>CM044010.1:70662149-71262149 GCA_024085815.1 Flaveria linearis | reverse complement strand
TCATATAAGCATAAGCATACCCATAAGCATAACAACCCGAAGATATTGCATACATGAAATAAGCAACATGCTTCACCTATAAAGGGCAAATGTTGATAACCTACACATCACACGATGGATCACGCATTAGGCCTTCCTTTACTCCTCCTACCAACAGATCCCACCAGAAGTCCTTAATTTTAATTCTACGCCTCCATGCACTCCTATCCTCGATCATGTGCTTGGAGAGGTGGAACTATACCATATCTCGCCTAATTATCTTATCCTAAGTCAACTTAGTTCTTCCTCTACTCCTCCTACTGTGACCTCTTATGTTTTTAATCAACGTTTATTTAACGTCGTTAACATTGGTAAAGGGTTGTTTTGTTATTAACACAAATACGAGGGCTCATTTGTAATCCTCGATCTTATTTTAGTATTTATCATTATTATAAATTGTTTTATTATTGTTAGTTAAAGTAATAATAATAATAATATTAATGATAATAATGATAATAACAACTAAAAAATTACAGACAATAATAATAATGATAATAATGTTAATAATAATATTAATAACCATTACGGGTGTTAATCTATAAAATAAATAAAATTTTAAAAGCCTACTATTCTTATGTAGAAAACTTGTAAATATTATATTTTGGCATAAAATAATAAAGTTAAAAAAAACTTCAGGCACTAAATTGTCATTTATATTAAACTAAAATTAAACTTTGGAAACTAAATTAACAAATAATTAAACTACGAGGGCCTAATTGTAAATTGTTTTGAAACTAACCAAACCGCCCCCCTTCCTTCCCGTCGGCTGTTGGCACCGGCCACGCCTCCGGCGACCACCAAACCGCAACCACACATCAAATTCAATGCAATTAAACCTCTCTAACCCTGCATGACATTGATTCGAACCTGTTACCATGTTTTAATTCGATTTTAAGTGGTAATAAGAACATTCAAACTAAAAACCAAACCTCAATCAATGCTCCACATCAATCGACTTGAAACGGATGTAACCATGTGAAATCAAATGATCAATAATCCTCATAAGAACGTTTCTAAACTAAACCCACTATAAATTTCATCTGCAATCAACATCTTCAACGAAATTCCACTCAAGAACACCCGAAACCTGAAACTCAATCGAACCCCAACTCATGCTCATTTTCATTCCAAATTGACAAAGGGCTTTCGATTTCAGACACCATTAGAGGCTACAGGTGTAAGGAATTCGATTATAATCCACTCCAACCTATTGAACCCAAGCATCATAACCGCCCCTTGTTTGAACTTTTTTCCTTTCTTTTGCATCGAATTAACAGGTAAAGAAACTATATTTTGATTCGTTTTTACATGGGGAACAAAAGCCACATGGTTAATTACATTAACATCAACGATCTGGTGTTCAATTTGA
This sequence comes from Flaveria linearis, assembly GCA_024085815.1. Lineage (NCBI taxonomy): Eukaryota > Viridiplantae > Streptophyta > Magnoliopsida > Asterales > Asteraceae > Flaveria > Flaveria linearis. The sequence continues at coordinate 71,260,741 of CM044010.1, read as the reverse complement.
TTAGAATCAAAGCTAGGGTTCTTGGCAATTTGGGGGTTTTTGTATTTAATGCTTTTAAATTGTGCAACTGAAGTTTTAACAGATTTGGGGCTTATAGCCCACCGGTAACAAGCTTGGTTTATACGCATGGGGTCCCGGGTTCGAACCCGGGCACCCTCATGTTATTTTTATATTATTAGTTTTAATTCATTTTAAATTTCATAAATTTTTAATATATTATTTAATCAAAATAAAATAATTGCTGTTAATTAAAGTTATTCCAGAAGTTTTTAATATAACTTCCGAAATTTTTAAACAAAATAATATTCTAATTTTATAGTTTAAAATTATAAAAACTATGACAAAAGGTATTTAAATTTTTTTTCGTTTATTACTTTATAATGATTCTTTAAAAAAATAAGTTATGTTATAACTTATTTAAATAATTGAGTATTTAATTGGTTATTTTGATCACTTTATTAATTAATTAATTATTAAATTTAATTTAAAGGTTTTAAAAACTTATGATCTTAAACCTAATTACTTTGAGAATAACAAAGGTTATAAAAACGTAATTGATTCTTTTATATAATTTAAATGCAATAACCTATTAGGGTTCAAATTTAGAATATTTCAAAACACTATAAGCTTATATGTTAAATAACTAATTATTCAAATAGTTATTTTATGAAAATGGACTATAAATAATAGTTAAAATCATTAAGTCATTAGTGGAAATCATATTATCCTTAATTATGGATTAACCATGATAATTATAGAAATTATATATATTTTTTCACAAAATGTTTACAAATGTCAATTTGGGTTATAAATTGTACTTCAAATAATAATTTAGATTAATATATTACTATCGGTTAATTATGTTATGATTAATAAATTATTATTGGGCAATATGTTATTTTAATCATGGTTAAAACATATGTATTTCAAAAGATTATAAAATTTATTTACATTTTATATTTAAATCTTGTGAATTATTTTACCTAAGATCTTTTCTATATTAAAGCAATGAAATGGCATAATTCCTTTCATGGAATCAAAATATAAATGATTTTATTAGATAAATTTATTTACTTGACAAAACCCCACAATTACATTGAAACCCTAGTTCTCGTTAGAATTTTAATCTTAGTATCAACTTAAATCTTGTAAATATATATATCTAGGTGCCTTGTGACGGTTTGCGTTGGAACGTCGACTATTATTTTCTTGTTAATCATCAATTATGTATTTATTGATCAAGTGTGTCACACCCCAACCTTGACGGCGGAATCATCGAGGCGTGAGAGTTAAGATTGTTCACAGCCACATAACGCTATTGCCTGAAACATGTTAAAAATAACAGGTCAACATATTGTTGGTGAGCATTCTATAGTTTTTCCTACATAAGTATATAAAAGATGGCAATTCATGTTGTAAATTAGAGAACAAGGTAACTAGGGATGTAAGACAGAATGCACAATCAAACCTTGACAAAGTTTTACAAGTCTCAAACGTTTACAAGTATATACGATTAGCTAAGTGTACTTGGATAAACCAAGCAGGCTTGTCAGGCCCATAGATCTATGACGTCGCCAGGCTAGCAATAGTTAATGATTGTACATATATTCGACATTACATGGTAGCTACATGATTCGACTAATCACAACATACAAGTAAATTGCCATAAGTTTACAAGATTCAACGTGTTTACAAGTGTAATGATTAATATTGTAACATGTTTCACCCAAAAGTGTGTGAAACAATAAAATGGGTATAGAAATACTCACTTGGCGATTAAGTATAAATTGGACGATTAATAAGAAATAATAATGCGCGTCGTTTCAACGAATTCCTTTATAAGGTACCTAGAAATACATATTAAGATTTATAATAAGATTAACGGTTTGATGTGAATTAGAGGTTTAGATGAAATTTGAGGTTTTGACAGGTAATGAATATTACTTGTATTTCGATTTATTCAAAGGAAATACGTATTTTAAGTATTTTTAAATCCTAGAAGTGAAATTAGGTTTAATATCTGATAATGTTCAAATGTATATCTTGTATATATTCTTGGTAATAAATATCATTATGATACGTATTACCCGATAACAATTTATTAATCCGAATTAATTGTTAAAGTATATTTTATAAGAAATAACCTATAATTACGTTTGTAAATGATTGTAAAATTATAAGATGTATAATTTCTACAATTTACGGGACTATTTCATAATTAAACATGATTTAGTGCCCATTTTTATAAAAATAATTATTTATAATATTTATAAATAATATTTTATAAATTTTATTAAGGTTTTTAACTAAAAATATATTTACAGAAATTATTTATGTAACATTTTAATTATGAAAAGTTTATAAACTTTATTTTTATAATTTTTAAGAATTTTTCTGAAATTTTTAGAGGTTTAAAAGGTATTAAAAAAAATAGTTGGAGGTAGCCGGTTTCGAACCCGGGACCTCCAACACATACACACACCAGCATACCAGTGAACTAAAGGGCCTTAGCCGCGATAGGATGCTGTTTTAAATGGTTTTAAACACCATTCCAATCGATCCCCAATTTCCCAATCGAACCCTAGGTTCAAATCTCTCCCAATTAGGTTCAATTCGTTTTCAAACGCTTCTGAAATCATAGGGCTTTTATTACCCGTGTATAATCGAATATGTATGTATGTTTAATTACCGTTTGGGTGATGAATTGAAGACGAACAGAATGAAGAACAGGTCGCGGTTGCTTCGAAACCAAATAATGATCAGACCTTGATTAAAATCAAATTAACTTTGCAGATAGCTTCTATTGATGATAATGATCAAAAGCCCTCTGTTAATTTGGGTTTAGAAGACTCGGAAGATGGTGTTCAATAGAGTTGCAGGTCCGATGAAGACGAAGAATGGTTTCGGATTGTTTGTGCGAGTTCGATTGGAATTGCAGGTTGCATTACATTTATATTGTGATAAGGTTCAATTTGATTGAGTCAATTTGTCTAAAGTGATGTTTGAATGGGTTGATTAGCTTTGAACGGTCGGGAGAAAAAGTTGGATCCAATGTTATGTTTACATCGATGATTAACGCGTGTTTAAAGGTTCCTTGGATTCGAATCTCAGTCACGAGAGTGTCGGGACCTTTATTTTGAGTCAAATCCACGTGAAATTGGGTGTTTTAACCCGCCGGAGTTCGGCCGGAGATGGCCGGAACAGTGCGGCCGGGAATACGCGGGTGGGGGGCTGGGTTTTGAAAAAAAGTTACACAAATGGTCCCTGCGGTTTCTATTTTGTTTATTTTATGCACAAAACTTCTTTTGAAGTTTCAGAAATGACAAAATGGTCCCTGCACTTTATTATTATTATTATTATTATTATTATTATTATTATTATTATTATTATTATTAGTATTATTATCATTATTATTATTATCATTTTTATTATTATTATTTTTTTAGCATTATTATTATTGTTTTTATCCTTATTATTTTTATTATATTTATCATCATCATTATTATTATTATTATTTTATTAATTATTATTTGCGAAATACGAAATGTTACAGTCTCCCCTACTTTAGGAAATTTCGTCCCGAAATTTGTTTACGAGGAGGATGAGACGACAAGATGAGGACACTTGGAGAACTTTCAGGTTTTGATAAAGTATCAAAAGAAGAAATTCATCATCGATTAAGCTGACCGCTTTAGTGTTTACTTTATGTGCAATGGCAGAGCCATTAGAGGGAAAAAGAGAGTCTAAAGTGTGCGGCTTCTAGTTAACATTATAAGCTTTCTCATTGTTTAAGAATAAACGTTAATACAAGATGTTATCGTCTCCCTACTTTAAAGAATTTTGTTTAGAAATTAAAATGAACTAAACGAACAAATACGGGTATCTCTGCTTCATATGATCCTCCCGCTCCCACGTGAACTCAGCTCCACACTTGTTCTCCCAACGAACCTTGACAATTGGAGTTGTTGTGGTTCTAGTCTTCTTCATGATGCGATCCATAATTTCGACAGGTTTCTCGATGAAATGCAATGACTCGTCGATCTGAATGTCTTCCAGTGGAACATGCAGACTCTCGTCGGCCAAACACTTTCTTAAGTTTGAGACATGGAACACAGGATGAACTCCACTAAGGTCGGAAGGTAGTTCCAGTTTATAAGCCACTTTCCCAATCCTTTTCAGGATTTTGAAAGGTCCTACAAATCTCGGAGCTAGTTTGCCCTTCTTTCCAAAGCGAATAACGCCTTTCCATGGTGAAATCTTAAGAAGAACCATATCACCAACTTGAAACTCCAACGGTTTACGATGCTTATCGGCATAGCTCTTTGTCGACTTCTTGCCACTTCAAGGTTCTTGCGGATTGTAGCGACTTTATCGGTCGTTTCTTGTATAACTTCAGGACCAGTGATAAAGTTTTCACCAATGTCGGTCCAACAGATCGGTGATCGGTATTTACGACCATAAAGTGCTTCGAACGGTGCCATCTTGATACTCGAGTGATAACTATTGTTATACGAAAATTCCGCGAGCGGTAAATGTGTATCCCAATTACCACCAAAGTCAAGGACACATAGTCGTAGCAAATCCTCGAGGGTTTGGATTGTTCGTTCGGTTTGACCATCAGTTTGAGGATGGTAAGCCGTACTTAAATTCAATTGAGTACCCAAGAGTTCTTGCATAGATGACCAAAAGTGTGAAGTGAAACGAGCATCTCGATCAGAAATGATGTGCAACGGTACGCCATGACGACTAACAATTTCATCAATGTATATGCGAGCTAGTCTTGAAACCTTGTAAGTGTCTCGTATAGGTATGAAATGTGCCGTCTTGGTCAAACGATCCACAATCACCCATATACTATCATGACCACGAGGAGTACGTGGTAACTTGGTTATGAAATCCATGGATACATGTTCCCATTTCCACATAGGGATTTCAGGTTGTTCAAGTAAACCACTAACATCCTTGTAAAGTGGTTATATCATCCGAACGAGCCAGGGGATTGTGAAGTAGTCAAGTATGTGGTTTAGGCTTTCTATCCTTGTATTAAAGCTTTTAGGTATTACATTCTTGTAATCTCTATTGATGCCACTAATCTGAAGGGACCTTACACCGGGAAAATTTTTATTGTTGCTTTAGAAAATGCAAACAATATGATATTGTTGGTGGCGTACACCATGGTGGATGAAGAGACTAATGAAAGCTCGAATTTGTTTCTTTAATAGTTTCAAGACAATGTTCAAGATCCCATAGAGAAGAAGCCATGTGTTATATCCGATCAACATGCACAGATCTTACATGACATGGAAAACCTAGATTCCTGGAAGAAACGACACGCCTACCATCGATTTTGTCTTTAGCATATGAGAAGCAACTTCATGTAAAATTCAAGAATGTGAGTTTGAAGAGTTTGTGTTGGGATATTGGAAGCACAATGCAACAAAGCCGCATGATTTATGTTTAGGCTGAAAGCAACAAATATAGAAGCATAGGGGAATTGTCGATAGGGTACACGTCATATCTAAACGTGTGAATAATGTGTTACGTGGTGCTAGGATGCTCCCAATAAGGGCTAAAGTTGAATATACGTTCAAGAGAGACGTTGAACTGTACGCCAAAAACTTCTAAAACAAGTCTAAGTGCTCTACGATGTTAATTGTCCGCATGTGGAGGTTTTTCAACCAGTATGAACACATAGAGTATTCATTTATGATATACAATAACAAAGGTATATAGTGGAGATGATGTTTCAAACTGCTGTATAAGGTTGTGATCTTTACATAATAGAATACCATAACCGCACAATATCATGTGGTAAGTGGCATATTTGTCGGTTCCATGCAGCCATGCCATTATTATTTGCCATTATTATTTGCCATTGGTTACATGAAGATCCTAAAAAATTATTGATCCCTGATTCTATTTGGATACGTATCATGTACGATACAACAACCAATTTTGCCATGTAGTTTTCTTTTCTGTGTGTTGTTATTTCTTGTATTCTCTTTATTGACCTTTTGTTTAATAAATTTATTAACATATGTTTTTATTTTCTAATTTAGGATGCATGACAATATTAATACATACATCTATCTCACTCTCTTCACTAAATATTTCTCTCTATTTTTTTACAATGGAAAACCACCATGAAAAACCAAATGATGAAGAACAATATCGCTCACAACCGGTTTAAAAATCATCAAGTTGGATGTCACAACCTCAGAGATGCCTTCGTCTACCAAAGAGACAACCAAAAGATACAAGAACTTCATCTTCCTTGATCTTAGAAAAAATAACCGGATAACACAGAGCATAACCATCCTAAAAAACCTAGATGGGTGTCTCCATTTGGGAGTCAGAAAATTGATCTGAAAATGTAATTCAATTTTATAAACACAGAGATGTAGAGGTTTGTATTTAGCTTATTTGAGAATGTTGTTGTTCTTGACAACAATTCTAGGTAGTCTTTTAGGGTGCCATAGTTATGGTTCTTTATCACCAACGGTAAGATTTAATATTTTTATATTTTTTATATTAATTTTTTTATAAAATAATTTGTTTGCATATTTTTTTTCCTAGCATGTTGAAGGGTGGATTCGAAAATTAATGTTGTGGAGATGTAAACAAGTACTTCAAAATAGTCATTTAAATATGTATTGGAATATATTAATATCATAGTTTTACAATCACCTTTTTAATACAGCCATACATTTGCAAACGGAATTGCAAGTGGAAAAACCAGGAATTTCCCTCCACTTGGGAGTTTGATTATGTTTACCTACTTTTATTAATTATTGGTTGTCGAATCCAACAAACAAAATATAAGATTTTGAACTTATCATAACACACTAAGAATAGTATGAACGAAAGTAGGATTCGTGTTTTTAGGGATACGGATTAACTATATTTATATCAAAAACATTTAGGGCAGTTACTTGGTTGGTTCTAATTAAAGAAGAGCAAAATTTTAACTAAAAAACAAAAACTAGAAAAAAATACCAAAATTTAAAAGATTACATCATGTTGACATGACAGTGGCCAAACTGCAAAGAGAATCATACGCGATCGTGTTGAGGTTTTGTCAAAAAAATAAAGTTGGGTTTTTATTATGAAAAATACTTAAAACTAAGACTATGTGTAATGGTTTTGACTAATCTTTTAGTTAAAGTGACATGTAAGCACCACATAAGCAAATTAAAGTTTAACTAAAGCTAATTTGATTTAAGTGCAGTGGTTTTAGTTAAAATAGTAAATAGGCCTTAAGCTCCATAAAAGCATAAATAAATAGATTAACATGTTAAGTACAATAAAATAATAATATTTATATTAAGTTAAATAAGTTATTAAAGAAAAAGATATATAGCTAAAATCGTTTGATTGGCTTTTAAAAAAGGGCGTACCTGGTGCTGCAAAGAACTCTCGCGTTTTCGCAGGGTCCAGGGAGGGTCCGTCCCATTTAAGGGAAGATGTACGCGGTCTTTCCCCCACATTTTGTGGGAGGCCGTTTCCACGGATCGAACCTGAGACCTTCGGTCCCTTAGGAACAGCTTTTACCGCTGCGCCAAGGCCCGCCCTCTTTGATTGGCTTTTATTTATATTAAGTTTACGAAAGGAAATATAAAACTTAAAAAATAATATTGGGCTTAGTGACAAAAAGACCAGTTCATCAGATATCAAGATATTAGTTGGGCCTGTTTATCTTCCTCCAAAATTTAATTTTAGGTCGTCTTCTTCTTTTAGCATCAGTCAACTGTAGGACTGTAACTATTTTCAGTAGATGCTCCACAACTTTTTTCACCACCTCGCTTCCAAAAATCAAATTTGATGGGTCAGAGGTTCCGCCAATGAGTCATCAGTGAAGGTGTTATGTTTCATGCCCGTAAAGAGCTTGGCGTTGCTCCACTTTAGTGCCCCTTTTCACCACTGTGTAGTGGCTTTAGCGCCACATTTGTTTCCAGCTCATCAAAGATGGCGTCCCAATCCAAGACCACTACGAGTAGTCTAATAAGTTGTGAAGAAAAATCAGATTTTATAAAATAATTTCAACACGGTTCTTTTTTTACTTGATTTGGTTTATGATCGTTAATAATTATGATGCAATGATCATTCATTTAAAATTATTTTTATCGATACTAGATGTCATGCTGTTTGGACATCCATTCTATCTAATGTCAAACCAATAATCGTTTGTTGATTAAAGCCAACCCACTATTCTATGCTCACGTCGTTTGAATGCTTAACTATTTTGAATGACTCTATATTGGGGATAGAAATATCGATTATAGTTAAACAATCACAATGTTCAGAATGCTTAACTATTTTGAATGACTCTATATTTGGGTTCATACACAAACACAAAGTATTATATGTTACTCGTATCAAGTTAAAACTTGATTAGGATTTTAAAAATTGAAAGATATTATTAGAAAAATTAATAAGTTGATCAGGTTTATTAACAACCTAATATATAACGAAGCAAATCCGGGTTTAAGATCAAGAATCATGCAAAAAAACCATTCAAGTAAATAATTATATAATCGCTTCACATGTGTTACGAACCAAAGTCAAAGAACAAACCCAAGTATAAAAACTAATCTAATCGCCCGGTCATGTCGGCTAGATCAATCAAAGTATAAAATTGAAAAAGAATCCCAAACTTGAACTCCTCTTCTTTTCTACACGTGAACTCCAAGGCCTTCAAAAATAAATGTAGTCCTCCTCCATGATGAATTTTATAAAGGGATTGCGTAGCCATGAAATTCTTATTCTTTCTTCTAGTAATCACAACAAACTCCAACTAATAATCCCTTTTTTCAATTCAAATGTTTATCCATAAAATTTAAATTTATAGTTTTTGAGATAAAATTAATTCTTTTAGGATGACATTTAAATAATGATTTAACCCAAAATTTTTCAAATTTTCAAAAATCATCAATCATCTTTAACATCCTTTCAAAGCTTCCTCCGATTCATTTTACCTACAGAACAACAAAACTCATTCACAGTAGACTCTATTTCACAAAAACGAGTGTTACACAAAATATAAAAAAATATGTGTACTAAATACATGATATATGATAAAAACATATGCTAAAACAATGATAAATAATGTTTAAAAATACTGCTAATATTAATCAATTAAACTAAATGGTTACTTATTAGACTTAATTTTAACACTATGTGGTAAACTCATTACTATTACAAAGATTTTAGCAGTGAAGAATACTAGAACATGGTTTTTCTAATGTTAACAAAATGCTATTTCTGTGCATTGTTGGTAAACTACGGGTATTCAAAGAGGTCTGGGAGGGAAGAAAAACTATTAAACATTGAATCAATAGAAAATTATATGCCCCAATACCTTTTTTTATACATCATAATTCTTGGTTAAACGCTTGTATGGTAATGGCACATCTGGTTATCCTTAAAGAACTACATAAACCCATGTATTTTCAAGAGACAGCTATGAAATATCGACGTTATATTACAGAAAAATATTATGGATGCGCAACACCTAGTAACCACGACGCTTAGACTTTGTATTTTGTATTACACTATTTTTATCTATGCCACCTGTACTTTGTATGTCTATCTATAAAATTAGATCTATGAATAACATGATTTGTGTTTATATACATTTTAGAAAATTCCAAACACCCAACTTTGGTCCTACTATCTCACTCTTAGTAAAGCCGAGTAACAAACGCTTAAGTCCTTTACAAACACATTACATAGTTCTCTTATGAAGAGTCAATTTAACTTTTTAAAATATTTCTTGTAACACCCCAACCCGACAAGGCTGACGTGTCACTATCACGGTAATCAAAATCCAAAACACAATCCCATTATTAATAACGATTACAAGTTCAAATTTCAAAACCTAATAGAAGAGTCGATTACATCAATTTAAATAAATAAATATCAGACTTCTTTATCCAGATTTCCACTCTTCACTCCCCTCCCGGATGACCCTCCAGACCTGACGTGCATGAAAACAAAAGCACGCCTGAGCATAACGCTCAGTGAACAGAATAGCATATAACAAATATAAACAGACATGATAATAATCAGAGAATATAATGGTATAAGATATATATATCAGATAGAACATAACCCGAGCTAACAATCATATCATATAATAACTGAACAGAGGGAACACAGGTAGCGAGCCCGTGAACCAATGTGAAATAGAGTATGGGCAGACATACAAACCATTCACCAGAGTCCTAAATGGAGTGGTGTGTACCATCCATCAGGAAATACAGGACTAACCTAAAATCGATCCATACGCCTCTGAGGAAATAATATAAATAACAGAACGGCCAATATATATTCAGAGTCCTCCTTTAGAGACGCCGTGATCTCAGCTCACTGTCACGGTTGGTGCCACGTTATCAATGCCGCAATAACGCGTCTTGGTCACCCCCAAGATAGGGAGAGCTCGGGTAACAAATTCAGAAATATAAAATAGTCTAGCTACTTATAACATAATCAAAGACACATTATTTACGTATGACAGGAATCAAAACTAGAGATGAACGGAAATCAAATACGAGACAAGAATCAGGAATCCGTACTACAAAGTAACGGAAACAAAAGTGAATACTATGATAACAAAGAAACAGAATCCGTACTATAAAGTAACGGAAACAAAAGTAAATACTATAATAACAAGGAAACAAAATCCGTACCTTAGTCAAAGAGCAAAAGCAAACAAAATCGAGTAATCCTTAAGTTTCACTAGCACCTTAGTAGTTTAACAGAAAAATCAAAGAAACAATGACTGCAGCAATCCAGACTAATGAAACACCCCTAAGTTATTTAGCTCATGGCGTTCGGGGAGTTGTTGATTTATAAGTGGCATAGGAGTTGGTTTGCGATATCAATAATTTATTTAAATCAATTATAAATAGATATCTGTAATTCTACTAATAGATATCTGTAATAAATAATTTGACTCCTTTAGTTGGGTTGTGTTTTAAAGTTAGTGGATGATGTGTTGCAAAACACATATCTTTTTATCCCATTTTAGAGTCGGTTTTGTTTAATTTAGTAGTTAAAAGTGTCGTTTTTATCTAGTTTTGGTTGTTCTATGGTTTTACAGGTGTTCGAGGACCAAAAAGTGGTTTAGAAGCCTCGGAAATGAAGAAACGGAGTCAAAAGATGAAGAGTTGAGACTTGGAGGATTTTTCAAGTCATAAAACGAAGGAAACTCTCTGGAAATTGAGTTCTTCGAGTGGCTCGAGAGGAGTTTTTGCACCTTTCGAGCCATGCGAAGAGTAGCAGAATTGGCCCCCGACTATTTTGTCCTTTAGAGTGGCTCGAGAGGTGTAGTTTTGGCCTCTCGAGCCACGCGAAGAGGTGATTTCTCCGGAAAAAAATTAGGTTTTGGTATAAAAACCGCTTTTACACCCTCATTCAAAATAGACGACTTGGAGCGGCTGAAGACGAACCATAAGGGCGATTTGGAGCATATTGGAGCCATTGGATCATAGGATTGAAGCTTGGATCACTCACGTACTTGATTTTGGGTTCTACTTACTTTCTTTGTCGATTGTTAAGTTGAACACGATGTTTTGGACCATGAATTCTAAGTTTTGTTTCTGTTTAGAACTGGTTATGAGCAACTAATTCAATAGACACTATCTAGATGATGATTAGTTAATGATTGTGAATGTTTAGAATGGTTGAATTGATGAATGTTTGATATTATTGTAAAAGACTTGATTTGGTTGAATTAAATGAGTATTATGTATTGATTTCTGTTCTTGGATGCATGTTTATCCTATATGATCAGCCTATGAATGTCTTTCAATAGTGGTTATCATATCTAGCACGTAACTTAGTGTTCGTGGTTTACTAGGGATTTTACTAGACGTAGTAAAGTCTTAGGATTGCATGTGTAAATGGATAAGAAATCAATGTGTATCTTAACTGGAAATTGAAAGATAGAGGTTAGTTGATTGATCTTGGTTATTAGATTCTAGGTAAACTGATAACTGGTAAACAGTTCAAATCTGGTAATTTGATAATCTTGTTAATCATGTTTAATTGAACCATGATCAAGTCACCTCTTGCATGTTAAATGTTTGTGGTATGTTAGATTAGATTATCCGACACCTATCTGGTACTTTAATATCGCTAGGTTAACTGAAAGGAAAGCTTAGCCATTGGTGAACTTAACACATGTCTTTAGGGGTCATTTTGGTCACACCCGGTGAATGGTCTGGGATCCACTAAGTCTTCCTTAGGATATGTATCTTTAGAAAACCAATCTATTCACAATTCTAAACTATTCTTACATTCATGCATCTCAACTAGGATTCTATCTAGATAGTGTTGTATCTAATTAATCAGTACCTCTAAATCATCTTCTTTGTGTTCATTTCTGCATTTCTTAGTTTAATTACTTTTAATTTGTTCATTTTAGTTTCTAGTTGTTAAACAAACCCCCCCATCTTATAATTAATTGTTAGTCCTTTAGTGAGTCTAGTCTTTCTATTCTAGTGTCTCGTGGGTTCGATTCCCGTTCTTCCTTAATTTGTTCTACACACGATAGGTACACTTGCCTATTTTGTGTACTAGGTCTAGGTCGTTTTAGGGTAAAATTTGAGTGTCTAGTTTAAGTCTAGGTTAGTTAATTTAGTTTATTTTTATAGACCTTTTCACATACATCAGTGGAGTTGTTGTGACTCTTATTAGTTTTGTTTATTGATAATTCGACTAATTATTGATAATTTATTTATAATCAATAATTTATTTAAATAATTATTTAAATCATAATCAATAAATTATTGATAATTTATTAAAAGATTATTTATCTTGGAAATAATGGTATCAGACTAATGAATCAATAATTTATTTAAATCAATAATTATTTAAATCCCCAATCAATAATTATTCAACATACCTATTTATAAACCTTAGTGGTTGGGTTTTAATGACCCACAATGACATCTCTGATATTAAAATTATTATTGTTATTATAATTCTTATTAAATTTATTATTATTATGGGTATTATAATTTTACCCCCCTTAAAAAAAATTTCGGCCTCGAAATTTGGGCGGATGATTGATAGAATTAATGACAGAACAAATCCGAACAACATAATAATTTCAGTCAAACTAACTCTCACACGTATAACTGGCTTTATTATGATACTGAACTAGATTTGTTTTGATAAACAAAACAAATAGGTGTGTGCATATCTTAGAGTCAAAAATGTCATAACAGATAAATTGAATTCAAACACTAAGAGTCAAATAGTTTCGGATATTGAAAACGGATCGTGTCTTCCATCTCCCATGTAGCTTCACGTTCAGAATGGTTCTTCCATAATATCTTGACAAATGGAAAAGTCTTTTTACGCATAACACATTCTTGTCGATCAAGTATGGCTTCTGGTTCTTCCTCGAATGATAGGTCTTCATGAATAAGGTGAAGCGGATAGTTCACAACATGAATCAGATGATAGTTGTACCCCCTTAGAAGGGATACGTGGAAGACATCATGCACATGTGACAGCTGAGGCGGTAGTGCTAAACGATAAGATACTTCACCAACTCTTTCTAATATTTCAAATGGCCCGATAAATCTAGGACTATATTTCCCTTTAAGACCAAAACACGCGTACGCCTTTGCAAGGCGAAACCTTCAGGAATACTTTGTCACCGACCTTAAACTCCAAAGGTCGACGATGTCGATCTGCATAACTTTTCTGTCCACTTTGTGCTTCCTTTAATTTTTTCGAGCAGTCGCAACTTTCTCATGGGTTATTTGTACTAATTCAGGTCCATCAATAATCTTTTCACCGACCTCTTCCCAACATATGGGTGCTCTTCATTTACGACCATATAATAGCTCGAAGGGTGCCATATCGATGCTAGCTTGCCAACTGTTATTGTAGGCAAACTCGACCAAACATAAGTACTCATCCCAGTTCCCGGTCCATTCTAAGGCACAAGCTCGAAGCATGTCTTCGAGTGTCTGAATAGTACGCTCTGACTGACCGTCTGTCTGAGGGTGAAACACCGTGCTAAACCTCAACTTAGTACCCCACGCAGCTTGCAAATCCTTCCAAAAGCGAGAAGTGAACCTCGGGTCTCGATCCGACACGATAGAGATCGGAGTGCCATGAAGTCTGAAATCTCTTGTGTAAATACTTCAGATAGTTTGTAACCGAAAATCCTTATTGAATTGGAAGAAAATGAGCCGACTTTGACAACTTGTCGACTACAACCCATATTGCATCATTCTTCTTGAATGTTCTTGGCAACCCTGTCACAAAATCCATGGAAATATCATCCCATTTCCATACAGGAATAGGTAGTGGCTGAAGCAAACCACTAGCTCTCTGATGCTCAATCTTGACCTGCTGACAAGTAAGACAACGGCTAACATACTTAGCCACATCTTCTTTCATTCCATTCCACCAAAAGTTCTGACGAAGATCCCGATACATCTTAGTAGATCTAGGATGAATAGAGAATGACGAACTATGTGCTTCGGCTAATAAAGTTTCTCGAAGAGTCCAATCATCTGGCACACACAACCGCTTACCACACCAAATTACTCCATGCTCATCTACTCTGAATTCTGACTGTTTGCCATCATCCAAATTCTGTACAATTGTCCAAAGTTCACCATCGTCTTTCTGTGCATCCTTAATTCGAGATACTAGGTCTGACTCGATCTAAAGTCTGGCGAGATATCCATCATTCTTACCAATCTATAGGCAAATACCAAATTTATCAAGATCAGTAATAATCTGAGGCTGTAACTGGAGTGAGGCTACCATCCCCGAACTCTTACGGCTAAGAGCATCAGCTACCACATTAGCCTTTCCTGGATGATACTGAATGTTGGCGTCATAATCTTTCAACAGCTCTAACCATCTCCTTTGTCTCATGTTTAACTCCTTTTGATTAAAGATATACTTCAAACTCTTATGATCGGTAAAGATATCACAAGTCTCTCCATAAAGATAGTGACGCCAGATCTTTAACGCGAAAATGACAGCAGCAAGCTCAAGGTCATGCGTAGGATAATTAACCTCATAAGGTTTCAACTGTCGTGATGCATAAGCAATGACCTTTCCGTGTTACAGCAACACACATCCAAGCCCTTTCTTTGAGGCATCACTGTAAATCTGGTATCCACCCGTACCCGATGGAAGTGTAAGAATCGGGGCAGACACCAATCTCTTCTTAAGCTCTTCGAACTTTTCTCCCGCTCATCATTCCAAGAGTACTTAACCCCTTTCCTTAGAAGTTGCGTAAGGGGTAAAGCAATAACAGAGAACCCTTCGACAAATCTACGATAGTAACCAGCAAGACCAAGAAAACTCCGGACTTCTGTGGCTGAAGTTGGTCTTGGCCATTTAGTGATTGCCTCTATCTTCACTGCATCCATCATAATACCATCTATAGAAACCACATGACCCAGAAAGGCTACTTGACTCAACCAGAATTCACACTTTGAAAACTTAGCATAAAGCTTCTTTTTACTCAAAGTTTCAAGCACGATACGAAGATGGTCTTCATGTTCCTCCTTACTCTTAGAATATATCAGAATGTCATCAATAAAAACAATGACAAACTTATCCAGATAGTCACGGAACACTCGGTTCATTAGGTCCATGAAAACAGCCGGGGCGTTAGTTAACCCAAACGGCATAACTAAGAATTCATAGTGACCATATCGCATACGAAAAGCTGATTTCGGGACGTCAGAATATTTATCTTCAACTGATGATACCCAGACCTCAAATCAATTTTAGAGAAACACTTCGCGCCCTGAAGCTGGTCAAATAAGTCATCGATACGAGGTAGAGGGTAACGATTTCGAATAGTGATCTTATTTAATTCCCGGTAGTCAACACAAAGCCTCATAGTTCCATCTTTTTTTTACAAACAAAACTGGTGCGCCCCAAGGCGAGACACTTGGTCTAATAAATCCAAGATCTAATAACTCCTGTAGTTGCTCCTTTAGTTCCTTGAGTTCAAGTGGTGCCATACGGTATGGAGCTTTCGAAATCGGCTCAGCACCGGGAATAAGATCAATAGTGAATTCCACCTCGCGATCCGGTGGAAGTCCAGGTAACTCTTTAGGAAAAACATCCGGAAAGTCACAAACAATCGGATAGTCAAAAATATTAGGCTCCTCAAAAGATAAAATTTTAACTGAAGCAAGGAATCCTGCACAGCCGTGCAGTAAGAATTTATAGGCCTTAAGTGCTGAAATTATCTGAAGAGTTCTGCGAGGTTTAGTCCCCTGATAAATAAGTTCAGGATGATGAGGATCTCCAAACAGAACGCGATGAGTCTGACACTCAATTGTGACATGATGCCGAGTTAACCAATCCATTCCTAAAATAATGTCAAAATCTTCCATTTGCATGGGCAACAGATCCGCTGTAAGAATGAGCGATTCAACTCGGATCGGACAATCCTCATACACGTGAGAGATTGTAATAGAGTTTCCCATAGGTGTCACAATATTCAGAGTATTTTCTAATAATGTTGGACTCCTCGTTAGATGTTTAAGAAAAGATTGAGAAACTATGGAGTGTGTTGCTTCGGTATCAAATAAGACTTGAACATCACGAGTGCCTAACATGAGAGTACCAGAAATAGTACCTAAACGATTTATGATACCATGACACACTTAGTAAATAGATAAGAAGCATAATTTGAATTGTAAGAATCTTAGATTATTCGGATACGACATGCTTATATATGTGAGGAATATGAAGAGTCATACCTGGTGTGTTTGCTGCATCCTTTGCGTTTAAGGCAAACACTCGTCCTCCGTTAGTAGGTTGTTTAGTGTTACTTCCAGCCTTTCCTTTATTATCAGGATATGGACAGTCTTTCAGTAAATGTCCGGCCTTTCCACATCTGAAACAGGCTCCTGAAGCTCGACGACAAATACCAAAATGACGTTTCCCACATGTAGTGCATGCCGGGGCTTGCTCTTGAACTTGGTTCTCGGCAGGTTTAGGATTCTGTTGTTTTTGTTTCCATTGATTACCTTGGAGGTTATTATTTTTGTTGAATTGGGTTTTCCGATCACCTGTATTGTGTTTCTCGTTTGAAGATTGCCCAGAAGGTGCGGTATGGTTTCCTTCACGATTTCT
The DNA here is from genome assembly GCA_024085815.1 of Flaveria linearis. Classification (NCBI taxonomy): domain Eukaryota; kingdom Viridiplantae; phylum Streptophyta; class Magnoliopsida; order Asterales; family Asteraceae; genus Flaveria; species Flaveria linearis. Next base: position 71,243,605 of record CM044010.1, on the reverse strand, counting down.
CTTTCGACTCTCCTCAGCTTTAGCTAACCTCTTCTTGTTCTCCATGTCAAGTGTCTTCACAGCATCGGCTACTTCATTGATGTTGTTAAACTTCTGGGTCACTATCCATCTTCGAGTTCTTTCTTGAACAACCCATTTCAACTTTTCTGCTTGGACCACTGGGTTACCTGCAGCTTCCCCAAGAAAACTAGCCAACCTACAGAATCTAGCCATGAATTCTTGCCAAGGTTCATCATCTCGTTGCTCAATGTGTAACACCCGGAAGATTTTCCAAGCAAGTCAAATAATAATTATGGGCTTAGTCGGGACCATTTATATAAAATGGGATGGTTGTGGGTGTTAGACCGAGTTAACCATTCGGGTCACGAGTTTAACGAGTTTGGGGTCGCGGGAACGCCAGATATATATAATAGATGGATCAGCTGAGTAACTTTCATTTGCACCCAACACCCATTTCTAGAGAGAGAAAGTGTAGAGAGAGAAAGTGTAGAGAGAGAAAGTGTCGGATCGAGGCTCGGTTGGTCAGAGATCAAAGGCTGGTGTTTGTGGACTCCTAAACAACAAGAATCCTGGTAAGAAACGTAGTTTAATTGCTCCATTTGGTGAAAACCCGGATTTGGGTTTTTGGGGTTTTAAAAGTGGCACAAATCGCCCAAAAACGCACGTTTTAGGGTAATAAAACATGTAAGAAGCTTAGATTTAGGTTTCTGGATGATAACCCAAGGGTTTGGGTGGAAAAGATTGGATTTTTGGGTTAAAATGAGCTGATTCGTAAATTTCAGCTCGTTCTGCGAATTTAAGCACTCATCCAGCGAATCTATAAGTTCGTCCAGCGAAACTATGAGGATTTTCAGCGAGACTACAGTTTCGCTGCAACGAAACTACATTTTCGCTGAGGCGAAACTATAGTTTCTATGATAACTTCGCTGATGCCCAGGTTGACCCTTAGACATTGTGAAACTAGGGAATTCCAACGAAAGTTGGGCGCTCAAGGTAGCGAATCTGTCCAGCGAAACTGGCAGAATGCTTCCCAGTGAAATTAGCAGCGAAACTGCTAATTCGCCTAGCGAAACTGCTAATTCGCCTAGCGAAACTACACTTTCGCTTAGGCGAAACTATGGGCAAACTGTTAGCGAATTTAGGCAGAAATTAACTCTTTTGAACGTTAACATATCTGCAGGCAGTGTAGTGTGACCCTCATCTTTAAAGCTTGATTGAGAAGCTACTTGTCAAGCGCAGGTGAGTTTCTAGGACCCCTCATTTACTTGTTTTAAACGATTTTGGGGCTGGAACACATATAAACCTGTTTATGGAATTATGTATGATTGACCTATTTGAGGTATAATCACGAGTAGTATGCTTAAGGTACGATTGTGGCCCGTATGTGCTTGTATGATGTGTTAGTATGAGTCCCCAAGGTTTAGGAGGGACAATTAGAGCCGTTGCACCCGAGGAGATGCATAGTCAAGTCCCGGCTTTCGGGATAAATGCGGAAGTAAGTCCTTATGTGGACGTTCCGGTAAGTGCCTGTAGATGACTGTTGATGTAGGCTACGTATGTATGATGCCATGTATGATGATGTACGATTGATGTAAGTGTGTGTTCCTTATGATGATGTACGTATATCTTTCACGACTCATGTATTATGACAATGAATAAATGAAGTATTATGTAACGTAAAGTGAAAGATAAAGAAAGAGGAACATGACGATGAATGCATGTATTAATGAACGAATGAATGGGTAAAACGATGATGAATACATGCATTAACGAACGAACGAATTAAGTCTTGCAAACATTGAATAAGTCGATTGGTCCTTCTTTGTGATTGACCATGGTCATGGTACCTCTACCGCTTACCTACTAGTACTGTGGCATACGCTTAGATTCACGACCCAGTAGCTAAGGCTACTGTGGCATACGCTCTATTAAATAACGGCCCAATAGCTAAGACTGATCGGGGTATAGCATATGGTATTGGTACATCAGAATTCAATGTGCAAGTAAGAATGAAACGGGAATCCTTATCATTCGACCACAGTAATCATAGTCGAGTGCTATGAAGTGGGTAAAGCCTGACAGGATCCATACGAGAAGTTAAAGATGATGATGTATAACGAATGATGAAGATAATAATGAATATTATCTCTGTGTACGTATGATGTATGATCATGTAAAAGAATGGTTTCAAAAGGAAATATAATATGTTCATTATAAAACTAGAACTCACTCAGCAACACTGACTTTTTATGTGTTTCCAGTTGGCAGGTAGTGTTGCTGGGGATGGCACGAGGCAGCTACTCAGCTCTTTTGGGATGACATTCTCCTTTTGATAATGCTGCCACGTAATGTGTTGTGGGCCCATGATGCACGCAACACATTATGTTGCATGCCATTAGGAGATTCCTTAGGGTTCCGATGTACGGGACTACTTAAGGAAATCTCCTTTATGATGAAAAATTTTATGTTTTTATACTAGAGGTCGCTGTATGTGACCCTATGATTGTTGAGGATTCACATAAACGGGATTACTTAAGAAATCCTCGGTTTTATATGCTTCAGCAACAATCATAGTAAAGTTAGGCATTGCAAAGAAGGCTTTTATTTTGTATTTAAATTACGATGTAATGCATTGTAAAAGCTTTTTTTTATGAAATGAGAATGACCTTTTTATCAATTCCGCTGCATTATTTTATTAAGTTTATATCAAATGTATGTTTTATATGTGATGACGACCAACTGTGAGGTGCCCGGGGAGTTGTTGATTTAAGTTTTTATACTAGAGCTCTCCCTATCTCTAGTTTTGATTCCTGTCATACAAATAGATGCATATTCCCGTGCATACTCATTTCGTTCCACTTTAGAGAAATACTTTCGGAAGAATATAATGCGGAAGTCGGCCCAAGGAAGGTTAGCAGCATAACTCTCTCCACCATGTGCAAGTTTGACCCCTTCCCACCAAACTAGAGCGTCATCCTCCAGTTTGTAAGAAGCCAACCTAGTTTTAAATACATCACCGACTCCTAGTACCTCGAAAATCTTTTCCACATGGGCTATCCAGTTCCGAGCATCCATCGGTGTAGCAGCATCACTAAAAGATCTTGGTCTTTGCTTCATAAAGCGCTCAAGCCAAACATGAATCTCAGCCACAGGTGGTGTTGCATTCCCACCAGGAGGTGGTCCCGTGTTGTTCCTGCCAGGAGGTGGCCCTGAGTTATTTCCACCGGGTGAAGGTCCTGTGTTGTTTCCACCAAGTGGTGGTCCATTGTTATTTCCCTCAGATGCTAATCCCATGTTATTTCCACCCAAATTCGTTTGTTGTATCTGCTGGATGACTGTTTGAGCAGTCTGAGTCATCAGATTAGAGAGTATTCCAGAAATAGCAGCGTTTACGGCATTAGCAATGAGAGTCAATTTAACTTTTTAAAATATTTCTTGTAACACCCCAACCTGACAAGGCTGACGTGTCACTATCACGGTAATCAAAATCCAAAACACAATCCCGTTATTAATAACGATTACAAGTTCAAATTCCAAAACCTAATAGAAGAGTCGATTACATCAATTTAAATAAATAAATATCAGACTTCTTTATCTAGATTTCTACTCTTCACTCCCCTCCCGATGACCCTGCAGACCTGACGTGCATGAAAACAAATGCACGCCTGAGCATAACGCTCAGTGAACGGAATAGCAGATAACAAAAATAAAAAACATGATAATAATCAGAGAATATAATGGTATAAGATATATATATCAGATAGAACATAACCCAAGCTAACAATCATTTCATATAATAACTGACAGAGGGAACACAAGTAGCGAGCCCGTGAACCAATGTGATATGGAGTATAGGCAGACATACAAACCATTCACCAGAGTCCTAAATGGAGTGGTATGTAACCATCCATCAGGAAATACAGGACTAACCTAGGATCGATCCATACACCTCTGAGGAAATAATAAAAATAACAGAACGACCAATATATATTCAGAGTCCTCCTTTAGAGACACCGTGATCTCAGCTCACCGTCACGGTTGGTGCCACGTTATCTATGCCGCAATAACATGTCTTGGTCACCCCCAAGATAGGGAGAGCTCGGGTAACAAATTCAGAAATATAAAGTAGTCTAGCTACTTATAACATAATCAAAGACACATTATTTACGTATGACAGGAATCAAAACTAGAGATGAATGGAAATCAAATACGAGACAAGAATCAGGAATCCGTACTACAAAGCAACAGAAACAAAAGTGAATACTATGATAACAAAGAAACAGAATCCGTACTATAAAGTAATGGAAACAAAAGTAAATACTATAATAAAAAGGAAACAGAATCCGTACCTTAGTCAAAGAGTAAAAACAAACAAAATCGAGTAATCCTCAAGTTTCACTAGCACTTTAGTAGTTTAACAGAAAAATCGATGAAACAATGACTGCAGCAATCCAGACTAATGAAACTCCCCTAATTTATTTAGCTCATGGCGTTCGGGGAGTTGTTGATTTATAAGTGGCACAGGAGTTGGTTTGCGATATCAATAATTTATTTAAATCAATTATAAATAGATATCTGTAATTCCACTAATAGATATCTGTAATAAATATTTTGACTCCTTTAGTTGGGTTGTGTTTTAAAGTTAGTGGAGTTATTGTGAATCTTATTAGTTTTGTTTATTGATAATTCGACTAATTATTGATAATTTATTTATAATCAATAATTTATTTAAATAATTATTTAAATCATAATCAATTAATTATTGATAATTTATTAAAAGTTATTTATCTTGGAAATAATGATATCAGACTAATGAATCAATAATTTATTTAAATCAATAATTATTTAAATCCCCAATCAATAATTATTCAATATACCTATTTATAAACCTTAGTGGTTGGGTTTTAATGACCCACAATGACATCTCTAATATTAAAGTTATTATTATTATTGTAATTCTTATTAAATTTATTATTATTATGGGTATTATATTTCTTGCATACCAGTAAATTAGCCTAAAGTTATAAAAAAACTCTATTTTTAAGTTACTATCTTTACGACAGATTTGATACTTGCATCTTTAAATTAAAGCAATACTAATATTATTGCATAAAACGCAAAGTACTATAAGTTTATTAAACTAACAAGGATGACTAACAAGTCACATCACACAAGACAAATACTAGTTTAAAGTAGAATGTTCAACAACTTGATTTGCAGATCCGTGAGTCACTGCTTGAACGGTTGGACATCGAACTACAGTCCGTGTTGTCGGCCTCTATTGCTGATCTTTAACGAGGTCCTTAACTTCCTTAGCAACGTCTTTCATGTTTTTCCTTAATAATATCATAATTTATTTATCGACCTAAGTTTCGGTTGACGGATGACGGGTTCTTTTTCAAGTGTATGTTACATTCTTTGGTGAATGATATGAATATTGAATGGTATTAAGTGTATATGTTAGTTGTACGTATATTGATATTTTAAAATAAAATACTTAATATATATGTGAATATATATATATAAATATTATTAAGGGCGAGGATATTATAAAAAGTGTATTTTTGCTATTAAGTGTAAGAATACATAGTTAGGCTAAAAAGATAAAAAAAATTATATCTCACAATTTAAATAAAAAAAAATTATATCTCACAATTTAAATCGAGTTTCAAAAAATTACTTCATAATCTCTGTTACTCTCGTTGTCATCTTTCAGAAAAAAATAAAAAAAATAAAAAAAAAATTCATTGTGTCTTTTTATGACACAATGACATTTCATAATGACACAATGCCGTTTCATAATAATACAATGACGTTATTGTGTCTTTCATAATGACACAATGACGTCATTGTGTCTTTCATAATAATGACACAATAACGTCATTGTGTATTTTATAAATAACACAATAAAAACATTAATTTTTTTTATTTTTTGTTTATTTTTTTCTTAGTGGGGACGACTATGTGAACAAAAACTCGGAATTACTTTTTTGAAATTCGATTTAGATTGTGAAAATATATTTTTTTTGTGATTTTTTTTGACTAATTGTGTTTTCTTACACTTTGTAAAAAAATACACTTTATATATATATATATGTATATATATATGTATATATTTTATACTCAACAAATTATTTGTATATATGTATATATCACATATGCACATTACTAATTAAAAAAGATTCATAATTTTTACTTCAATATTATCATTGGGGTTTTTGAACTTTAATGTCTCATTAGAGTTTCTTGTTTTTATTTGACTGAGAAACCGTTGATAATAGGAACCATTTCTTTTTTGTTTTTTAACTTGTAGGGGTGCAGTAGAAAGGGAGGAGCAGGTGGTTTCATATAGCTATAGGGGTGAACTGGAACACGAAACTCAAGCCGCTCATGATCGAAGATGTTTCCTTAATGTTAAAGATAGTGGAAACGAAGCAAACAGAGTGGCCGTATTACCTTTGACTAAATGTATCTAGTCAAATTACCATTTTTCCAACTTTTTTTTAAACATAATACAATTTTTAAAAAATTCAACTCTTGTACAATGTTGCATAATCGCTAAGCGCTCTCAAGTCGGTTGACCAGGGATTTGTGAATGCTGGTCTAGACGGGCAGTACTCGAGAAGTACGGGGTAAACTATAAATAAATTAATTTTCGGGGAATTGTACATTTATTATATATTATAAGTCCTTTATATTTAACCAAAATATATAAGTATGAATATAAAAAAGAATATATGTTCAAAACTAAAATATTTTAACATAATGATATTCATTCTTTAATATTATATACATCGTAATCGTTTAATTGCTATTTTTCAAGGTATCTCCTTGGAAAACAACAAAAATCGATGACAAATATCAAAAATTGATTGAAAAAACAAAAATCCGAGTTGTATTGAGTTGGACCGCCTAGCTCCGAGTTAGACGGTCTAGCTCTGATTTTGACCACGGCCGACCGATTCCGAGTTATGTGACCAAGTTGTAGTGAGTCGCTTCAGTGAATGGTCAATTTTCGAGTACACCCCGAGTATTATGTTGAATTGACCGAGTTTTACAACACTAGTCAAGTATTATATTTAAATTTCATTTCTTAAGTAGTTATAGATTATGTAATATGTAGTCTCTTTGATTTTTCTTAATAATTACCTCTTATGTTGTGGACACGTAACAATTTGATATTCCGTGACATTTGATTCATGATTGGTTTTACATATTACTATTATTAAATATCGTTATATCAAAATTATGAATATTTTTTGCATTGACACCATATTATTTATTTATATCTCATATTACTAATATTAAATATTGTTAGACTATACTATGAACTTTTTTTTCATTGACACCGTATCATTTATTCAAACTGGAATTTAGAGCATATTATTAATATATGTTATCCAATACGTGTTGCACACGAACACGAACCTAGTTCAATATATAATACAGGGTATATCCTAAATATTTGGAAAATTAGTTACAAGAATAAATAAAAAAATCTTTAAAGTATGTAAAATATATTGTACATATCCTACTGATCATTTGATCGTCAACATGGCACAAGTCGTGATCGATGAGACAGAAACTACTATGTTGTGTTATTTTTGGGATGTTTTGTTGGCGAAATTTATTGGAATTGTAATTGGAATTTGAATTGAAAGTAAAACGAATTGTATTTGAAATTTAATGTTTTTTAAAAAATTTGGAATTCAAGGGAATTGTAATTTACAAAGAAAAATTAAATTTTAAATGCATTTTTAGTGACAAAACACTTATAAACAAATTTGAATTTGTCACCCATTACAAATCGCCACCGCCACCGTGACCACCAACTATCGCCGCTACAAATCATCAACCACCGCCGCCATCACCGCCGACAATCGACCGTGACCACCAACCGCTCCCGTTGCCGTAAAACGGCCATAGCCCACCGCCGCCAACAATCGATAATCCCCGCCGCCGAGAACCGACAGTTGCCGTCGAGAGCGTCTATAACCGACGCGGTTCGGCGACGACAATCGGGAGTCAACTGTGGGCACGGTCTAAAACCGACGCGGTTCAATGGTGTAATTTAAAAAAAAAAGAATATCGTATATAAAATTTATGAAGGTTTAAAAAAAGGTGGATGGATGGTTGAGATTACTTCTTTAATTTTTTCCTAAAATACCTCACAAACAAACTTTTTCCTACAATTGATCTCAACTATTGATTAAGAAGGTGAATGATTGAGATTACTTCTTAAATTTTTTTAGTTTTAAAAAACTTTTTATTTAAACCATTCTCTAATTACAGTGTCTAAATTTATCAATGATCAAACAATGGAATTTTAGTGTTGTAATATGCATATATCAGTTTCATTTTCACCCTATATTTAATCGTTTGGGCAAACTCAAGATTTCTAGTGCCTAAAACGAAATAAATTTTTGGGCCTCATCGGAATGGGGACATAAACATATTTGTTATAGTTTATAAGAAAACAATTTAGGGTAAAACAAATTAATTTACTGTGACAAAATCAATTGCAAAAATGAAAAGAGCAAATTAAATAATAAACTAGCAACAATAGACTATAGTAAAGATAAAAATTAATTGTAAATGTTGATTAAGATCAAAACAGACAATAATAGATTAAATTGGCAAAAGAATGTGAGTAGATTAAAACAGCTGGGCAAAAATCAAGATTTGAGAAATTATACTTAATGAACCAAAAAGCACCGTTTATAGTGAACAGTCAGTGAACTTTTGATTAACTAAGTTTCATCAATCAACCTCGACAAACATTAGATCATTTTGTTATTGTTCTCATTTGTCTCTAAAAACACAAATATTAATCGGATTATCATGTATATTTTCAGCTTAAAATCTAGATAAAGGTAATGTTTTTCTTTTCAAATATTGAAGGGCCTTACAATAGGGGGCGTAAGGCGGTTGCTTTAGTTGTTTGTCCCGTAAAGACGACGATACGTTTGGCAGTAACATCCTTGACGTCTACATGAACATGACAAGACTGGAAAATTTGTATGGACTGGCTTGAAGTCGTTCATTGTTGGTTCCTAGTTGGTGAATGTAGTTGTCGGTTAGAATTGACCATTGAATGTGGGAATAATATTCTTAAGGCATACGATCAACCAAGAAACTAGAACCTGAGAGAGAATATAAACGTCGACTTTTGAAACTTTAAAATTTTTATTAAGGTTTGTGATTGTCATGATGATGGTGATGATACTAAACTTGATTTCTACGATGGAAATAACTCTAATCGGATGTTTCGTTCATTGACCATAACAAACAAACAAACAAACCCAGTATATCCCACTCAAGAGCAGGTCTGGGGAGGGTAGGTGTAGGCGAGTCTTTCCTCTATCTTGTTAGGTAGAGAGACGCTTCCAAAGAGACCCCCGACTCGATAGCAAAACCCAACGATAGCAAGATATCATAAAATAAATGAAAAAGACATGTCTAATCAAAAAACAAACATAAAATGTGTTCAAAGGCTCTCCAACTAAACTATAACCACACCTCCATAATCTTTGTTTTCGGCATCCACATATGAATCTGGGAGCACAAACAGCACACAGGCAGCCCTTCTAGCTTATTTGATGTCTCTTCATCAATTTCACAGCCAAAACCAAGTACCTCTCACAAGAAACATTATAAATCTTTTTCTTTGCTTCTTCCTCACTCCCTCCATAGCTATTTGACCATAACAATGTTAGAAAATACAAATAAAAAGCATTTAATTTTAAACAATCATAACTTTATATGTTTATGTACCTTTATATATTCACCTTTGGACTTATCCTATAATATATATATATATATATTATATATATATATATATATATATATATATATATATATATATATATATATATATATATATATATATATATATATATATATATATATATATATATATATATATATATATATATATATATATATATATGGTAAGGTTCATTTGCTAACCCTTGTTTATTACGATAACCCGTTAACCCTACTGTAGCGAACAGTTACACCACTGTAACTAACATTTACATCGCGTTACACCACTGATGTAACGATTTTCCCTCCATTTTTAAAAAACTTCACCATTTTTTATAACGTTTTTAACTTTATTATATGATGTTATTTTTTAAACAAATTACACCATTAAATAGATCGTTTTAATATCTTTAATTTGAGTATAGTCTTGCTATATATTTTTTTAAAAAATTTTAACGTTCGTTTTGGACCACTAGTTTTACCACTGTAACTCTAAGTTACAATGGTGACGTGGCTTGCTGTGGACCACTAGTTGGGTTAATGGGTTATCGTAATAAACAAGGGTTAACATTTGATCCTTTCCATATATATATCTATATATATATATATATATACACATATATATATATATATATATATATATATATATATATATTTATATATATACATATATATACATATATTTATATATATACATAAATATATGTATATATATGTATATATATAAATAAATCGTATATATGTATATACATAAATATATGTATATATATATATACATATATATACATATATTTATATATACATATTATATATATACATAAATCGTACGACTGAACCATTCTTATGGTTTAGTCTCACAAATGTCCCAATCGCATCTCTCAGTCGCACGACTGGTCCATTAGCATGGCTCAGTTGTACGACTAAGTCTCATTCGCATATGCTCCTACGAATGACCCAGTTTCATGTGTTTACAAGGTGTATAACATTAAGCCTAGACTATTCGTCAAGCGACAGACACACTATATATGACTATATATGCTCCAACAAATTCCCCCTTGGACGTTGCTTGCGAATAGTAGATAACACCTCTTACAATCTTCAGTCAATCTTTGCTCTGGTTTCCAATAGAATCAAACGAACAACCATATTAGCCAACATTGTCGATCCGTCAGGTTACTACCATATCCCTGAAAATGAATTTAGGCACAATAGCTTCCGTTTACTTTGCAGAACACCATCATAGCAACAAGATTCCCCATATGACTGATTTTTCCAGATAATGACATGACCAGTTTTCCATTGCTTCAATCTTCACACAGTCTAACCTGTTTAACATTAACAACTATAGAAATTCCCCCTCACGTTCAGCATATCCCAATATATATACATTGTGCTCTCCTGTCGTCTTCATACGATGTATTGGGCAAAAAGGTTGAAGGTTCCAATCCACAGCTGACAATATTAAACAAGTCAGCATGCACGTAGATTCATCATCAGAAACCTGCTCACATCATCACTTTCTGATTGCGTCTTCAATCTCTATATACACGGATTCCCCCTAAGAATGAGAATCCTCTCTGTGCGGATAAATATAACTTGATTGGCCCATAAATAGTCAGATGCTCCTGACTACCCCACGAATTCAGCACCGGCAGCTGACATCTTCTCTTCTCTCTTTCGTGTTCTAACAACATTCACCGATTCTGGAAGTCTAACGAATAATGGGGTATCCATCGAACTTGTTTGACATAAGAAACTCAGGGTGAATGTGCTTTGCTCATCCTCAACTCTTGCATAGACTCTCCAGGACAATCTTCACTATTGACCCGAACATGAACCGAAAATGACCCGATAATTTTCCCGAAAAAAATTTATTTTACCAGACTTTTTCAAAAGGCTTCCCGACTGATAAAAATGGTTTAGGGAAAAATTCGTGCAAGAAGCTGTTCCAGACTCCTTTTTTTTGGTTTGGTACACAGCTCATTCGTGCGACTTGAACAGATGAATGAAGACATACGTACGAATGGGTGATTCGTGCGAATGGATACTCCGAATGGGTCAGCCGTGCGAATGAAGTACATGAAAGGGTCACTCGTGCGAATGAATGTTCATTCATACGAATGGACATACGACTGGGTTAGTCGTACGAATGGACCATACGAATGGTTCAGTCGTGCGAATGAGGCCCAGTCGCATGGCCCAATCGCATGAACGGGTCTGAACGCAGAAAACCAGATCTGCAGCCGCCACAAGGCTGAAAACCCTAATCCGATGATTTGGACGAGATACAACACAAAATTTGTATCACTGGATTCGTTTTTATGATCTGAAGAAGATTTCGAGTCCAGTTTTAACAAACAAAAATCACACGCAATGAGATTTGAGCAAAACAAGATGAACACGAAGAACACAAAGTGTGTTTAACGTCAAAGAACTGAACTTTGATCCAGAAATCAAGAGCTCAGGTTGCTAGAATGATTGTTAGATCATTCCAGCAGTAACCGGCTCTGATACCAATTGTGAAGTCACTGGATCGATGAGCATCCGAGCACGTTCTTGTCGGAAGGAGAAAACCAAAAGATAAACAAAAGTACGAACAATAATCGAATGATTTCATTGATAAAACATAACAATTTTAAGCTCGTTACAACTTAAGAATTACAACTTTTGGCAAGGGGAGATCGAGCATGATCTCCCCTCTCATCCGGCAGCACCTAGGCTCCGGGCACCCTCTCTCAAACCTTAGGTTTCTACACAATGAAACTGGTATATATAGGCTTCGGCCCATATTAGATGCGACTGCGCCCACTCGTGCGATTGGACCATGCGTATGGTTCAATCGTACGACTGGACCATGCGTATGGTTCAATCGTACGATTGGACCATTCTTATGGTTCAGTCTTATGAATGCCCCAATCGCATCTCTCAGTCGCACGACTGGTCCATTAGCATGGCTCAGTCGTACGACTGAGTCTCATTCGCATATGCTCCTGCGAATGACCCAGTTTCATGTGTTTACAAGGTGTATAACATTAAGCCTAGACTATTCGTCAAGCGACGGACACACTATATATGACTATATATGCTCCAACAATATATATATATATATATATATATATATATATATATATATAGACAGATATATAGATATAGATATATATAGATACATATATAGATATATAGATATAGATATATAGATATATATATATATATGTATATATATGTATATTATATATTGTATATATATATATATATATATATATACATATATATATGTACATATATATATATTTATATACATATATATATGTACATATATATATATTTATATACATATATATATGTACATATATATATATATTTATATACATATATATATATATTTATATACATATATATGTGTACATATATATATATTTATATACATATATATATATATACATATATATATATATGTACATATATAGATATATACATATATATATATATGTACATATATATATATACATATATATATATATGTACATATATATATATACATATATATATATGTACATATATATATATATACATATATATATAGTACATATATATATATATATATATATATATATATGTACATATATATATATATATATATATATATATATATGTATATATATATATATATATATATATATATATATATATATATAAACCCACGCGATGCGGCGGCGACATCGACGATGTTTTACAATGCGATATTCGTTTTCTGTATACTTGCGTGGCTTCTATTGTATAGTCTATTATCGTTTTCTGAATACTTGAGCATCATAAAACTCAATTGAATAATAGCACACGAGTAAGAAAATGTTTTTCATAAATATAGTACGTTAAAATTAATATCTGAGCACACGAATAAGAGAATACAAGTCATAAACATAGTACGTTAAAAACAAATATCCGCATGTCAACTACTTGGATTTGATGAGATCATTTTTTGTCATAAGCCTTACAAATCTCAATAACCTCATCAATATGCTTCGACCACCATTCTTTATCGGTGTCCAAATTGAAAGATTCTTGTGTCACTTCCTTTTTTACCGCTACTAATTCTTGATTAGGACTTTCTTGCATTTTCTCCTCTTTGACTGAAACAGGCACTGAAAAATCAATGTTAGTAGTGTTTTATTAAGACAAGGAAGGTACATAGATTAAACTATTATTATATATGTTAAATTGATACCATGCATGTCTTGGAGTTCCTTCTTTGGTTCATCCATAACAGATTTCTACTTTATGTAAGAAAAAATAAACAAGTCAGTATGTTATGAAGTATATATTTGATAAATGAAATCATGTCTTAACTTATATTTTTAATTTTGTTAGCAATTAATATAGAGTAATATGTAATTAGTATCCATTCAGAATATAAAAACTTAAGGCACACAAATCTATTAACTTACTTTCATTTAAATACACATGCAGCTCATTAATCACGTAACACTTCCCGATAGACAACATTTGAGGTGTATACTCCGTATCGTCTAAAATTTTTTGAAGGACCTTAGTATTTTCGTTTGATATCTCTCTTGACAATCCGACATAAAGTTTTCCATGTGAAAACACAGATTCCGGTAGATAAACGCCAACGTGCGGAATTGTTTGACCTTGAGCTTTATTAATTGTCATTGAAAAGCTAACTCGAATGGGAAACTGTTTTCTTTTTAGTTTGAACGGGAACATGTCGTCTTCAGAAAGACATAGAGGGATTCTTGGCAAAAATACCCTTTTCCCAATATGTTGGCCCACAGCTATTTCCACATCAATAACATTGTGTTGGAAACCTTTACATATCAATCTTGTGCCATTACATAGACCATGTGATGGATCGACATTCCAAAACAATATTATGGGACATCCAATTTTTAGTCGAAGCTTATGAGGCGGCAAACCACTCACAGTTAGTGAGTTTAAGAACTCAATCGGATAGAAGTTGTTATGACCGTCTTCTGCTTCATCAAAACTATAGTAAATTTTTTCCTCCCCTTGAAAAATGTCGATCATTTGATCATTAATCTCATCAACACTCTTATTTCGAGTTGATAATATTTCTCGGTGTGATTATATAATCCTAAGAATACAAATTGTTTGAAATAGATGGAAAGATGACATTAATCAATTCTTTTATAGAGTTTTCTCGAATGGTGCATGGAATTGTCATGTCATCAGGTATGCGGATAAATGTTCCTTCAATTGAATCTTCAGATCCATCACCGACTCTTAAAAGAAATTAGAAAACCATGGGTCATTAAGCGCTCTCATATTTATGGTCAACCGCATCTTTTTAGTCAAAGATCAAAGAGGCGACGTTCGTAGGCTAGAGTCTACAATTTGTGCTTGAGTGCCATGTTTAATAACCGGCAACAGCTGCCTGAAATCACCTCCCATAACCATTATCTTTCTACCAAATGGGAGACTAATCCCTACAATGTCTTGCAATGTCCGATCAACAGCCTCGATCGCCTGTCATTTTGCCATTGATGCTTCATCCCAAATGATTAATTTAGATGACCTAAGAAGTTTAGCGTCCCCACTTTGTTTTTTGATGTTGCACATTGAATTATTATTAAGATTAATGGGAATCTTGAATCTCGAGTGAGTCGTTCTCCCACCTGGCATATTATTGGCTGCAGCACCGGATAAAGCTGTTGCGAGAGCAATAAGACCACGTGAACGAACTTCAGCAAGCAAAGCTTTATACAAAAAACTTTTTCCCGTTCCACCTGGACCATCTATAGAGAACACACCTGGTAAATCATTATCCACTACGTCATTATCTCATCAAACACATTTTTTGGTCCAAATTAAGTGAATGTTTGGCACATAAGTGTCCAGCTTCAACAACTATCGCATACTCCTCTTGTATCTCACGATGGCGTATGTAAGGCCCCGTTCCCGGACGCTTACAGCTGGTCGTTCATCGCTCTTAAAACATATAATTTCATTAACTTTAATAAACATTGCAGCGGAATATGTGAAATAACTTTCATTTCAATAAAATGCTTTTGCAAGTTAATACAACATCATCATAAACATCGTTTGTTCGTATTACAGTGCAAAAACATTATACAAAAGAATGCCATCCAAAAGAGCTGAGTAGTTGCCCCGTGCCATCCTCAGCAACACTACCTGCCAACTGGAAACATATAAAAAGTCAGCGTTGCTGAGTGAGTTTAAAACATGCTTTACTTTCGTTAAAAAACCGTTTCTTTACTTTCATGCTATCACACATCATACGTACACATAGATAATATCATTATTATCTTCATCATTCATTATCTTTTGCTTCTATATAGATCCTGTCAAACTTTAACCCTCTCCACGACACGCAGCCATGATTACGGAGGTCGAGTGACAAGGACCCCGTTTTATACTTTATCATTATGTTTTTTCGTTCATTACTTTCATTCGTTCTTTCTTTAACTTTCATTCATTCATCGTACGTCTTTAACTTCACATTCTTTCCATTAAACCGTAAACCTTACCCTTCTGTTCGTGGTACTGGGCCTAGGTCTATCATATACCTTCTATAACGGTACATCGCACCTCCTAGCCACAGTACCTAAGGTAAACTTTAGGTGAACCATTACTATATACAATACCTTTCTGTTTCGTGGTGCTGGACCTAGGCCTATCATAGACCTTCTATGACAGTGCATCGCACCTCCTGGCCACAGTACCTAAGGTAAAGTTTAGGTGAACCATTACTATATACAATACCTTTCTGTTTTGTGGTGCTGGACCCTGGCCTATCATAGACCTTCTATAACGGTGCATCGCACCTCTTGGCCACAACACCTAAGGTAAAGTTTAGGTGTACCATTACCACATGCAATATCCTTCTGTATCGTGGTACTGGACCTAGGCCTATAATAGACCTTCTATAATGGTGCACCACACCTCCTGGCCACAGTACCTAGGATATGCAGCAATGGTTCTATACAAATGGTCGATCATCTCATACTTGCTTGCAAGCCTTTCATTCGTTCGTTTATCATTAATGCATGCATTCATTCATTACGTTCCTCTTTTCATTATCTTACACTTTACGTTACATAATACTTTTCATTATTCATTAACGTTCATCGCGACCACGGGAAGACAATCATACATAATAATAAGGAACATCAACATACACAGTCATCATCATCATACAGGGCAACATCATACATAACCTACATCATGCATAAACATGCAACATCATCATCATCATGCCCAACATACTTCTAAGGCCTCAACGGCCATCTTACATGTACTTACGGGAACTTTCACGTCAAAACTTACGTCGGCACTTTCCCCGAAAGCCAGTAATTAAACTATGCTTCTCCTTGGGTACAACAGCCCGATTTGGGCGTATGGGCACCTTCAGTCGCATGGCCTCCATGCAGCTGAACATCATGCGAATGGACCACTGCAGATGAACTCCAATGCGGATGAACACCCAATCGTGCGAATGGACCCTCATCATGCGAATGACACACTATGCGAATGGATCTGTGGTTGAACACTATGCGAATGAGCACCTTGCGAATGGTCTCTCAGTCGCATGACCCCCCATGCGACTGGCCCCAGTCGTGCGACTGAAAATGGCCTCCAGTCGGTCGCCTAGCCCTAGCTGATGCAGAATGCAGTTCATCCCGAACCCAATTTGCCATTTTCGACCTCTAAGCTCATCCAAACTCATTCTAAGCCCAAATCAACACTCCTAAACCTTAAAATGCATACTATAACACCATTCAAGCCCACACAAGCCCAAAAACAAACCCCAAACGCATCACACGCAATCACACCTAAGTGGGTCAAACACACCACACACATACAAAAATAGGTTTACTATGTGTTCAAGCCCATATTAGCTGAAAACAAGTAAATAGGGAAAATAGGGGCCTAGAACTCACACAAACTTCAAGAAGAAGAAGAGGTTCGTCTAGACCCGCTACACGATGATTTTTAAGCTCGAATCCACTCGAACCAAGCCTTTCTCTTCTTTTCTTCCTTTCTCTCTTCTTTCTCTCTATGTTGCAGAATTTTGGAGGTGTGGGGAGGGTGTGGGCTGCCCTCCCTTTTATTCTCCTTCTCTTCCACACTTTCTTGCGTTTTGGCAAGTTTGTTCCCCCGACTTATGACTTTATTTCTTTTTCTTCTTTCGTCGGCTTCAAAGAAATATCCGGGACGTTACAAGTCCACCCCCCTTATATAGGTTTCGTCCCCGAAACCGTATTCCTGAACAAAGCATGGGTAATGCTGTCTCTTTCTTCTTCGGTCTCCCACGTTGACTCGGATCCCTTCCTGTGCTTCCACTGTACACCGCACAAGAGGAACCACTTTATTTCTCAGCCTCTTCTCTTTTCGATCGATGATTGCCTGGTTGCTCCACATAATTGAGCTGTTCGTCTACTTCGATATTCTCCAGTGGAACAATCATATCTTCATCTGCCAAGCACTACTTAGATGAGATACGTGGAATGTCGGATGAATTCCACTTAACTCATCTGGTAACTCCAATCTATAGGCCACCTCTCCTACTCGAGCATGATTCGGAAAAGGCCTATGTATCTCGGGCTCAACTTGCCCTACTTTCTGAACCGAAATGATACCCTTCCAAGGTGAGACTGATAGGATCTCAGCCTCTAGTTTGATCAATTAGGTTGTATTCGCAGCAGATTTAGCACGAGAATTAGCAATTACAGCAAGAACACATATGATTTTACATGTAACAGTACACATATAGAGAGAGAGAACAATTCTGCCAAAAGGTATTTTATATACTCACACGTTTCGGCACAGTTACAATTAGGTCATCTTCCTTTATAGGAAGAATGACGTAGGCTGATGTCACTTGATAGTGACATCAAACCGTTATTAACAAACTACTGATAGAACACCTAAACTACTAAGATGTCAAACAGCTGACATCTTCTTACAAAATAGCTAAGTGTTCTACTTATTACAAGTACTGAAGAAACAAGAAACTACTGAAAGTTACAACGACTGAAGAACAGACTCTCAGTCGTTTACAACTACTGAACTATAACAACTGAAGAACAAACTCTTCAGCTGTTGTACAAACTACTAAAAAGGAAAAATACAAACTACTGAAAGAGAAAAACCATCACAACATCTGAAGAAGACTTCTTCAGCTGTTGTGACAAACTCTGAAGCTTCAGCACTTGGTCTTCAGACTTGGGCTCCAGATGTTTCATCAGCTGATGACTTCAGTAGTTGTCATCAGCTGATGTCTTCAGTCTTTGTCTTCAGACTTTATGCATCAGTTGTTGATCTTCAGTTCTTCAGCTGTTGATCTTCAGCACTTGATTCATCAGTACTTGAAGTCTTCAGTACTTGTATTCTTCAGTACTTCAGACTTCAGTACTTGTCTTCAGTACTTGGGATCTTCAGCTGTTGTTCTTCAGATCTTTGATCTTCAGCTATTGAGTCTTCAGCTTTGTCAAACTGCTGATGAAGCCTTCAGCAGTTGTTGTGATGTCATGTGGGACTTAGAGGTTTTCCTGATCTTGGCTCATTGGTTTTTGGTCCAACAAACTCCCCCTGAACCAATGCAGCCAAAACCTCTAATGAATTTATTGTCCCACTTATTGTTGGCAGAAATGTTGGTCTATTTCCTTCTGGATAGATCAGAAGTTGACCCAAATAAGCACTGGCCTGGGAAGAGGTCTCTGAGATTTGATTGGCATAGTATGGATGGGAGCCCTGTCTTGGGGAACTGGACACAGGGCTGTTGTCCCATCCATGAGACCTACTCCCCATGTATGAGCCTGTAGGATTCTCGGGTGTAGGTTCTGAGGAATGTAATTGTTCTTCCATGGATAGGTCCTCAGCCTCACCTTCAAATAATCCTTCACGGCCATACAGCTCCGAGACAAACTTGGCCTGTTTGCCATTCTTGAGCTCAACTGTTGTAATTTGTCTATAGGCGAATTCATCAGGATGTTTGCCTTCTAGTAACAAATTGAGCTCATCCTTCCTAAAGTTCTCAAGCCTCTTATAGACTAACCCTTTCTTGATCACCCTATTCTCCAACATCTTTTGGGGTGGCTGGTTAGTCTGATAGGCTGTCTTGAACTCTTCTACTATCTCCCAGGGTGAAATTACAAGGACCACGGTGATCATTTCATCTACAATCCGTTTTACCTGGCCTTTGTATCTCACTGGTATATCTATCTTTTTAATCCGTGAGCCACCCTGGGATCAGGCCAAGTCATCACCTTGTCCTTTTTATATTGAAATGTGTTGCAAGGGTGAAGAGTCTCAGAGCTTCCTTCTTCATACTTATGAAGATGAAGAAGCAGCATAGGCTTGATCTATGGATTTCAGCATTTCAGCATCATGAAGCTTCTACTGCTCTTCTTTCTTCTATCTTAACCCTCACAGCTTCCATCTGTGAGGTGGGAGTGATGGGTTTAGGTATGGCTCGCGGCAAAGATATGACTGCAGAAAGAGACAACCTATCTTCCTCATCCTCCTCTTCTTCTTCTTGTAGCCTCAACACCCTTCTCTTCTTCTGCAAGGGTGTATCATCGGCAATGGGTTTTGATGGTGATGGGTTGGTTTTGTGGTTGTGGTTGGGTAGGTGTTGGTGTGGAAGATTGGGCAGGCTTTGCTAGTAATCTAGAAATAAGGGAAGGTTTAGTCTGTTTGACCAGCAAAGTCCTGTTCCCAGCACCGGCTTCTGACAGGGCTTCTACGACCAGTCCCTTGGTAAATTCACCAGCCAAACAGATCTTGGTGGCTATAGCCAAGATTCTGTCCCTGGTCCAAGCCCTCACATCTAGGACTGGTCTCCCCAGGTACATCGAAATAAACCTAGTCATAGCATCGGGTCTCTTTCTCTCCTCTTGGCTATAACTGGTCCATCGGTATTCTATCTCCTTTATCTCCAACTTCCTAATTTCCTGATCTAGCATGGCAGTGTCCATATCAAAGCCTTGCCTGAACAGCTGATCAATGATAGAGTCCATTGATCGGCTATGCTCAGCATCAGCCTCCTTGACCAGGACTGCTAGATCAGTCTCCTTCACCACCTTCTCTCCCTCCTTCTCTCCTTCTTCTTTTTGTAAGTGATACTGAAATCTTTTTGGATTTCAGCCACTTTGATCTGTTCAGCTCTCTCCTCCCTCTCCTTCTCCTTCCCCTTCACCCTCTCAGTCTCCTCAACCACATCCCTCTCGTTTTCCACCTCTTCCACCACTTCTTTCTCCTCCTCTACCATCTTCCTCTTTGCTTTCACTGATGTCTCCCCCTTTATGGGTGCATTGGTTGGGTTTGACTATCAGAAAGCGCTTTAGCTACAACAACCTCCACCAAGGGTGTATTTGTGAGGGAAGCCTCTCATCAAGGGTTTTCATCACAATGTCTGTGATTATTGGTGTGATGAGCGGTAGGGATTTTTGGAAGATAGCAACTAATTGCTTAGGAGGGTTCTGTTCCTGAGAACTAGTGCCAGAAGCAGAGGCAGGTGGCTGAGTTTGTGGGAGTGGCTGAGTATATGTGAGACCTTCAGGGGATGGTGCCATCTGTGGGTTTATGGTGGCAGATGGACTTGCTTCTTGAGACATTTGGAAAGCAGCTCTTTGAGTCTGCTTACCTCATCCTCAAGAAGTGTATTTGAGCAACTACGTCGTAGAAGAAGCTCAGGTCATCATCAGTTTTCACTGAATCACTTGACCTCCTGACTGTGTCAGGATGTACATGCACTGAGTGTGGCTCAGTAGTTGCATGTGCCCCTTTGTCTTGGTTCTGGGGACTTCCAGCCTCCGGATTGGATCCATCATCGGCAGTTGCCTCTGGTGAGGTCTTATTGATGGTACTAGCTTCTTCCTGCTCATATGTTGATGCAGGAGAAGTGGCAGCCTCACCAGATTGTCTTATCTCCCTAGCCACACTGGGAGATGAGACATGTGATTCTCGGTGTTGTGGGCTCCCACTAACACTTGTTTCCACCCTCTCTTCGGTTGGAGATACCACAGTTGTGATTGGTTTTGGGGAGAGGGTGGAGTGTTCAGATGGGTCAACACTTTGGCAATTATAAGAGTAGGGCTTTGAGGGTGGTTTCAGTGGGAGATGGGCTAGAAGCAGATTGCACATGGGGGGAATATGCTCGTCAATGGCAACCTCCTCAATTGAGAAAGTTCCAGATGTGTGGCAGCCCCTAAAATGGTTACATCAGGCTCCTGTAAAGAGGAAACCTGTGCGGTTGTGGTAGGTGGAGTCGTGGTGACTGCTGGGAGAATCTGGCCAACAGTCACTTCCTGCGTTTGTTGCAGGGGCATCCTCAGGGGACTCATCTCCTTGAGTAGCCTTTGTGGTTTTCTTTGTGGGTTTGGGCTTGGTGGGGACTTTAGACTTGGAGGTGGAGGCTGTGGGTTCCAGCTGCGTGGGTTTGCGCAGCTTGGCAGCCTTTTTGAGTGTCTGGTCGGTGTTGTGCCTGGAGTATACCTCAGCTAATACAGCCATGGCAGGGACTCCAGTGCCAACTAGTCCCTCAGCATTAAGCTGGCTCTCTATCATGGCCATAAGGAACCGTGGATATAAAATCCAACGGTTTGCAAATGGTTTTGAGGCCATGTCTTTGAGTTCCAAAAATATTATTTCAGTAAAATTTAATGGCTGTTTCTCAAAGATAGAGTACAATACCTGTTGCCACCTTGTGGACATCTGGTCCCATGAGGATGTCTTCGGGCCAGACAAACATTCACCATGTGGAAGATAAGTCGTTGTGGATCAGGGAAATGTTTCTTCAGCAAGGTGGAGGCAGAGAGGTCACCCTGATAATCATGAGCAGTGAAAGAGAGATCAAGGGTGCCTTTGGGGTAGGCATTGGGAAGGTGGCATCCTCCAGCTTTAGGGTTTGTCGATGATAGCTGGAGTGATGACCACGGTTTGTTGTTCACGGACGACCGGAGAGAGACCTCGCCGTCGTTCTCTCCAGATTGAACGGTAATGTTCGTCCAGAACTCTGATAGGGAATCGGCATGAATGATTGGATTTAATAGGAAGGCCGTTTGGTATGGTGAGTCGGTCATCAGATCAATGGCATTGTGAAATTTTGACCAGAAGGGCGATTTAGTAAGGTATGCGACACAGTTGTGTCGGGGCTTGAGTTGCATGGTCGCCATTAATGGTGTATGGGAAGCTTCAGGGTTTTGAAAGTTAGGTCAAGTGAGAATGAAAAGCTCTGAAGGTTTGGTTGGGTATTTATAGGCTAAAAGAAAACTACTGAAGGGTTTGGTGTTAGTCATCAGTTGTTGAAACTACTGATGACATGGTTTTAACCTTCAGAAGTTGTAACATCTGAGGACTTGGTGTTAGTCTTCAGTAGTTGAAACTACTGAGACCTTGGTTTTGTCCTTCAGATGTTGTAAACGACTGAAGACTTGTTGTTAGTCATCAGTAGTTATAAACTACTGAAGACATGGTTTTCATCTTCAGACGTTGTAACAACTGAAGACTTGGTGTTAGTCTTCAGTAGTTGTAAACTACTGACATCAGTAGTTATAAACTACTGAAGACATGGTTTTGCTTCAGTTGTTGTAAACAACTGAGGACTTGGTGTTAGTCATCAGTAGTTGTGAAACTACTGAAGACATGGTTTTGTCCTTCAGTTGTTTGGGTATGAAACAGCAGATGTAGGTATCAGCTGAAGAGTAAAGTTACTCATCAGCTGTTTCCGTCAATTCAGTTGTTTCATTCTGACCACCCATTTACTCATCAGCTCTTTGACTGACCTTCAGATGTTTCATTGGCCCTTCAGCTCTTGTGAATATTTATTCTTTAGCTCTTATGATCAGATGTTCATAAGTGCTGATGAAATAAATTATTCTTCAGAGCTGGTGAACAAATTGTCTTCAGTACTTGTGTAAGATTACACATCAGTACTTGTGAACAAATTTGTTCTTCAGTACTTATTTGTTTGAAAATTGTACATCAGTAGTTATAACCACATCAGTAGTTGTAACTACATCAGCTGTTTTTCAACAAATAATGTACTTCAGTACTTTGAATCATTTTAGTCTGCAGTAGTTGTGAAAATGCTGAAGACTAAATTATTCATCAGTACTTATATTTGACCTTTGCATACCAATGCTCATCAGTACTTGTGAACTGAGAGCATCAGTATTAGTCAATTATTCTAGCTGCAGCATACCAAGCCTTAGTACCAAATTTTGAATGTGGTACTATCTAAAGGCTTAGTAAAGATGTCTGCAAGCTCATCAGCACTAGGCACAAACTTTGGATCAATCAGACCTTTTTCATAGCAATCTCTTATAAAATGATGTCTGATCTCTATATTTTGGTCCTAGAGTGCTGGACTGGATTTTTAACAATACAAAGAGCTGAAGCACTATCCATTAGTAATGGAGTCTTAGTCTCTGTAATGCCATAATCCAAGAGTTGGTTCTGAAGCCAGAGTACCTGGGAAGTACAACTTGCAGCAGAAATGTACTCAGCTTCAGCTTGGATGTAGCAATTGATGTTTGTTTCTTACTCTGCCAAGAAACTAAACAATTGCCTAGGAATTGGCAACCACCAGAAGTGGATTTTCTGGTGACTTTGCATCCTGCATAGTCACTATCAGAGAAAGCAACTAATTTGCAAGAATGCCCAGTTGAATACCAAAGACCTAGTGATTGGGTACCCTGCAGATATCTAAAGATCCTTTTGACTACAATCAAATGGGATTCTTTAGGTGCAGCCTGAAATCTAGCACAGGCACATGTTGCAAACATGATGTCTGGTGTAGAAGCTGTAAGGTACATTAAGGACCCAATCATACATCTGTAAAGGGTTTCATCAACCGCTTTACCTTTCTGATCTACATCCAGTTGTGTGATGCTGCTCATGGGAGTAGAACAGGACTTACAGTTTTGTAAATCAAACTTATTCAATAACTCTTTGGTGTATTTGGACTGATGAATAAAGATACCATCAGCCCTTTGTTTGATTTGCAACACTAGAAAAACTGTAATTCTCCCATAGCACTCATTTCAAACTTTTGCTTCATGAGCTTTGTGAATTCATCACACAACTATGGATCAGAGGATGCAAAAATTATGTCATCTACATAAATTTGAACAAGGAGCTTATGCTGTCCCACAGTCTTGATGAATAAGGTTTTATCAATGGTGCCTCTAGTGAACTTATTTTCTAGAAGAAAAGTTAAGAGTGTCTCATACCAGGCTCTAGGAGCTTGCTTCAGCCCATAAAGAGCTTATCCAGCTTATACACCCAATCAGGATGTTTATTGTCCTCAAAGCCTGGTGGTTGACACACATAAACTTCCTCCTTTATTTTACCATATAAGAAGGCACTTTTGACATCCATTTGATAAACCTTAAGACTATGAAAGGCAGCATAATCTAAGAACAATCTAATTGCCTCCAGTCTGGCTACAGGGGCAAAGGTTTCATCATAATCGATGCCTTCCTCTTGTGCAAACCCCTGGACAACCAGCCTGGCCTTGTTCTTAACTATTTGGCCCTTTTCATCTGTTTTGTTCCTAAATACCCATTTAGTGCCTATTGCACACTTACCTTGTGGTAAAGGAACAAGCTCCCACACTTGCTGTTTCTTGAACTGAAGAAGCTCAAGCTGCATTGCTTCAACCCATCCATTGTCTCTGAGTGCAACATGGTAGTTCTTAGGCCCTTGCTGACTGATGAAGAGAGCATAGAAGCAGAAGTTGAACAATTGACTCCTGGTTGAGACTCCAGCATTGATATCACCAATGATTTGAGACATTGGGTGATTCTTCAGCTCATTATAAACTATAAGATCAGTGCAAGTGTTTGTAGAACCTTCAGCAGCAACAGATGGTGATTGAGATTCTTGAAACCATGTAGGAGATGGCAGCTCAAATGAAGTAGAGCAAGCAGAAATCTCATCAGCATTTGTTGTGGATGAAGCTGCTGAAGCTACAGGAGCATCAGGTTTAGTGAACTCAGGCAGGTTGTCACTAAACCTGAAAAGGTGAGTACTGGCTACATCATCATCAGTACCACCAGGTGGAGAACTGTTGACAGGCACAACAGCTGGAGGTTGATAAGGACATATTGCAGTATGTCCAGATCAAACAACTCCACAGGGTTTTGTGGAATCTTGTCCTTTGGAGATTCATTGAACTTGACATGCAGAGTTTCTTCAACCATCTTTGTCCTACAGTTGAAAACTCTGTATGCCTTGCAAGTTGATGAATAACCAACAAAATACCCTGCATCCACCTTACTAGCAAACTTCTGGAGTGGATTGCTAGTGTTGAGAATGAAACATGGACACCCAAAAGCTCTAAAGAAGGAAATCAGAGGGGCCAAATGATGAAGTACTTCATAAGGAGTCTTCATCACCTCTGATTCACTAATGCTCTATTCTGCACATAGCAAGTTGTGTTGACAGCTTCAGCCCAAAAGGTCAGTGGCAATCCTGAGTCAGCCAGCATTGACCTTGCAGCTTCAATGAGAGTCCTGTTCTTTCTCTCAACCACTCCATTCTGTTCAGGAGTTCTTGGAATGCTGAACTGCCTTTTAATTCCCTTTGACAGGTAGAAGTCATTAAGTGTGTGATTTCTAAACTCTGTTCCATTGTCACTCCTCACACACTTGACCTGAAGGGAATACTGCTTCTCCACAAATAACACAAAGTTCATTATAGCCTTGGCAGCTTCATCTTTAGAATGCAAGAAGAAAGTCCATACAAATCTGGAGTAATCATCCACAATTACCAGACAGTATTTCTTCTTTGCCATGTTCATTATTCTGACAGGACCAAAGAGATCCATGTGCAAGAGTTGCAAGCAGGCATTGGACTTTGGTTCTTCTATAGGAGGGAATGAAACTTTGTGCTGCTTTCCCTTTAAACAAGCAGTGCAGTTGCCTTCACACTTGAACTCCTTCAAAGGCAACCCTATTACTAAACCATGGCTTATCAGCTGATTCATGTTCTTGAGATTAACATGCCCCAGCCTTCTATGCCATAGAGTAGACTTTTGAGGAGAGGCCTTGGAGAATAGGCAAGGATGGCCTTTTAGATCTATCTTTTGGAAAGATCTAAGGCATATACTCTTCCTGTCCTGTTGGCCTTCAGGAGAGTATATTCATCCAACACCTTGTCAATCAAATTTAGAACTTTGGATGACAGAATCCGACAGTTCTGGCTTGTGAAAAGGGCAACATGGCCTTTATCACACATTTGACTGACACTCAAGAGATTGTACTTGAGATTCTCCACATGGTTAACATCATCAAACCTTATTTCCCCATTGGAGACAAAGCCTTTTCCGATGATGTAACCCTTTGCATCATTGCCAAAGGAGACAAATCCCTTCTTTCCTTGAGAGTAGTCATAAAGAAGGGAACTGCTTCCTGTCATATGCATGGATCCTCCACTGTCTACATACCAGATGCTTCTTTGGCATGTTGAAAACCCTGCAATCATAACAACAAGTTAGTTAGTTTTAGAGACCCAAACCTTTTTGGTTTTGGGTCTGTTCTCAACAACAGGTGCAACACTAACAGGTGTGTATGTGTGACAGCCTGAGGTGAAGGAGATGGTGTAGAAGAGGAACCCTTTGGCTTGGATTTCCTTTTCTGTGGTTTCAACACAGGAGCATCTAATTGGTTGACTCTTCCCATTAGATGCTGAACCATCATCACAAGTTGTGTCTGACTTTGTGATAAAGCTTTCAGCTCTTCAGACACATTGGGGCTTGCTGATGATGGATTCCTGTGTGCACCATCTTCTTTTGAGCAACCTCAGCTGTTGCCTGAGTAACCCCTACTTCTTTTTGGATTTGCTTTTGGGCTTAGGGGTTTCAGGCTTTGATGTTGCTAGTACAAACTTGGTCTCAAACTCATTTTTCATTGTATTCATGTGCTCTTTAATTTTCTCCTTTTGTTTGAGTTTGGAACCACTTTTGTACCAGCAATCATCAGTAAGAAGATTGAACAAGCCACATATCTCATATGGCTTCTTCTTCATCTTATGTTGATCATCTATTGAAGAGGATGAAACTGCTGAAGACTTGTTCTTCAGCTGTTTGCTGTCAGTACTTGCAGTTTTCTTCCTGACATTCTCTTCAGTAGTCTTCAAACCCTTTCTACTGGTAGTTTTCTTCTCTTCAGTACTGGCAGTAGTTGGGTTTTGACCTTCAGGTGTTATCACTTGCTCTCCAGTACTTTCAGTACTTCTAGAGACAACACCTGAGTTGATCAACTTGTTGATCATGTGACAGTCAGCATTTGAACCATCAGCTGTTGTAGCATCAGCTGATTGGTTTTGGGAGGAAATGCTGACCTCTACCTCTGATGATACTGTATCAGATAGTAAGTCACATGATGAGAGGATTGGTTATTGCTCTCTCCATCAGATTCAACTTCTGCTCTTGAAGTGAAATCTGTAGGAGGAGCAGTGTGATTATAACCAATGCCAAACTTCACATTGGAAGCTGATTGCTTACTAAGAAGCATTTCAAAACCCTTGCAGGATTGCACCCATCGATCACACTCTACTTGGGTGTTGCAAGAGTTTCCTTGAGGTCTCTGTACTTCTCTAGAAGTACATCTTCCCTAGCCTTATCATCTTTTATTTGGCATTTAAGCTTATAAATCTCATCATTTTTATCATTAAGTGCAGCCTCAAATTCAGCTTTCTTTTTAGAAATGGTTTGCTCTAGCTCAAGGTTTTTATCAATTAAAGCCACATTTGCTTCTCTAATAGAAGCAAATGCTGCTATGCATGAATCAGAACAAAGCTTGGCTTTAGCCTCAGAGGATACCTGTGATGAAGCATTGGATGATGACCTATCAGCAGACTCAAAGGCCATTAGAGCAAGATTCCTAAATGAATGATCACCACCATGTTGACCAGCACCTTGGAATAGTTGTTCCTGACCAGATAGATCATCTGGTAGACTACTCCAGTCAACAACTCCTGGGGTGAAGAAGCTGTGTTGTTAAGGTTGGGTTTGATGATGAGATTGGGAAGGTTGAGGCTCAGGGAGAGCATGTGGTGGCTGAGCAGAAGGTCCTTGAGCTTGACTGGGCTGAGGCACATAGTAGCAGGGGTATGGGTATGGCATATGACCCTGAGGCACAAAGTAAGCAGGTGATGGCTGTGCTGATGATGGATAACCCTGAGAACTGGAATGCTGCCCTTTGTTCTGTGAGCTATTACTAGGAAAAGTCACAAAGGGTGCAGAGGTGTTAGATCCAGATGATCTACACTCTCTAGCAAAGTGTCCAAGCCTGTGGCACTTGTGACACCTCAGCTTGCTCTTGTCAAAACCAACCTTGGTTTTGCCTGAGAGACCAGGAAATTTCCTTCCAGTTCTCTTGTAGAACTTTTGAGATCAAATATTTATCATAGCCATCTGACTCAAAATATCCATCTCTTCCAGATCATCATCTGGAATGCCCTTCAAGTCCTCCATCAGGAAACACAGGTTATCACGGCTACCCCCTGAACCACTATCAACACCAACAAAAGCATGTTCAGAGTTGGTAGAGAAATCAATATGCTCATCATAGGCACTCTCTGATGCAGCATATTCCGACTCCTGACCTATCAAGGCAGCATTGCCAGTGACAAAGTCATCAGTGAGCTTGCCAGAGGTGGACAACTTCCTCTTTTGCTCTATCTCTCTCTCAAATGTGAGCAGTTTCCCATGAAGTTGGGTGAGAGATAGAGTATCCAGATTTGCACTGGAGCGTAGGACAATGGTATAAGTGTCCCATCTCTCAGGCAGTGATCTGAGGAATCTGTTGTTCATCTGGCTATTAGAGTACTCTTATTTGACCATCTTAAACTCAGAGACCAAACATGAGAACCGCTCATACTGTTGAGTCAGAATCTCACCCTTCCTATGAGAGAATGTCTCATCCTTCCTATGAGAGAATGTCTCATATTGTTGGAGAGGATTTCCCTTGTGTTTGCTAAACCTCATCGGTTCCTCCGAATTGTTCCTTCAGAGCAACCCAGAGATCATGAGCAGTCTCATGATGCATTAGACCAGCATAGATTTCATTCGGCAGTGCCATGGCCAGAATTCCATGGGCTTTTGCATCAATCTCGAACAGCTTGAGATCTTCATCCGAGTATTGATCGGGTTTCTTCGCAACCCTCTCATTAGACTCAGGGACGCTCACCATCGGCTTGTATGGTCCATGCACCACCGATTTCCAACAACCAGCACTGTTGATCGACAGATGATGGAGCATACGCCTTTGCCAGATGTTATACTCATTCCTCACAAGCATCGGAGGCTTGGTAGAGGAACCAGTATTGTGAGGATCGTTCGTTGGTGTCGCCATCTCAGATTTCAGTCAAAATCAAGTTAAACAAAACAAATGTAGCTCAAAACCATGAGAACCTCAAGTTTAACAGCCAGAAACAGCAGAGTCTCAATCTCTATAACTAATTCTTGCAAATTGCTAATTCGATCAAGCGTAGAGATCAAAAGAGCAGTTTCAATGATCAATAGTGAAATCAATCAATGATTAACCTGCTCTGATACCATTTGACAGGATCTCAGCCTCTAGTTTGATCAATTAGGTTGTATTCGCAGTGGATTTAGCACGAGAATTAGCAATTACAACAAGAACACATATGATTTTGCATGTAACAGTACACATATAGAGAGAGAACAATTCTGCCAAAAAGGTATTTACTATTACTCACACGTTTCGGCACAATTACAATTAGGTCATCTTCCTTTTATAGGAAGAATGACGTAGGCTGATGTCACTTGATAGTGACATCAAACCGTTATTAACAAACTACTGATAGAACACCTAAACTACTGAAGATGTCAAACAGCTGACATCTTCTTACAAAATAGCTAAGTGTTCTACTTATTACAAGTACTGAAGAAACAAGAAACTACTAAAGTTACAATGACTGAAGAACAGACTCTTCAGTCGTTTACAACTACTGAACTATAACAACTGAAGAACAAACTCTTCAGCTGTTGTACAACTACTGAAAAGGAAAAATACAAACTACTGAAAGAGAAAAACCATCACAACATCTGAAGAAGACTTCTTCAGCTGTTGTGACAAACTCTGAAGCTTCAGCACTTGGTCTTCAGACTTTGGGCTTCAGATGTTTCATCAGCTGATGACTTCAGTAGTTGTCATCAGCTGATGTCTTCAGTCTTTGTCTTCAGACTTTGTGCATCAGTTGTTGATCTTCAGTTCTTCAGTTCTTCAGCTGTTGATCTTCAGCACTTGAGTCATCAGTACTTGAAGTCTTCAGTACTTGTATTCTTCAGTACTTCAGACTTCAGTACTTGTCTTCAGTACTTGGGATCTTCAGCTGTTGTTCTTCAGATCTTTGATCTTCAGCTGTTGAGTCTTCAGTCTTTGTCAAACTGCTGATGAGCCTTCAGCAGTTGTTGTGATGTCATGTGGGACTTAGTTTTCCTGATCTTGGCTCATTGGTTCTTTTGGTCCAACAGAGACCTTCAACATAACCCGGTCACCCACCTGGAACTCAATCGGTCTGTGTCGTTTATCAGTATACGACTTCTGTCTATCTTTGGCTGCCTTCATGAAGGCCTTGATCCTTTCAAGCTTTTCAGTCGTAGCATCGATCACCTCGATGCTCCCTAACTCTTATGACCAATATCACCCTAACAAATGGATGTTCTGCATCTCCTACCGTATAGCATCTCATAAGGTGGTATACCAATGCTGATATGATAGCTGTTGTTGTATGAGAATTCAGCTAACGGTAAGTGGTCATCCCAACCTCCCCCAAAATCAATCACACACGTTTGAAGCATGTCCTCCAATGTCTGAATGGTCCTTTCTGACTGACCATCAGTCTGAGGATGATAAGCCGTGTAATATGTACCTCGTCCCCAGCATCGTGGAATTTCTTCCAGAATTTGGATGTAAACCGGGTGTCACGATCAGACACAATAGACACCGGCACACCATGACGAGTTAGAATTTCCTTGATGAACAGATCAGCCAACCACTCAGATGAACATGTCTCGCGAATCGATAGGAAGTGAGCACTCTTCGTCAAGCGGTCAATAATCACCCATATAGCATCATACCATTTTGGAGTACGCGGTAGCTTCGTAATGAAATCCATGGTGATGTGCTCCCACTTCCATTCTGATATATCCAAAGGTTGGGTCTTCCCATACGGCTTTTGATGCTCGGCCTTCACTTGCAAGCAAGTAAGGCACTTACTCACATACTCCACCACGTCACGCTTCATACCCGGCCACCAATAATCTTTCTTCATGTCTTGGTACATCTTGTAGCACCGGGATGAATAGAGTATCGAGTCTTGTGAGCTTCATCCATAATCTTCACCCGTAGATCCCCAAGACGAGGAATCCACATCCGCCCGAATCGGGTTTTAACACCAAGTGTGTTTTCACCCAATTTCGCAACCGACCTCTCACTCTTTCAGAGTTAAGATGATCATCCTTCAATGCCTCATCTTGAAACTCCTTGACTTCCTTCATCATATCAGAGGTCATAATCAGCTGGTACGCCTTCACCCGAATCGGCTCAGGTCTCTCTTTTCGGCTAAGCGCATCCGCCACCATGTTGGCTTTGCCCAGATGGTAATGGATCTCACAATCATAATCTTTTATGAGCTCCAACCATCTCCTCTGCCTCATGTTCAAGTCTTTCTGCTCGAAAAATACCTCAAGCTCTTGTGGTCAGTGAAAATGGTGCACTTCGTCCCGTAAAGTTAGTGCCTCCAAATCTTTAGTGCAAAGACCATGGCTGCTAGCTCCAAGTCATGAGTAGGATAGTTAACCTCATGAAACTTAACTATCGAGATGCATAGGCTATAACCTTCCCTCTCTGCATTAACACGCACCCCCCCTCGAGTAAGAAACATCAGAATAAACCACCAGATCTTCACTTCCATCGGGTAATGACAAAACAGGAGCTTGAGTGTAAGGCCCTATTCCCGGGACACTTACAGTTGGATCCTCATCGCACTTAAAACATATAATTTTATTAACTTAAATAAACATGCAGCGGAAACTGTGAAATAACTTTTCATTTTTCTATGAATGCTTTTGCAAAGTAATACAACTCTCATTACAAAACATTGTTTTCATTACAATACAAAAACATTACACAAAAGAACGCCATCCAAAAAGAGCTGAGTAGCCGCCTCGTGCCATCCTCAGCAACCTTACCTGCCACTGGAAACACATAAAAAGTCAGCGTTGCTGAGTGAGTTCTAGTTTTATAATAAAACATACTTTTCTTTCGTTAAATCGTTCTTTACATACATGCGGTCACACAACATACGTACACATAGATAATAGCATTATTATCTTCATCATTCATTCATTAGCTTTCGTTCGTTTACCGTTCATCGTTAACATTCGCATTCATTCATAAACTCTTTCCCTCGTTCGTACATTTCTTACTTTCATTCATACATTCATTACATTCATTCGTACGTTAATTACTTTCGATGACATGTACAATACCCCGAACATTATGCACTAGTGCTGGTGCTGGACCTGTGGTAATTAATCACGAACATTGTGCACGAAGCTGATCCAGTCACCTAGGGCCAGTACATGCACCACTTATCTTTACTCTTTCATTTTGGATCAATGCCATGTGCTATACCCCAAATATTATGCACGAGTGCTGGTGCTGGACCTGTGGTAATTAAATCACGAATATTGTGCATGAAGCTGATCCAGTCACCTAGGGTAAGCGGCAAGGATCAATAACATTGTGCACGAAGCTGATCCAGTCACCTAGGGTAAGCGGCAAGGATCAATCACAAAGAATGGACCCCAGTGTGCATCCTTCGGGTAGCTAACCCGCACACCGTTGAGCTAACACCTTCCTTGGGTGTGCACCTCCTTACATTTGCTTGCAAGCCTTTCTTACATTCATTCGTTCATACATTAATGTATACATTCGTTCATCATGTTCCTATTTCATTATCTTTCTCTTTACATTACATAATACTTTCATTCCATTTATTAGTCATAACACGTAAAGTTGTGGAAAGATAAACATGTATCGAAACAAGGATCATCGACTTTTACCAGTAATCAGTCATCACCATCATACATGGCAACTTCATACTTAACATATCATACAACACTATCATCATCGTGCCCAACATAACTTCTAAAGCCTCGACGGCCATCTTACATGTACTTACGGGAACTACCACATCATTACTTACCACTGCTCTTTACCCTGAAAGTCAGTAATTAAACTATGCCTCTTCTCGTACTCAACAGCCCTATTTGGGCGATTGGGCACCCTTCAGTCGCATGGCCTCCATGCGATTGAACGTCATGCGACTAGACCCATGCGAATGAACTCCCATGCGACTGAACCCCCAATCGTGCGAATGGACCCTCATCGTGCGATTGGACACTATGCGAAAGGACCTATGCGACTGAGCTCTCAGTCGTGCGAATGAACACCTATGCGACTGAGCACCTGTGCGACTGAGCACCTGTGCGACTGGGCTCTAAGTCATATGGCCTGTCATGTGACTGGACCCCATTCGTGCGATTGAACCTCAGTCATGCGATTGAACCTCAGTCGTCCTCAGTCGGCCGATTGGCCCTCCAGTCGCATAGCCCTAACTGGGCGCAGACTGCTGTTCATCCCGAACTGCAGTCGTGAATTTTGACCTCCAAACCCTTACAAACTCATTCTAAGCCCAAATCAACCCTCCTAATCCTTAGGAAAGCATACTATGACACTATTCAAGCACACACAAGCCCAAAATCACACTCTAAACACACTATACACAATCACACCCAAATGGGTCAAACACACACATTTTCAAAAACGGGTTTTTATGTGTTCCAGCCCTAAAATTGGTTGAAAGCAAGTAAAATAGGGGTCCTAGAACTCACACAAACTAGAAGAAGATTACGAGCTTTGTTTGGACTTGCTACACGATGAATTTCGAGCCCGAATCGACCAGAATCACCCCTTTTCCTCTTCTTTTTCTTCTTCTCTCTTCTCTCTTCTTCTCTCTTCTCTCTTTGGCTGTGTTTTCTCAAGAGTGGGGAGGAAGTGGCTGCCCTGCCCCTCTTAATCCCCCATATTTACAGCTTTTCCCCTATTTTGACAAGTTTGGTCCCCCGTCTTCGGACTTTATTTCTTTTTCTTCTTTCGTCAGCTTTAAAGAAAATATCCGGGTGTTACAAGTCCACCCCCCCTTATATAGGTTTCGTCCTCGAAACATGTTATTCCTCGAACAAGCGTGGGTAATGTTGTCTTATTTCCTCTTCAGTCTCCCACGTTGACTCGGATCCCTTCCTGTGCCTCCATTGTACACGCGCAAGAGGAACCACTTTATTTCTCAGCCTCTTCTCTTTTCGAACAATGATCGCCACTGGTTGCTCCGCATAATTGAGCCGTTCGTCTACCTCGATATCCTCCAGTGGAACAATCATATCCTCATATGCCAAACACTTCCTTAGATGAGATACGTGGAATGTCGGGTGAATTCCACTTAACTCATCTGGTAACTCTAATCTATAGGCCACCTCTCCTACTCGAGCAATGATTCGAAAAGGGCCTATGTATCTCGGGTTCAACTTGCCCCGTTTTCTGAACCGAATGATACCCTTCCAAGGTGAGACCTTTAACATAACCCGGTCACCCAGCTGGAACTCAATCGTCCTGCGTCATTTATCAGCATACGACTTCTGTCTATCTTTGGCTGCCTTCATGAAGGCCTTGATCTTTTCGAGCTTTTCAGTCATAGACTCGATCACCTTGACGCTCCCTAACTCTTATGACCAATATCACCCCAACAAACGGGTGTTCTGCATCTACTACCGTATAGCATCTCATAAGGTGGCATGCCAATGCTGGCATGATAGCTATTGTTGTATGAGAATTCAGCTAACGGTAAGTGGTCGTCCCAACTTCCCCCAAAATCAATCACACATGCCCGAAGCATGTCCTCCAATGTCTGAATGGTCCTTTTTGACTGACCATCAGTCTGGGGATGATAAGTCGTGCTGATATGTAATCTCGTACCCATAGCATCATGGAATTTCTTCCAGAATTTGGATGTAAACCGGGTGTCATGATCAGACACAATTAACACTGGCACACCATGACGAGTTACAATTTCCTTGATGAACAAACCAGCCAACCTTTCAGATGAATATGTCTCGCGGATCGGTAGGAAGTGAGCAATTTTCGTCAAGCGGTCAACAATCACCCATATAGCATCATACCCTGTCGGAGTACGCCGCAGCTTCGTAATGAAATCCATGGTGATGTGTTCCCACTTCCATTCCGGTATATCCAAAGGTTGAATCTTTCATACGGCTTTTGATGCTCGGCCTTCACTTGCAAGCAAGTAAGGCACTTACTCACATACTCCACCACGTCGCGCT
Source organism: Flaveria linearis (assembly GCA_024085815.1). Lineage (NCBI taxonomy): Eukaryota > Viridiplantae > Streptophyta > Magnoliopsida > Asterales > Asteraceae > Flaveria > Flaveria linearis. The sequence goes on along the minus strand of CM044010.1, from coordinate 71,207,403 downwards.
TCATACCCGGCCACCAATAATTTTTCTTCATGTCTTGATACATCTTTGTAGCACCAGGATGAATAGAGTATCGAGTCTTGTGAGCTTCATCCATAATCTTCACCCGTAGATCCCCAAAACGAGGAATCCACATCCGCCCGAATCGGGTTTTAACACCAAGTGTGTTCTCACCCAATTCCGTAACCAGACCTCTCATTCGTTCGGAGTTAAGATGATCTTATTTTAAGGCCTCATCTTGAAACTCTTTGACTTGCTTCATCACATCAGAGGTCATAATCAACTGGTACGCTTTCACCCAAATCGGCTTGGGTCTTTCCTTTCGGCTAAGGGCATCCGCCACCACATTGGCTTTGCCCAGATGATAATGGATCTCACAATCATAATCCTTTATGAGCTCCACCATCTCCTCTGCCTCATATTCAAGTCCTTCTGCTCGAAGAAGTACTTCAAGCTCTTATGGTCAGTGAAAATGGTGCACTTCATCCCGTAGAGGTAATGCCTCCAAATCTTTAGTGCAAAGACCATAGCTGCTAGCTCTAGGTCATGAGTAGGGTAATTAACCTCATAAACCTTCAACTGTCAGGATGCGTAGGCTATAACCTTCCCTCTCTGCATTAACACATACCCCAACCCTGAGTAGGAAGCATTAGAATAAACCACCAGATCTTCACTTCCATCGGGTAATGACAGAACAAGAGCTTGGGTCAATCTCACCTTCAATTCTTCAAACGCCTTCTCTTGATCTTGACCCCATACAAACTTTACATCCTTACGGGTCAACTTGGTTAGTGGAGAAGCGATCTTAGAGAAGTCTTGAATAAACCTTCGCTAGTAGCCTGCCAAACCCAAGAAACTACGGATCTCGGATGGCGTCTTTGAAGACTTCCCTTGCATCACCGCTTCCACCTTTGCCGGATCCACCATAATCCCCTCCGGATTCACCACGTGACCTAAGAATTGAACTTGACGCAACCAGAACGCGCACTTGGAGAACTTGGCATACAACTTCTCCCTTCTCAACGTCTCCAACACCTCTCGAATGTGACCGGCATGCTCTATCTCGCTCTTTGAATAAATCAGGATATAATCAATAAACACAATCACTGACTTATCCAACATCAGCCGACACACTTGGTTCATCAGATCCATAAAAGCAGCTGGCGCATTGGTCTAACCAAAGGATATGACAAGAAACTCGTAATGACCGTAACGCGTGTGAAAAGCTGTTTTAGGAATATCCTGCTCTTTCACCTTTAGCTGATGGTAGCCAGATCGAAGGTCGATCCTCGAGAACCAACTGGCACCTTGAAGCTGATCGAACAAATCGTCTATCCTCAGTAACGGATACCGATTCTTCACTGTCAACTTGTTCAGCTCCCGTAGTCTATACACATCCTCATACTACCGTCTTTCTTCTTTACAAACAAGACCGGAGCACCCCAAGGAGAGATACTCGGTCTAATGAACCTCTTATCTAGCAGCTCTTGCAACTGCTCCATCAACTCTTTCATCTCCGTCGGAGCCAATCGATATGGTGCTTTGGCAACAGGTTGGGCACCTTGTATCAGATCAATCTGAAACTCAATCTCTCGGTCAGGTGGCACTCCTAACAAGTCTTCAGGAAACACATCTGGAAAGTCACACACAACCAGTACATCAGATAGTTGTGGTGTTGGGGTTTCCACATCCTTTACATAACACAAGTAGGCGCTACATCCACGCCTCATACACTTTCCCGCCACCGCCATTGAGATCACTTTCGGGATTGTCGTGCCCCGATCCCCATAAACAGTTACTGAACTTCCGTCAGGCACTATCAACCGAATCATTTTCTTACGACACACTATATTCGCCTCAAAGTCCGCCAACCAATCCATTCCGAGCACCAAGTTAAAACCACCTAAGGTCATCACAAATGGTCTAACCGGAAATTTATGACCCTCTAATTCCACATCATAACTCTCTATCATCTCTGAAATCCTGGTAGACTTACCTATGGCAGTTTCTACATCAAATGGCACATCAACACGTCTACTACTAACAGGCAGTTTGGTACAGAAAACAGCAGAAATGAAATTTCTACTGGCATCCGAATCAAACAACACAGAAGCCAAAGCTTGGTTCAAAAGAAACATACCGGACACAACATCAGGGTCCGTCCTAGCCTACTCCTGTGTCATGGTGAATGCCCTGACACTCACCCTCGGTCCTTCACACCCTATCTTCTTCACCCCAGAACCCTCGGGTCTCAGCTTCTTACAGTCTTTACTCATATGACCACTTTCCCCACAGTTGAAGCACCTCGTACCCCTGCAATCCCTAGCCATATGACCAGGCTTCCCACACTTGAAGCAAACATTCAACCCCAATCTACACTCACCACCATGCTCCTTCCCACATTTGCCACACTTTCTCAATCCCGTACACGGCGTGGCTACACGGCGATCATCCATCCGTGCCTTCTTGTTACCCATCGAGGCATCACCCCGACCAAACCTCTTCCCATTCCCATTTCGATCACCACCACCCTTCTTACTACCTTCTGTCACCACCACAACAGCCCTCTCATCATATAGCCTTCCTGCCAAGTCCACTTCCGACATAAACGTGCTCGGTCGGGCAACAATCATGTGCCTGCGATATCCACTGGCAAACCCTGAATGTACTACTTATCTTTCGTGATAGAGGCGTCACCTGATCCGGCACCAGATGTGCCATCTCGTTGAACATTGTAGTGTAATGCTGGTGGGTCATCGTTCCCACCTCCAGTTGCAGGAACTCTCTCTCAACTTTATCCATTTCTCGGTGAGGACAAAACTCCTCAATGACCAACCTCTTCAGCTCTGACCATCTCATCCTACCATTAGCCCGCCGCCCTCGGCTTGGACTATATTGTCCCACCAACACAGATCCGAGTCCATAAAAGAATGGGCATCAAAATTTACTTTCTGATCCTCCCAGCACTCGCTGATGTTCAAAACATCCTCCATTTCTCTCACCCATCGGTGAGCAGCAGCAGCAGTGCCGTTACCATCAAAAGTAGGGGGCTTGCATCGTTGAAATTCCCCATAGTTACAACCTTGTGCTGACTCCTGCATAGGCTCCTCCTCCTCCTCCTCATCATTATCGGAGGGAATCATCTCTGTCTCTGGTTGCTCCCGACATCCCGAGGTCTGGTTCCTCTCTTGCCTTTCCCCTTCCCGTACAGCCTTTATCACTTCGGTCACCACAGACGGTAAGATCGTCTGCATGACCGGATGCACCTATTCAACCACTGCCTCTTTCATCGAGGCCCTCAGATTTGCACTCTCCTCCCCACCCTCCGGATGAGGGGTCTCGAGCCCCTTAGGGACCACTTTCTCAGCTCTAGGTCTGCCTCTTTTGGGCCGCAATACAGCACCAAGTCCACCACACGAGGCTTTGGATGATCTACCACCGGCCATCCTCTATCACACACTGAAAGATTCAAACACCAACATGGTCATTCATGGGAATAGCTTAGTTTATGTCAAGTATAGTAAGTCCCTAATTATAGTGGCCAGTTGTGATTAGCCACTTACTTTACTATTCGTACCCCAAGCATTACTTGTCCTGACTACATCAGTATCTAATTCTAACAACAACACGTAATCCACATAACGTGCACACATAATACCGGTTAATATTAAGAAAATACTTGATTGCACGCAGCTACTCAGATTGGCATCCCTTCCCTTTCCGTCCTATTTTCAGTTTAAGTTTAGGTTTATTTTAAAAATTTACCTATTTCACTTAAACTTTGGCTCTGATAAGAACTTGTAAGGCCCCGTTCCCGGGACGCTTACAGTCGGATCCTCATCGTTCTTAAAACATATAATTCATTAACTTAAATAAAACATGCAGCAGAAACTGTGAAATAACTTTTCATTTTACTATAAATGCTTTTGCAAAGTAATACAACTCTCATCACAAAACATTGTTTGCATTACAATACAAAAACATTATACAAAAGAATGCCATCCCAAAAGAGCTGAGTAGCCACCTCGTTCCATCCTCAGCAACCTTACCTGCTAACTGGAAACACATAAAAAGTTAGCGTTGCTGAGTGAGTTCTAGTTTTATAATAAAACATACTTTTCTTTCGTTAAACCGTTCTTTACATACATGCGGTCACACAACATACGTAAACATAGATAATATCATTATTATCTTCATCATTCATTCATTAGCTTTCGTTCGTTTACCGATCATCGTTAACATCCACATTCATTCATAAACTCTTTCTCTCGTTCGTACATTTCTTACTTTTATTCATACATTCATTACATTCATTCGTACGTTTATTACTTTCGATGACATGTACAATACCCCGAACATTGTGCACTAGTGCTGGTGCTGGGCCTGTGGTAATTAATCACAAATATTGTGCACGATGCTGATCCAGTCACCTAGGGCAGTACATGCACCACTTATCTTTCCTCTTACATTTTGGATCAATGCCATGTGCTATACCCCGAACATTGTGCACGAGTGCTGGTGCTGGACCTGTGGTAATTAAATCACGGACATTATGCACGAAGCTGATCCAGTCACCTAGGGTAAGCGGCAAGGATCCAGTACATATGGTCAATCACAAAGATTACGGCAACTTCATACTTAACATATCATACAACACCATCATCATCGTGCCCAACATAACTTCTAAAGCCTCGACGGCCATCTTACATGTACTTATGGGGACTACCACATCATTACTTATCCCTGCTCTTTACCCCGATAGCCAGTAATTAAACTATGCCACTCCTCGTACTCAACAGCCCTATTTGGGCGATTGGGCACCTTTCAGTCGCATGGCCTCCATGCGACTAAACGTCATGCGACTAGACCCATGCGAATGAACTCCCATGCGACTGAACCCCCAATTGTGCGAATGGACCCTCAATCATGCAATTGGACACTATGTGAAAGGACCTATGCTACTGAGCTCTCAGTCGTGCGAATGAACACCTATGCGACTGAGCACCTGTGCGACTGGGCTCTCCGTCGTATGACCTGTCATGCGACTGGACCCCCAGTCGTGCTATTGAACCTCAGTCGTGTGATTGAACCTCAGTCGTCCCTCAGTCGTCCGATTGGCCCTCCAGTCGCATAGCCCTAACTGGGCGCAGACTGCAGTTCATCCCGAACTGCAGTCGTGAATTTCGACCTCCAAACCCTTCCAAACTCATTCTATGCCCAAATCAACCCTCCTAATCCTTAGGAAAGCATACTATGACACCATTCAAGCACACACAAGCCCGAAATCACACTCTAAACACACTATACATAATCACACCCAAATGGGTCAAACACACACATTTTCAAAAACGGGTTTCTATGTGTTCCAGCCCCAAAATCGATTGAAAACAAGTAAAATAGGGGTCCTAGAACTCACACGAACTAGAAGAAGATGAAGAGCTTTGTTTGTACTTGCTACACGATGAATTTCGAGCCCGAATCGACCCGAATCGCCCCTTTTCCTCTTCTTTTTCTCTTCTTCCTCTCTTCTATCTTTTGGTTGTGTTTTCTCAAGAGTAGGGAGGAAGTGGCTGCCCTCCCCCTCTTAATCCCCCATATTTACAACTTTTCCCCTGTTTTGGCAAGTTTGGTCCCCCGACTTCGGACTTTATTTCTTTTTCTTCTTTCGTTGGCTTTAAAGAAAATATCCGGGTGTTACATTGAGTCAGCCTCGCCTTTAACTCCTTCATCTCAGTCGGAGCCAACCAATACGGTGCCATGGCAACAGGTTGGGCACCTGGTATCAGGTCGATCTGAAACTCAATCTCTCGGTCAGGTGGCACTACTGATAAATCTTCTGGGAACACATCTGGAAAGTCACACACAACGAGTACATCAGACAGTTGTGGTGTTGACGTTTTCACATCCTTTACATAACACAAGTAGACACTACATCCGCGCCTCTTACACTTTCACACCACCACCATTGAGATTACTTTCGGGATCGTCGTGACCCGATCCCCATGAACAGTTACCGAACTCCCGTCAGGGGCTATCAAATGAATCATCTTCTTGCGACACACTATATTTGCCTCGAAGTCTGCCAACCAATCCATCCCAAGAACCAGATCAAAACCACCTAAGGTTATCACAAATAGTCTAACCGGGAATCCATGACCTTCTAACTTCACCTCGCAGTCTCCTATCATCTTAGAAGTCCTGATAGACTTACCTATGACGGTTTCTTCGTCGAAGGGCTTATTAATACTTCTACTCCTAATGGGCAGCTTAGCACAGAAAGGCAAGAGTTTGATTACTAGTTACATACCTGTCATGATATCGGGGCCTGTCCTAGCCTTGTCCTGCATTATCATGAAGTCCCTGCGCCCTCTGCCCTTGGTACCTTGCAATCCCTGCCTATGGGACCCTTTCCTCTGCAGTTATAGCACCGTACCACCCCACACTCTCTGGCCACATGAGCGTGCCTCCCACATCAGAAACAGATATTGGTCCACAATCTACATTCCCCAGGGTGTTGGCATCCACATTTGGAACATAGGTTTGGTCTCCACATACATTCTCCAATGTGCTCTTTGGCACACTTACCACACTTCCTCGTCCCCGCACCGGACGAAGCTGCACACCGGTCCTCCGTCCTGGCAACCTTTTTGTTAAGAGTTGCCCTGCCACGTCCAAACCGCTTTCCGTTCCAGTTCTTGTTATCGCTACCCTTTGTGCTTCCTTCAATAGCAGTCGTCTCTTTTGCCGCCCTAAGTACCTCAGTCACCATAGACGGCAGAATCGCCATCATGACCTGTTGGACTCCCTCAACAACAGCCTCTTTCAGGGTGGTCCTCAAACTAGCTCTATCATCGCTGCCTTCCAGGCGTGGGGCCTCAGGCTCTTCGAGTGCCATTTCAGCCGCCCTAGCCATGCTTCTCGTGACACGCGATTCAGCACCATGTTCACCACAACCTCTATTTGACAAAACCTTAGGAGATCTACCGCTAGCCATCCTCTAACACACACTGAAAAATTCAAACACCAACACGGTCATTCAAGGGAATAGCTCAGTTTATGTCAAGTATAGTAAGTCCCTAATTACAGTGGCCAGTTGTGATTAGCCACTTACTTTACTCTTCATACCCCAAGCATTACCTGTCCTGACTGCATCAGTATTTAAATCTACATACAACACATAACCACATACCATGCACATATAATACCGGTTAACATTACGAAAGTACCTGATGGCACGCAGCTACTCAGATTGGCATCCCTTTCCGTCCCATTCTCAATTTAAGTTAAGGTTTATTTTGAAAATTTACCCATTTCACTTAAACTTTGGCTCTGATACCAACTTGTAAGGCGCCGTTCCCGGGACGCTTACAGCTGGTCGTTCATCGCTCTTAAAACATATAATTTCATTAACTTTAATAAACATTGCAGCGGAATCTGTGAAGTAACTTTTCATTTCAATATAAATGCTTTTGCAAGTTAATACAATATTCATCATAAAACATCGTTGTTCGTATTACAGTGCAAAAACAATATACAAAAGAATGCCATCCAAAAGAGCTGAGTAGCCGCCCCGTGCCATCCTCAGCAACACTACCTACCAACTGGAAACACATAAAAAGTCAACGTTGCTGAGTGAGTTCTAGTTTTATAATAAAACATGCTTTACTTTCGTTAAAACCGTTTCTTTACTTTCATGCTATCACACATCATACGTACACATAGATAATATCATTATTATCTTCATCATTCAATATCTTTTGCTTCTATATAGATCCTGTCAAACTTTACCCTCTCCATGGCACGCAGCCATGATTACGGAGGTCGAGTGACAAGGACCCCGTTTTATACTGTATCATTATGTTTCTTCCGTTCATTACTTTCATTCGTTCACTCTTTAACTTTCATTCATTCTTCGTACGTCTTTAACTTTAAATTCTTTCCATTAAACCATAAACCTTACTCTTCTGTTCGTGGTACCGGGCCTAGGTCTATCATAGACCTTCTATAACGGTGCATCGCACCTCCTGGCCACAGTACCTAAGGTAATTTTTAGGTGAACCATTACTACATACAATACTTTTCTATTTTGTGGTACTGGACCTAGGCCTATCATAGACCTTCTATAACGGTGCATTGCACCTCCTGGCTATAGTACGTAAGGTAAAGTTTAGGTGAACCATTACTATATACAATACCTTTCTGTTTCGTGGTTCTGGACCCAACCCTATCATAGACCTTCTATAACGGTGCATCGCACCTCTTGGTGACAACACCTACGGTAAAGTTTAGGTGTACCATTGCCACATGCAATATCCTTCTGTATCGTGGTACTGGACCTAGGCCTATAGAGACCTTCTATAATGGTGCACCGCACCTCCTGGCCACAGTTGCTAGGATATGCAACAATGGTTCTATACAAATGGTCGATCACCTCATACTTTTGCTTGCAAGCCTTTCATTCGTTCGTTTATTCATTAATGCATGCATTCATTCATTACGTTCCTCTTTTCATTATCTTTCACTTTACGTTACATAATACTTTTCATTTATTCATTAACGTTCATCATAACCACGGGAAGACAATCATACATAATAATAAGGAACATCAACATACACAGTCATCATCATCATACAGGGCAACATCATACATAACCTACATCATGCATAAACATGCAACATCATCATCATCATGCCCAACATACTTCTAAGGTCTCAACGGCCATCTTACATGTACTTACGGGAACTTTGACGTCAAAACTTACATCAGCACTTTCCCCCGAAAGCCAGTAATTAAACTATGCTTCTCCTCGGGTACAACAACCCGATTTGGGCGTATGTGCACCCTTCAATCGCATGTCCTCCATGCGACTGAACATCATGCTAACGGACCACTGCGGATGAACTTCAATGCGGATGAACACCCAATCGTGCGAATGGACCCTCAATCGTGCGAATGAACACTATGCGAATGGACCTCATGCGGTTGAACACTATGCGAATGAGCACCTATGCGAATGGGCTCTCAGTCGCATGACCCCCCATGCGACTGGACCCCCAGTCGTGCGACTGAACCTCAGTCGTGCGAATGAACTCCAATCGCACCTCAATCGGCCGAATGACCTCCAGTCGGTCGCCTAGTCCTAGCTGATGCAGACTGCAGTTCATCCCGAACCTAATCTGCCATTTTCGACCTCTAAGCTCATCCAAACTCATTCTAAGCCCAAATCAACCCTCCTAAGCCATAGGAATGCATACTATAAGACCATTCAAGCACACACAAGCCTGAAAACAAAGCCCAAATGCATCACACACAATCACACCCAAATGGGTCAAACACACACACATACAAAAACAAGTTTACTATGTGTTCCAACCCCAAATTAGTTGAAAACGAGTAAAATAGGGGTCCTAGAACTCACACAAACTACAAGAAGAAGAGCTTCGTCTAGACCCGCTACACGACGATTTTCATGCTCGAACCTACTCGAACCAAGCCTTTCTCTTCTTTTCTCCCTTTTCTCTTTTCTTTCTCTCTTCTTTCTCTCTATGTTGCAGAATTTTGGTGGTGTGGGGAGAGTGTGGGCTGCCCTCCCCTCTTATTCTCCTTCTCTTCCGAACTTTCTTGCGTTTTGGCAAGTTTGGTCCCCCGACTTAGGCCTTTATTTCTTTTTTCTTCTTTCGTCAGCTTCAAAGAAATATCCGGGCGTTACAAGTACATATTGTAAGTTAGCATCTTCTGTTATGTCCGAAAGATCAAAATCATGGAGATTTTTGCCCATAGATTGTAGAAACACCCTAATTTCAGTAAGAACTATATTTTGCACTCGTTCACCACTCTAACAATGTAACCTATGGTCTTCGGATAGTGAGTCAAAGTGGTCATTCCATAACTTTCGAACATCTCCAGGTTCGCAAAAAAATATTATAGTTGCGAATAACCTTCTAAGAGCATTGGGAAACTAAAATAGAGAGGCTTCTGTGAGAGACTGCGATAAACTTACATCATTCTCAATTAAGCCTATCTCAAGAGCTTCTTTTTGAAGCGTCATGTGCTTTACGCCATTAACTATGCAAAGATCTTCAAAAGAAAGAGGCCCTTTAACATTTGATAAAAGTAGGCGTAAGTAGTACCTTTCTCCTTCAGCTAGATTAGCATAAACAATACGACCTCTTTGTGGTTTTTGCAAACGATGATTCCAACGACGCGAGCCTACATTCCACGTGAAGTGTTTTGGAAAATCTTTATACAAATATTGTCTTGCTCTTTCATCCACTCTATTAGTATCAAAAATGCAGTAAGCATGGTTCTCTTATCTCTTTCCCTGTCAACAATTTCAGACATTATATCATTATATCTAAATCTAACCATTTGATGATTAGGGAGATGTAGTTGTAAGGCCAACACAGCCACATGAATTCGAGAAAGAGAGAAGGAAAAAATGTGCCACATAGCCTCTGGGGGCGATACGTAGTGTGCATCTTGAAATCGCTTTATCTCATTAATGACAACCTCTTGCTCATCTTGATCGATTTGAATAACTTGTTTATCATGTCCTTTGAAAACATATTTGAATAAATATTTCACAGATTTTATACTTAAGCAAACCTCTACATTAGTTGACAGTTGAACATCATTAAAAGCCTTGGGTTATATGGGACAAGCCATCTATTATGAAGAGTTTTTCCTCGTACATCCACTTTTATTCCGGTATTTCTCATTTCGATATAATGGATATGCATCGTCTCCTTGTGTTATCTGTTCATTAAACTGCCTAGGATAGCGAAAGCGACAAACTGGAGGATCACCCTGCGTGCAAGGATTGTTTGTTCGTAAATGTCCGCAAGGACCATGAATCATGTGCTTGAGAACAAGCTCGTGCAATTTAGGATATCTTGATATGTTATGAATTTCAGCATACACAATCTTATCATAATGGTTGGGATTATTGATTTTGTATTGCGGGTACATGATAAGAAGAAAATATGCATGTGGCAAACCATGCTTTTGAAACTCAATGACATAAACGTATGCTTTGACTTCTCCTAGAATATGTTTCTTGAAGAGTTGTTCCTTAAGATCCTCTAATTTAGCACGAAACACTCTTGAAACAAGCTCAGGACGATCTTGTGCGGTTTGAGCAACTTTCAAATTATCACATATCTCAGGCCACCGAGGATTACACGTCACTGTAAGGAACAAATCAGGCTTGCCGTCATCTTGAACTAAAGTTATCGCATCTAGAAACTGATGACGCATGTCGCTAGGCCCTCCGATAAAAGATGCAGGCAAGACAATCCGTTGTCCCACTATGTTTGGATTAACCTCACCAGCATTAACGCAATCCGCAATACCTTGATACAGATCTGCTCTTATCTTAGCCTGGTTTCGTTCATAAGATTGTAAACGTTGCGTCTCAATCTTTATGTAAACATCTACAACAATGTGTTGTAGCAATCTACCACCAAACAGAAGCACGTTCTCACCAGATATAATTTGAAATTTATAACAATAGTACTCTCTCATAGCTACGGTTGTTCTACCACGTCGTGTGTTTGGCTCTGAATAATTATGATGTCTAAAAACAAATCATTAATTAAAAATAATAAACTTTAGAGTATTATTTTTTATCATCACTTAAAAAAGAAACATAAATTGTTGGTACCTTCCATTTCTTCGTCGATGTTGTCATTATTGTTGTGAACTTCATTGAGTACTACTCCTTGACGTGGTATGTTAGGATGCCAACCCGACTCACCATTAGGAGAAAATAGAGGATACGATAATGGATCGTAACAACCAAAGTAAGGCTGGCTAGTTTGATATATTCTGACCTACCGTACACAACAATATTTCTTTTGTATGAAGTGATATTGTCGTTACCTTCAACCCAAATACCAGCAACCTATAAGATGTTGCATTATAAATAAGTAAATCAATATTTAGTGTACGGTAGAGGATCCACACGTTGAAATTAAAATAATATTATTTAAACCTCGGATATCATTGGTTGGTTGTACACCCTTTGGTCAAGATCCACGGAAGCATTTAAAGTGACTCTATAGTTGTCTAGAGGTCCTAGTTCCGCAAGACTTCGAAATGTGTTGACATATGGGTTTGTAGAAAGAGCACGTGTCACCATCTGAGTGATGCTTCGATCAAGATTTGGCCATTGGAGTCTATGATCTAACTCGGTATCAGGATCATAAAAATACAACTGTAAATACCTAGGTTTTCCATCTCTCGAAACTAATTGGTCGATTTTGTGATATATTCCTTTATGTGCATGAAACATATAGACACCGTCTCTCATGTTGTTCATTGTATCTTCCAACGTCACACCCATTGAGGCGAAAGAAAAATTAGTGTTTTAAGCATGTATGTTTTGCCTAACATTTTTCCAACTTCATCCTGCGACGTGAAAAGTTGGAACAATTCATCTGGAATTTCTGAATTTGCTAATATTGTTTTTCCACTCATACAACAAAAGGTTACAAATTCAAATGTGCATCGTTTTGCTCCACAAGAGGACATGGACTATGTTCCTTTAAGACACGATGATCTCTAGGTATACCATCATAAACAAAATTATATGGATCCTCTTCTAGGTATACCATCATAATCAAAATTAAATAGAAACCTTGTGATATTTCAAGTAAGAATTCATTTAAGACACGATGGTCTCTAGGTCTACTATTGTAAACAAAATTATACAGGTGCTCTTCCATATTCTCATCTCGGATGGATGGTTGATTAATAACGTCAGAAAATTGAGATAATAATGTGCGCGGTTGAATTCGAATACCTAAGGAATTCCAAGTATTAAGTGACGAAAGATGAAAAGATGTCAACTTTAATAAAGAAAGCATCGTTCAATAAAATATAAACCTCATGATATTTTAGGCATGACTTCGTCATTTATAGAGGGGAGTGTTTTGTCGGAGTACTATCATCGGTTGGAGCACATCTAATATGAATACCATTTGAAATACATTTTCCATCGGCTTTGCGTGTATCATAGCATGCTTCATCTCGAGCCTTTCGTTTTTCAGTCGAACTACATGACACATTCTATTTTCGAATTTGTGTCATTTGACTACTATTAGTTTGTAAAATTCTTAATCATGTCCTTTCCACTATTGGATCACTTAGGGGTACATGGCTTACACCAATCTTTGATAGCTTGTTATTTTCTTTGCAAGATGCATAATATCGTCTATTATACTCTTTTTCTTTTTTCAGCCGACGTAGATGCATTTGAGGTAGAAACATCATTACAATCTTTTGATTGCCCATTCTCTTTGCGTGAAGCATAGTATTGCGTCTTGTACTCGTTTTGTTTTACAACTAACGTAGATGCACGTGAGGTAGAAACATCAATATGATCTTTTGGTTGTCCATTAGTCATTGTAAATTGATAAATACCTTGTAAATTAAATAAAAGAGACTTATCATAGACAATCAATTTATGAAAGCATCATTATAACAACAGTAGACTACATGTGTTCTAATCATCGTAATTGAAAAAAAAACATTAAGTGAAAAGTCAAACTAAAGAGTGGGTGAAATGAAGGTCTCCACAAAAACTTCACCCTTAGAACCACGAAACGAAGTAACGGGATAAAAACATTCCAAGGGATTTACATCCATTTTAAATTCATAAAGCTTCCCCAAATTGGTCATCACAAACCAATTACCATTTGTCATAAAATGTGTTATGTCACACCATAATGAAAGCGGGATAGGAGGGATCGGAGAACATAACAAGACCTTAATCTAGTGCTCCCCTTGTAACAACCATAACTCAACTGATATCTCGCATGTGCCAGTACTAACAAACATGTGAAGTTCATTTTTTACATTCACTAAATCTCCAAAGTAAATTCCTGCAGAAGGAACCGGTGGAAAGCTTATCTCCTTAAGCTGCTCTGAGTTAACATCAAAACAAATCACCACATTTTTACCTCCAACCAAGCACTCACAAACAGTGAAATATAGAGTATCAGCACATAACGTAGCAGTTGACTAAGAGAAGGCGGGCAAAACGTACTCCGATCTTGTTACGGATGGTATATTTCTCCAATAGGCTGATTTCCTAGAATAAATAGATGCACAAAGTACACCACACCGACACTTTACATGCAAGACCTTGTAATCATTGTAAGCATCAATGTACAAACCAATAGCGTCAGCATTATGTTCAAAGAAGCCATGACAACGACAATCAGGTGTTGACAAATACTTGTATGCACCGGTGACTGGATTCCAAAGAAGCAACTAAGATGTATGATTCAAGCGAACACACAACAATCCATCCAAATGTGAACGAATCGAGACATCATGAAATGGAAAAGGGACGATGGTGCTTGGCCCATAATCACCGGTTTGAAAGTCAATTGGACGAACAGAGCATGTTTAGTCACCGATTAAGAGGATTCTCTGATTAGATGTATTTAATGAGCGGGAGCAATGTACCCTTGGAAAGTCTTGTGTTGATAGGAATGCATACCATTCCTTACAAACAGACTTAGAACGACATACAACCTTTTCTAGTAGCCTCGTTAATATCTCAAAGATGATTATTTCAACCAGTAGGGCAACCATGGTGACACATTCGTTCACAAATATTGACTAATTATCTGTATAATATAATTCTCCTATGAATTAGTATTTAGGTGAAAAAAGTGTGGTTACATTTGACAGGATCTCAGCCTCTCGTTTGATCAATCAGATTATGTTTGCAGCAGATTTAGCACATTAATTAGCGATTAATGCAAGAACATAAAAGATATTGCATGTAAAAGCACAAGCATAGAGAGAGAAAAGAGTTCTGCGAAGTAATAAATGTTCTATTGCTTAGCACGTTTCGGCAATTAATACAGAATGGTTCCCCATCCTTTTATAGGCGGCAAAAGGATGGGTTGATGTCCTTTTTCTGACATCAACTAAATATTAAAATTACAACTGACAAAACATAAAACTACTAAGATGTCAACAACTGACATCTTCTTACAAAAGTTTCCTAAGTACTGACAAAAGTAAAACTACTGAAATCCTACAACGACTGAAGAACAAACTCTTCAGTCGTTTATAACTACTAATACTATAACAACTGAAGAGCATGCTCTTCAGCTGTTGTACAACTACTGAAACAAAATAAACTATTGAAAAGGAAAAACCATCACAACAACTGAAGAAGACTTCTTCAGCTGTTGTGACAAACTCTGAGTCTTCAGTACTTGGTCTTCAGACTTGGCTTCAGATGATGTAACAACTGATGACTTCAGTAGATATCATCACTGTTGTCTTCAGTCTTTGTCTTCAGACTTTGTGCTTCAGTAGAAGGTCTTCAGTTCTTCAGTTCTTCAGCTTTTGATTCTTCAGCACTTGTCTTCAGTACTTGAAGTCTTCAGTACTTGTATGATCAGTACTTCAGACTTCAGTACTTGTCTTCAGTACTTTAGAGTCTTCAGCTGTTGTTCTTCAGTTCTTTGATCTTCATACTTTGTTCTTCAGACTTTGTCAGAACAGCTGATGGTAGTCTTCAGCAGTTGTTGCAGTGGCATGTGGGACTTAGAGGTTTTCCTGATCTTGGCTCATTGGTTCTTTTGGTCCAACAAACTCCCCCTGAACCAATGCAGCCAAAACCTCTAATTATTGGTTGTCCCACTTATTGGTGGCATAATGATTGGTCTATTTCCTTCTAGATCAGATTAGAAGTTGACCCAGATAAGCACTGGCCTGAGAGGTAGTCTCCAGTGTTTGTTTGGCTAAGTATGGATGGGAGCTCTGTCTTGGGGATTTGGACACAGAGCTGTTATCCCATCCATGAGATCTACCTCCCATGTACAAGCCGATAGGATTCTCGGGTGTAGGCTCGGACAAAGATCATTTGTTCTTCTTTGGTCATGCCCTCATCCCCACCATCGAACAATCCTTCACGGCCGTACATCTCTGAGACATACTTGACCCGTTTCCAGTTTTTGAGCTCAACTGTTGTGATTTGCCTATAAGCAAATTCATTTGGATGTCTGCCCTCTAGCAACAAGTTAAGCTCATCTTTGTGGAAGTTCTCAAGCTTCTTATAAACTAAGCCTTTCCTCACCATCCTGTTCTCCAACATCATTTCAGAAGGTTGCTTAGATTTATAAGCTTTCTCGAACTCATCCACAATTTCCCAGGGTGTTATTACAAGAGACACTGTGATTTCTTCATCTACAATCCTCTTCATCTGGCTCTTGTACCTCACAGGAATATCTTTCTTTGTGATCCTGTGAGCCACCCTAGGATCGGCCAAGTCCTCACTCTCTCTTTGCTATATTGGAAGGTTTGTTTGAGAGTGAAGAGTCTCAGAGCTTCTTTCTTCATATTCATGATAGAGGTAGGGCAGCATATGCTTGGTCAATTGACTTAAGCATTTCAGCATCATGAAGATGCTGCTGTGCCTCTTCCTCTATCTTCACCCTCACAGTGTCCATCTGTGAGGTGGGAGTGATGGTTTGGGATTTGGCTTTTGGTAGAGGAATGACTGCTGAAAGGGGCAGTCTATCCTCCTCATCCTCCTCTTCTTCTTCTTCTTGCAGCCTCAACACCCTTCTCTTCTTCTTCAAGGGTGGATCATTGGCTGCGGGTTTTGATGGTGAAGGGATTGGTTTAGTGGGTTGTGGTTGGGTTGTTGGTGTGGGAATGTTGGCAGGCACTGCTAGTAATCTAGAGATAAGGGCTGGTTTGGTCAGTTTTACTAGCAGTGTCCTGTTCCCAGCACCGGCTTCAGAGAGGGCCTCAGCGACCAATCCCTTAGTGAAATCACCAGCCGAACAGATCTTGGTGGTTATTGCCAAGAGTCTGTCCCTGGTCCATGCCTTGACATCAAGGATTGGTCTGCCCAGGTACTTCGAAGTGAACCTACTCATAGCCTCAAGTTTCTTTCTTTCCTCTTGGCTATGAGTAGTCCATCGGTACTCAATCTCTCTTCTCTCCATATTCCTGATCTCTTGATCTAGCAAGGCAGTGTCCTTGTCAAAGCCTTGCCTGAACAGCTGTTCAATGACAGAGTCCATTGAACGGCTATGCTCAGCATCAGCCTCCTTGACAAGGGCTGCTAGATCAGGATCAGCCACCTTCTTTCCCTCCTCTCCCTTTTTCTTATTAGTGATACTGAAATCCTTTTGGATTTCAGCCACTTCTATTTGCTCTACCTCCCTCTCTTTCCTCTTCCCTTTCTCCCTCACCTTCCTAGTCTCCTCAACCAACTCCCTCTCTACCACCACCTCTTTTTCTGCCTCTTTCTCCTCCTCACCCCTCTTCCTCTTGCCTTGCATGATGTCTCCCCCTTTTTGGGTGCATTGGTTGGGGTTTGACTATCAGCAAGTGCCTTAGAAATGGCAACCTCCACCAAGGGTTGTATGTATGTGGGAAGCCTCTCATCAAGGGTTTGAATGACTAAGTCTTTAAGCATGGGTGTGATGAGAGGTAGGGATTTCTGGAGGATAGCATCCAGCTGCTCAGGGGGGTTCTGACCCTGAGAGCTAGTGCCAGAAGCAGGGGCTGGTGGCTGAGTTTGTGGGAGTGGCTCAGTGTTTGTGAGACCTTCGGGTGAAGGTGCCAACTGTGGGGTAGTGGTGGCAGATGGACTTCTATCCTGAGTCATTTGAGCAAGCAGCTCTTTGAGTCTGCCTATCTCATCCTCTAGGATAGTGTTTTGAGCTACTACATCGTAGAAGAAGCTCAGGTCATCATCAGCATGAGCTGAATCACCTGACCTCCTGACAATGTCAGGATGTACATGCCCTGAGTGTGGCTCAGAAATGGCATGTGCCCCTTGTTCATGGTACTGGGGACTTCTAGCCTCCGGATTGGATCCATCATCGGCCATTGCCTCTGGTGAGGTTTTATTGATGTTACCAGCTTCACCCTGCTCAGATGTTGATGCAGGGGAAGTGGCAGCCTCACCAGATTGTCCCATCTCCCTAGCCACACTGGGAGATTGGACTGATTCTCTGTGCTGTGGGCTCCCACCAACACTTGTATCCACCCCCTCTTCGGAGAGGGTGGAGTGCTCAGATGGGTCAGCACTTTGGCTATTGCCAATGTAGGGCTTTGTGGGGCGGCCTCATGAGTAGATTGGCTCGAAGCAGAGTGCACATGGGGAGGACTGTGCTCTTCAATGGCAGTCTTCTCAAGTGAGATAGACCCCAGTAATGTGGTTGCCCCAATATTGGTTGCATCAGGCTCCTGTTGAGAGGAAGCCTGTGCGGTTGTGGTGGGTGGAGTCGTGGTACCTGCTGGGAGAATCGAACCAGCAGGCACATCCTGCCTTTGTGTTGCAGGGGCATCCTCAGGGGACTCATCTCCCTGAGTAGCCTTTTTTGGCTTCTTTTTGGCTTTGGGTTTGGAGGGGACTTTGGATTTGGAGGTGGAGGCTGTGGGTTCCTGCTGCGTGGGTTTTCGCAGCCGGCCAGCCTGTTTGAGTGTTTGTCAGTGTTGTGCCTGGAGTATACCTCGGCTAGAACAGCCATGGCAGGGACTCCAGTGCCAACTAGTCCCTCAGCCTGAAGCTGGTTCTCTATTAAGGCCATAATGAACCGAGGATACAAGATCCATCGGTTAGAAATTGGTTTTGTGGCCATATCCTTTATTTCCAAAAATATTATATCAGTTAAGTTTAACGGTTGGTTTTCAAGGATAGAGAACAATACCTGTTGCCACCTTGTGGACATCTGGTCCCACGAAGAGGTTTTGGGAGCCAGACACACGTTCACCATGTGGAAGATCAGTCGTTGAGGGTCAGGGAAGTGTTTCTTCAACAAGGTGGAGGCGGAGAGGTTACCCTGATAGTCGTGAGATGTGAATGAGAGATCCAGGGCACCTTTGGGGTAGGAGGTTGGGTGGGTGGCATCCTCCAGCTCTAGGGTTTGGCGTAGTGTAGCTGGAGTGATAACCACGGGGTGACCGTTGACGGAGGACCGGAGAGAGACCTCGCCATCCTGCTCTCCGGTTTGGACGGTTACATTCGTCCAAAACTTCGCCAAGGAGTCGGTGTATATAGTAGGGTTCAGGAGAAAAGCCGTTTTGTATGGTGAGTCGTGCATAAGATCTACGGCTTGGTGAAATTTGGGCCATAATGGCGATTTGGTGAGATGGGCGACACAGTTGTGTCGAGGTTTCAGTTGCATGTTCGCCACTAATGGTGTATGGGAATTTCAGAGGTTTGGAAAGATTAGGTCAAGTGAGGAGTAAATGCTCTGAAGGTGGGGTATTTATAGGGTAGGTCAAAGGTTGAAAGAAAACTACTGAAGGTTTTGGTGTTAGTTATCAGTTGTTGTAACGACTGATGACGTGGTTTTAACCTTCAGTGGTTGTAACATCTGAGGACTTGGTGTTAGTCGTCAGTAGTTTAAACTACTGAGACCTTGTTTTGTCCTTCAGATGTTGTAAACGTCTGAAGAGTTACTGTCAGTCTTTAGTAGTTATGAACTACTGATGACCTAATATTCTTCTTCAGACGTTGTAACAACTGAAGACTTGGTATTAGCCTTCAGTAGTTGTAAACTACTGAGATCAGTAGTTGTGAACTACTGAAGACATGTTATTGCTTCAGTTGTTGTAAACAACTGAGGACTTGGTGTTAGCCTTCAGTAGTTATGAACTACTGATATCAGTAGTTGTGAACTACTGAAGACATGGTTT
The DNA here is from genome assembly GCA_024085815.1 of Flaveria linearis. Classification (NCBI taxonomy): domain Eukaryota; kingdom Viridiplantae; phylum Streptophyta; class Magnoliopsida; order Asterales; family Asteraceae; genus Flaveria; species Flaveria linearis. Next base: position 71,187,719 of record CM044010.1, on the reverse strand, counting down.
TGTCCTTCAGTTGTTTGGGTATGAAACAGCAGCTGTTGTCATCAGCTGATGAGAAATTACTCATCAGCTGTTTCCGTCAAATCAGTTCTTTCATACTAGCCTCCACACTTACTCATCAGCTCTTTGGCTGACTTTCAGATGTTTCATTGACCCTTCAGCTCTTGTGAATATTTATGCCTTCAGCTCTTGTGATCAGATGTTTACAAGTGCTGATAAAATATTCTTCAGAGCTGGTGAACAAATTTTGTCTTCAGTACTTGTGTAAGATTACATATCAGTACTTGTGAGCAAAATTTGTTCTTCAGTACTTATTTATTTGAAAATCATACATCAGTAGTTGTATCCACCTCACTACATCAGTTGTTTTCAATAAATAATGTACATCAGTACTTTGAGTCATTTTAGTCTTCAGTAGTTGTGAAAGAGCTGAAGACTAAATTACTCATCAGTACTTGTATTTGACCTTTGCTCTTCAGTAGTTGTGAAGTAAGAGCATCAGCATAGGTCAAATCAATCAAGCTGCAGCATACCAAGCCTTAGTACCAAATTTTGAAATGTAGCACTATCTAAAGGCTTAGTAAAAATGTCTGCAAGCTCATCAGCACTAGGCACAAACTTAGGATCAATCAGACCTTTCTCATAGCAATCCCTGATAAAATGATGTCTGATCTCAATATGTTTGGTCCTAGAGTGCTGGATGGATTCTTAACAATACAAAGAGCTGAAGCACTGTCCATTAGTAATGGAGTCTTAGTCTCAGTAATGCCATAATCCAGAAGTTGGTTCTGAAGCCAGAGTATTTGAGAGGTACAACTTGCAGCAGCAATATACTCAGCTTCAGCAGTGGATGTAGCAATTGATGTTTGTTTCTTACTCTGCCAAGAAACTAAACAATTGCCTAGGAATTGGCAACCACCAGAAGTGGATTTTCTGGTGACTTTGCATCCTGCATAGTCACTATCAGAGAAAGCAACTAGTTTGCAAGAATGCCCAGCTGAATACCAAAGTCCTAGTGATTGGGTACCTTGCAAATATCTAAAGATCCTGTTGACTGCAATCAAATGGGATTCTTTAGGTGCAGCCTGAAATCTAGCACAAGCACATGTTGAAAACATGATGTCTGGTCTAGAAGCTGTAAGGTACATCAAGGACCCAATCATACATCTGTAAAGGGTTTCATCAACCGCTTTACTTTTCTGATCTACATCTAGTTGTGTGATGCTGCTCGTGGGAGTAGAACAGGGCTTACAGGTTTGTAAATCAAACTTATTCAACAACTCTTTGGTATACTTGGACTGATGGATGAAGATTCCATCATCTAGTTGTTTGATTTGCAAACCCAGAAAGTACTGTAATTCTCCCATAGCACTCATTTCAAACCTTAGCTTCATAAGCTTTGTAAATTCATCACACAACTTTGGATCAGAGGATGCAAAGATGATGTCATCAACATAGATTTGAACAAGGAGCTTATGTTGTCCCACAGTCTTGATGAATAAGGTTTTATCAATGGTGCCTCTAGTGAACTTATTCTCTAGAAGAAAGGTTGAGAGTGTCTCATACCAGGCTCTAGGTGCTTGCTTCAGCCCATAAAGAGCCTTATCAAGCTTATACACCCAATCAGGATGTTTATTGTCCTCAAAGCCTGGTGGTTGACACACATAAACCTCTTCTTTTATTTTCCCATATAGGAAGGCACTTTTGACATCCATTTGATAAACCTTAAGACTGTGAAAGGCAGCATAAGCTAAGAACAGTCTGATTGCTTCCAGTCTGGCCACAGGTGCAAAGGTCTCATCATAATCGATGCCTTCTTCCTGTGCAAACCCTTGAACAACCAGTCTAGCCTTGTTCTTGACAATTTGGCCCTTCTCATCTGTTTTGTTCCTAAATACCCACTTGGTGCCTATAGCACACTTACCTTTGGGTAGTGGAACAAGCTCCCACACTTGTTGTTTCTTGAATTGAAGAAGCTCAAGCTGCATAGCTTCCACCCATCCATTGTCTCTTAAAGCAATATGATAGTTCTTTGGCTCTTGCTGACTGATGAAGAGAGCATAGAAGCAGAAGTTGGACAATTAATTCCTGGTTGAAACTCCAGCATGGATATCACCAATGATTTGTGATGTGGGGTGATTCCTGAGCTCTTGATAGACTATGATATCTGTGCAATTGTTTGTAGACCCATCAGCAGCAACAGATGGTGATGAAGATTCCTAAACCATGTAGAGGATGGCAGCTCAAACGAAGTAGAGCAAGCAGATATCTCATCAGCATTTGTAGTGGATGGAGCTGCTGAGGCTACAGGAGCATTAGGTTCAGTGGACTCAGGCAGGTTGTCACTGAACCTGAAGAGGTGAGTACTGACTACATCATCATCAGTACCACCAGGTGGAGGTTTGTTGACAGGCTCAACAGATGGAGGTTGATAAGGAACATATTGCAGTATGTCCAGATCAAACAACTCCAAAGGGTTTTGTGGAATCTTGTCCTTTGGAGATTCATTGAACTTGACATGCAAAGTTTCTTCAACTCCCTTTGTTCTACAGTTGAAGACTCTGTATGCCTTGCAAGTTGATGAATAACCAACAAAGTACCCTGCATCCACCTTACTAGCAAACTTCTGGAGTGGGTTGCTAGTGTTGAGAATGAAACATGGACACCCAAAGGCTCTAAAGAATGAAATAAGAGGGGCCAAGTGATGAAGAACTTCATAAGGAGTCTTCAACCTCTTATTTACTAAAGCTCTATTCTGTACATAGCAAGCTGTATTGACAGCTTCAGCCCAAAAGGTCAGTGGCAACCCAGAGTCAGCCAACATTGACCTTGCTGCTTCAATGAGGGTCCTGTTCTTTCTCTCACCACTCCATTCTGCTCAGGAGTTCTAGGAATGCTAAACTGCCTTCTAATTCCCTTGGACAGGTAGAAGTCATCAAGTGTGTGGTTTCTAAACTCTGTTCCATTGTCACTCCTCACACACTTGACCTGTTGGGAATACTGCTTTTCTACATGTAACACAAAGTTCATTATTGTCTTTGCTGCTTAATCCTTGGAGTGCAAGAAGAAAGTCCATACAAACCTGGAATAATCATCCACAATTACCAGGCAGTATTTCTTCTTTGCCATGCTCATTACTCTGACAGGACCAAAGAGATCCATGTGCAGAAGCTGTAAGCAGGCAGTGGACTTTGGTTCTTCTATTGAAGGGAATGAAACTTTGTGTTGTTTTCCTTTCACGCAAGCAGTGCAATCATCTTCACACTTGAACTCCTTCTGAGGCAATCCTCTTACTAAACTATGGCTTATGAGCTGATTCATGTTTTTGAAATTAACATGACCCAGCCTTCTATGCCATAGTGTAGACTCTTGAGGAGATGCCTTGGAGAATAGGCAAGGATGGCCTTTTAGATCCATCTTTTTGGAAAGATCTAAGGCATACACTCTTCCTGTCCTGTTGGCCTTCAGGAGAGTGTGTTCATCCAATGCCTTGTCAATCAAACTCAGAACTTTGGATGACAGAATCCGACAGTTCTGGCTTGTGAAAAGGGCAACATGGCCTTTGTCACACATTTGACTGACACTCAAGAGATTGTACTTGAGATTCTCCACATGGTTAACATCATCAAACCTTATTTCCCCATTGGAAACAAAGCCTTTACCAATGATGTAACCCTTTGCATCATTGCCAAAAGAAACAAATCCCTTCTTTCCTTGAGAGTAGTCATTAAGAAGGGAGCTGCTTCCTGTCATGTGCATGGATCCTCCACTGTCTACATACCAGATGCTTCTATGGCATGTTGAAGAACCCTACAAACACAACCAGGTGTTAGTTTGTCTTGGAGACCCAAACCTGCTTGGTTTTGGGTCTGTTCTCAGCTACAGGGGCAGCACTAACAGGTGTGTTATGTGTGACAGCTTGAGGTGAAGAAGATGGTACAGAAGAGGAAACCTTTGGCTTGGACTTCCTTTTCTGTGGTTTCAACATAGGAGCATCTAAGTGGTTGACTCTTCCCACTAGCTGCTGAACCATCATCACCAACTGTGTCTGATTTTGAGATAAAGCCTTCAGCTCTTCAGACACATTGGAGTTTGCTGATGATGAGTTCCTATGGTTGTACCATCTTTTTCTGAGCAACCTCAGCTGTTGCCTGAGTAATCCCTACCTTCTTTTTAGATTTAGCTTTGGGCTTAGGGATTTCAGGCTTGGATGTTGCTAGTACAAACTTGGTTTCAAACTCATTCTTCATTTTATTGATGCTCTCAGTAATTTTCTCCTTCTGTTTGAGTTTGGAACCCCTTTTGTACCAGCAATCATCAGTAAGATGATTGAACAAGCCACATATCTCACATGGCTTTTTCTTCATCTTATGCTGATCATCAGCTGAAGAGGATTTAACTGCTGAAGACTTGTTCTTCAGCTGTTTGTCATCAGTACTAGCAGTTTTCTTCCTAGTTCCTGCTTTCCTGGTATCCTCTAGCTGTCTTCAAACCCTTTCTACTGTTAGTTTTCTTCTCTTCAGTTCTAACAGTATTTGAGGTTTGAACTTCAGATGTTGTCACTTGCTCTCCAGTACCTTCAGTACTTCTAGTGACAACACCTGAGTTGTTCAGCCTTTTGGTCATGTGACAGTCAGCATTTGAACCATCAGCTGTTGTGGCATCAGCTGATTGGTTTTGATAGGAGTTAATGCTGACATCTATCTCTGATGATGCTGAATCAGAGGATAGCAGGTCACATGAAGAGAAGGATTGGTTATTGCTCTCCCCATCAGATTCAACTTCTGCTCTTGAAGTGAAATCTGTAGGAGGAGCAGTGTGATTATAACCAATGCCAAACTTCACATTGGAAGCTGATTGCTTGCTAAGAAGCATTTCAAAACCCTTGCATGATTGCACTCATCGATCACACTCAACTTGGGTGGTTGCAAGAGTTTCCTTGAGGTCTTTGTACTTCTCCAGAAGTACATCTTCCCTAGCTTTATCATCTTTGATTTGGCATTTAAGCTTGTAAATCTCATCATTTTTATCTTTTAGAACAACCTCAAAGTCAGCTTTTCTTTTGGAAATTGTTTGCTCAAGCTCAAGATTTTTATCTATTAAAGCTACATTTGCTTCTCTAATAGAAGCAAATGCTGCTATGCATGATTCTGAACAAAGCTTGGCTTTTGCCTCAGTGGATACCTGAGATGAGGCATTGGATGATGACCCTTCAGCAGAATCAAGGGCCATCAGAGCAAGATTTCCAAAAGGTTGGTCACCTCCATGTTGACCAGCACCTTGAAGTAGTTGATCCTGACCAGATAGCTCTTCTGGTAGACTACTCCAGTCAACAACAGTTGGGGTGAAAAAGCTTTGTTGTTGAGGTTGTGTGTGGTGATGAGATTGGGAAGATTGAGGCTCTGGAAGAGCATGAGGTGGTTGAGCCGGGGGTGCTTGAGTTTGACTAGGCTGAGGCATGTAGTAACAGGGGTAAGGATATGGCATATGACCCTGTGGCACAAAATAAGCAGGTGGTGCCTGTGCCTGAGATGGATGGGTAGAACTGTAGGAAGGTTGCCCTTTGTACTGTGAGCTATTGCTGGGAAAAGTCACAAAGGGTGCAGATGAGTTAGATCCAGATGATCTACACTCTCTTGCAAAGTGTCCAAGCCTTTGGCACTTGTGACACCTCAACTTGCTCTTGTCAAAACCAATTTTGGTTTTGCCAGAGAGTCCTGGGAATTTCCTACCAGTTCTCTTGTAGAACTTTTGAGAGCGGATATTTATCATTGCCATTTGGTTCAAAATATCCATCTCTTCCAGATCATCATCTGGAATGCCCTTCAAATCCTCCATCAGAAAACACAAGTTGTCACCACCACCTCCTGAACTACTAACACCAACAAAAGCTTGTTCTGAGTTAGTAGAGAAATCAATATGCTCATCATAAGAACTTTCTGATGAGGCATATTCTGACTCATGACTTATCAAGGCAGCATTACCTTGGACAAAATCATCAGCAAGTTTGCCAGAAGATGACAACTTCCTCTTTTGCTCTACCTCTCTCTCAAAAGTGAGCAATTTCCCATGAAGTTGGGTGAGAGATAGAGTGTCCAGGTCAGCACTGGAGCGTAGGACAATGGTATATGTGTCCCATCTCTCAGGCAATGACCTGAGGAACCTGTTGTTCATCTGGCTTTTGGAGTACTCTTGTTTGACCATCTTCAGCTCAGAAATCAAACAAGAGAACCGCTCAAACTGCTGGGTCAGAGTCTCACCCTTTCTATATGAGAATGTCTCATATTGTTGGGCGACGATTTCTCTATTGTTTGCTATGACCGAATCAGTTCCTCCAAATTGTTCCTTTAGAGCAACCCATAGGTCATGAGCAGACTCATGATGCAAGAGCCCTGAATATATCTCATTAGGAATGGCCATGGCTAGAATTCCATGGGCTCTAGCATCAATTTCGAACAGCTTTAGATCTTCGTCCGAATATTGTTCAGGTTTCTTCGCAACCTGTTCATTAGATTCCGGGACGCTCACCATAGGCTTGTATGGCCCATGCACCACTGACTTCCAACAACCAGCACTGTTGACAGCCAAGTGGTGTAGCATACGTCTTTGCCATATGTTTTACTCGTTCCTAACCAGCATCGGAGGCTTGGTTGCGGAACCAGTATTGTGAGGATCATTAGTTGGTGTTGTCATCTCAGGTTTTAGTCAAAAACAAGTTTAAACAAGACAAACGTAACTCGAAACCACCAAAAGACCTCAAGATTTTGGCCAGAAACAGCAGATCCTCACTCTCTATGGCTAATTCTTGCAAATTGCTAATTCGATCAAACAGAGAGATCAAAAGAGCAGTTTCAAATGATCAATAGTTAAATCGATCAATGATTAACCTGCTCTGATACCATTTGACAGGATCTCAGCCTCTCGTTTGATCAATCAGATTATGTTTGCAGCGGATTTAGCACATTAATTAGCGATTAATGCAAGAACATAAAAGATATTGCATGTAAAAGCACAAGCATAGAGAGAGAAAAGAGTTCTGCGAAGTAATAAATGTTCTATTGCTTAGCACGTTTCGGCAATTAATACAGAATGGTTCCCCATCCTTTTATAGGCGGCAAAAGGATGGGCTGATGTCCTTTTTCTGACATCAACTAAATATTAAAATTACAACTGACAAAACATAAAACTACTGAAGATGTCAACAACTGACATCTTCTTACAAAAGTTTCCTAAGTACTGACAAAAGTAAAACTACTGAAATCCTACAACGACTGAAGAACAAACTCTTCAGTCGTTTATAACTACTGATACTATAACAACTGAAGAGCATGCTCTTCAGCTGTTGTACAACTACTGAAACAAAATAAACTACTGAAAAGGAAAAACCATCACAACAACTGAAGAAGACTTCTTCAGCTGTTGTGACAAACTCTGAGTCTTCAGTACTTGGTCTTCAGACTTGGCTTCAGATGATGTAACAACTGATGACTTCAGTAGATATCATCAGCTGTTGTCTTCAGTCTTTGTCTTCAGACTTTGTGCTTCAGTAGAAGGTCTTCAGTTCTTCAGTTCTTCAGCTTTTGATTCTTCAGCACTTGTCTTCAGTACTTGAAGTCTTCAGTACTTGTATGATCAGTACTTCAGACTTCAGTACTTGTCTTCAGTACTTTAGAGTCTTCAGCTGTTGTTCTTCAGTTCTTTGATCTTCATACTTTGTTCTTCAGACTTTGTCAGAACAGCTGATGGTAGTATTCAGCAGTTGTTGCAGTGGCATGTGGGACTTAGAGGTTTTCCTGATCTTGGCTCATTGGTTCTTTTGGTCCAACAACATTACATATATAGCACACTACACGATACACTAATATGAATGAATATTATGCAAAGTAATTAATACTTCTACTAATTAATGTTTGAAATAATATTGTCTATAGACATTGTGAGGTTGATATTCTTTGTAGTGATTAGTTCACACTTTATATCTTTTTATTATTAGGGTTGTCCGTTTCAAGCACGCTCGTTGTAATAATTAGTGTTCAACTATAATGTCTGTGTTTATGACTTGATTACATTTTTTTCTTTCTTCTGCTCTTTTACAAAAGTTATAATACGAATATGAGATTATGTTTTTTTATAGTTAATGCATGAGATAGGAATATAAGTTCTTTGTAACTTCGTTGCATCAAATTAAAATTAGAACGCATGAAAAGCCAAAACATTAAAAATAGACGTCTAACGATAGAAGCCAAATTAAAGAGTTGATAATAAGTTTTTAAATGGACTCTAAGTACGACCAATCCTTTCAATATCACGTGCCTTGGGCATGTTTGGTTCATAGGCAATCGTTATTAAATCTGTAGAAATCAAAATATTTTACGGAAACAAAAGAGAATGTATAAGTTTATGTAAGGTATAAAGGCTTTGAAGTAGTATTTTTATTTTAAAAATATATTTATAAGGTAACACATACCCTCTGGTAAATGAACCAATTTCACTCGAGATACATACACGATAGAATTTCTTGTGATTGCTAGATAAGTTCTAAACATATTTGTCTGCTTCGAGTCATATAAAAGCATCCGTATTATGTGACCGCTCACACATGTATTTAATTTTATAATCACAAACAAATTTCTATATTTTTATATACGACGAAATTATAAAAAATTTAAATATTTTATGCAATCATTGACTTACGTCGCATCTTGAAGAACCAAAACAAAATGGTATCATCCTTTTTTTCGTTTACCCATGACAATCCGGCCAACAACATCTACAATGATCGTAAGTGTTCTTATTGAGGAAATTTAGGTATATACGATATATATATCTAAAAAAAATCAAGAAACTTACAACGTACCAATTATTAACTTTTGGTGTCTTCTATCATGCTTAAGAATTTGAATAGAAGGAATCAATGGATACAAACAAAAACCTCTCAGCAATTTACTTTCAAACGGAATAAGTTTAGTGCATTCGCTGATGATAATCTTGAACTCACCACAAACCAAGATGTACTTTTCATGTGTTGGATACTCTTGATATTTCAAATTCTCAATTTGGAAACGACTAAGTACAAATACATTGGCCACCAAATCCATATTACTATAAAAGTCCTTTAAATGTTCCGGGATAAACGCGGCTATTTTTTGTCTCTAGAAAACAAAAAGAGTGTTCATAATGTAAAATATAAAAAAATAATTTTATATTTTTAAAAGGAGAAAAGAAAATAACTTACGTTTTGATCAAGAAATATAACCAATAATTTGTTCTCAACAACGACTTATGATTTGAACTCAATCCAAACAAAGGGAATAGTATACCAACTTCCATAATTTGTAAGTGATGAAAAAGAGTCAACAACAGAATGTACATCCATGCTTTAATTAGACCTTCACTTTTTTTATTTAGTCTGTAGAAATTGAATGATTTGACCCACTATGTTATTTCTTACTGAAAGAGTAATGTAACCTTTTTAACCGTTTGTAATTTTAAAACTTGTTTCACATTTATTATTTTTGTATATATTCTTTTACTTTTTCATGAACTTATAAATATAGACACTTATCGAAGTATTAATTATTATTAATGAATATTTCTGGGTGAGGTGTTATATTAATTAAGATTAAGAACTATGATAATCTAGTCTAACTATGACATTTAGAAATTAGACTATTAAAATTTTTATACTTGGAACATGTATATATTTGATTGAACTTGAGCAATTACTTATTATTAAACCTTATGATAAATAATAAAGCTTATTGAAATATTAAATATTATTATTAATTTGTGAATATTACTCAGAGATGTGTATATAATGAAGATTGAGAACTGTGATAATTAAGTCTAACTATGACAATTAGAAATTAAATGATTAAAATTATGTACTTAGGACATGTACATATTTAGTTGAGCATGATCAATTAGTTATCTTTTAAGTTTGTATATAGATTATAACCAAGTACACTAATCAGAAACTGATTAAATTGAAATGATTAAATTCATTTCTTTTAGTAAAGTCAATTGACATTGATACTACATTTAGTAGATATTAAAGTGTAACTGTGTGTATTAGCTTTAGATGGTTTAAATTTTTATATGTCTATTATTTTTTGGGGGTATCTATCGATCAAAAATCATGATTTGTAAAGCTTATACCTAGATGCCAACATTGAATGGATGTAGGAAATATGTTTAATCAACAAAAAAGGAGTCCTATACCTAGTTTTCTATAAATTCTTAAAAGAAGACGATATCAATATGCAAGTAGTAGGTGCTCTTTCAATTAAAATTATTAAAGAAATACCAGCAATCAATATAATATAATAATTCTTTACATGCACAAGCTTTTCCCAAATACAATAGCAATGATCTTGCACTATTGAAACACATAAATAAATAGAATTAAAATCCAATCTCATCTGTTAAACACAAATAGAATTAGAATGGAATTAGATTTAGAAACCATCATACATGATGCACCACTAAACATGCATGGAGCAAACAACCAAGCAAACAGACAAACGCTCCCTTAATGTTGTTATCATTTGCAGGTTTACAAAATCCCAAATCTCAATTGAGATCAGATTATCTTGGTTTTTTTATTTATGATTCCATTGACAGGTTTGAAGATAACACAATTTCAATGGTTTCATTTGTATTTTTAAAGCCCATACCCTTAAAAATACCTTTTATCATTCCTGTTTTCACTCTCTCATCCTCAAAATCTCAATCCAAACACACTCTTAAACATGTTAGCATATTACTTGTTTAATTATATAATGAAAATAATTGATAATTATTATTTTGATGCAAATATAGAATACATATAAAATAATAGAATAAACTTAGACTTTCTGAAAATTGTGGGCTTGAAATCCATGCACTCAATTATCTAAAAAATGGAGTTACTGAAAATGATGAATTGAACTCTAAATTTAACAATGGATAAATATCATTAACATCATCAACAAGCTAAAATTCTTTAACAAACACAAAAGTAAGATCATTACAAAGTAATTAACATTAAGGGAGTGTTTGCTAGCTCAAATCAAGCCATATGATTACTCAAAATCTAAGCCAAACCCCCAAAATCTCCATTTTCATCCTACTTTAATAAAATAAAGACATCATTTATATTCAAAGTTATAATTTGCATTTACTTTCTCGTTATTGACTGCTCCTTGTGTATATTCAAAGAGAATATGCATGAGTTATTCTTGGAACTTAAAAATATTGTAAATTTATCAGCATATGTTGCCTTATTAAAGTAAAAATAAAAAAGTATCACAGAAAGTGGTGTATTATAGGTTGGAAGTCATTCTCAAATTGGGGGTCCAAGGTTTTCAAGAGTTGTTTACTGCAATAAAAGTGGTGTATTAGAGGTTGGAAGTCAAATTTATGCAGACAATTATGTGAGGTCAACCAAATATACACCCTAAATACAATAAATTGGAATGTAAAGGCGTAATATTATTTGTAGATGTTGCCTTTGTTTAGCATATAATTAAGTAGGAAGACGATTCATTGCTCATATCAAAGGGCCTACTAATGGAGAGATTGCACAAATAGAAAACATGTTTGGAAAACAAAGTTACCTCAGTTAAGAAACAAACTCCAAACTATGTAACACCAAAGAATATAATAATAACAAACAAATAAGTGTACTTGAAGCAACGCAACTACAGTACTAACAAACAAACAAGTGTAGATAAATGCTAAGTATATTGCTTATATTTTATATTGAACATGGCCATATAACATTAAAATTGTTATACTTTAAGTAACATAACAAAAATTGATAACAAAATTAAAATAAATAGATTCAGGAGGTTTTAGTTCTCTCATCAGCTGTTGTTAATAATTTTTTTTATCCATTTGACCCGTTTAATAGAGAAATTAATAGTAAAAAGCATATGGAATGAAGGTATGCCTCATCAGCTGCTGTTAATATGAAGGTATGCATCATCAGCTATAAGTTATAAGTTTGAATCTTTAGTTATTGGTTGGATTTCATTAATCTTTTGTAGTTTTAAGAATGTGTGGTTAGAGTTATAAGTTCGAATCTGTTGTTGTTTTAAGAATCATGGTAGATCTTACAAGTCAGTAGCCTAAAATATGAAACCCACATATTTATTCAAGATTCACCAGCCTAAAATCATGAAACCCACAAATTGGATTACAAACACCATCTTCCTGCTTCCCAAACTAAATCAAGAAACCCACAAACAACATTTTCATTCACCAATTGCATTCAAATATAAACACAGAACATACAAATCCAAAGATTACACCATACCATCAATCAAATCAAATAACACCCCCATATTAGCAGAATCAAGCTCAAAACTCATCTAATTAGCAGAATCAGAAAAAATAACACCCCCAAATTTCATGGTTTTTCAAATAATCAAAATCTTGAAGGACAAAAGGTTAAGAATTCAACTTTACCCCTTTTCGTAGGCAACAAATTGGAAACAATAGGTGAACGACGGCGTAGCAATGGCGGTAGCAAACAAGTACACCTGAAATCAAAGAAACAATTGAAAAAATCATTAACCAAAAACCTTAAAAGTGAATTAGGGTTTCAAATCAAGAGTATTAGACTTACGTGAGGGTGGCCAGACGATGTTCTTTGTGTAGAATTGGTTCCTAAACGTGTTACTTTAGAAGAGAAAATTGAGTTTTGAATCACCCGCCCTTGAGGAAGAAGCCAAGATCCTATTCCTTTCTCATGCTACGTAGGGTTCTATGTATGAAAAGGAGAAGTGATAAGCTTCTTCTTTCAGAAGAAAGGAGATCGACATGGGCGAAGGGTTGCAGAGACATTGGAGCAGTCAAACTTTCAGAGTCCTTTTTAGCCTTGTCCGTTCAGGAGGCTTGTACCATATGCAAGGTATGTTGTACATCTCTTAATTTTAAGAGTTTTGGGTGAAATGACTTTCTTCCCCTCCCCAAATGCTTATTAATATAGTATATATATATATATAAATATATATATATATATATATATATATATATATATATATATATATATATATATATATATATATAGGGTAAGCTTCAATCGTTAACCCTCTATTATTGCGATAACCGTGTTAACTTTTGAAAATCAATTAAAATCATTATTTTTTTGTTGGAATAATATCATGATTTTGATTGATATTCCAAAGTTAACACGGTTATAGCAATAATAGAGGGTTAACGTTTGATCCTTGTCCTATATATATATATATATATATATATATATATATATGAAAACCAAAGAAAATCACGGAAACCAATAACATAATTCATAAATTTTATGTTATTTTAAATTTTAAAAGGGTATTTAAATATTTTTTTACATATATGTTGAATATAAATAGGAGAATGAAGACTCTTATGTATACATAACACTATGTCAAATGAAAAATGGTTACGTATACCTAATATATATGTTAGGTATATGTAAAACCATGCTATGGTTTTTCATTTGACCCATATCCTTATTTATATATACACACACACAAGTATAAAAGGTAGTTCTAAAAAAAATTTTAGTTATGTGATCGATTTCATTAGTTTTCTATTGTTTTCACATAACATTATGGATTTCTTAGGATGCCTCACACACACACACAGATATATGCGACATCCGGTAATTTTTCGTTACCAAACTCCGTTAGTTCCGTTAAGTCTTGCATACACGCGTCGTAAGCACACACTATTTGTCGTTTAACGTTGGTGACCTAATAATATTTAATAATGTTAAATTAATGATAATTTAACTGGTTATATGATTATTGTATTATGTTTATGTGTTTGGTGTGTTTTAAATACTAATTAATCGCGTAACGTGGAAACGTGTGTATTAATTCGTATGTCTTGTGTTTTTATAAAATAAAATATATAATGGTTACCATTAGTTTATATGTTCATATTATTAAGATAAAAACACTTTACAAGGAGTCTAAAAGCTTAACTTTTATAAAAATACAAAACACAAGGGTCTAAAGGGGTAATTCTTGTAAATTAAACTAATTAAAACAAAACCAACCCTAACCCCCACCCTTGCGGCCGCGATCTCCATTCCACACCCACACACACTTTGATTTCAGCCCTAGAACACGTACAAGACATCAATTTTGGTTGATCTCAAGCATTACAACAAGTTAGAACCTTCAATTCCAAGCCATTACACGTTTAGAAGGTTAGTTTATGATGTTTTTGTGGGATTCTCAAGTTGGCGGAAGCCCTAGGTTCGAATGGGTGATGATGATGTCGAATTATTGGTTATTTATTGATGTTAATATGTTAGTTAGGTTGTATACATGTTAGTTAACGTTGATTATGCAAGAAAACTACGCTTTGATTGGTTGTTCATACTTTTTGATGAAGATGAACCCTAATTTTGAATTTTATGATGATAATGTGAAATTGATGATTTTTAGATGAATGTATGATGATTAGTAGGTTGTATGAATTCTAGGAAACATGGATCTTGCAAGAAATTGATGAATTGGGAGCTTTGTTCATGGGTTACTAATAATAGTAACTTTATTTGGCATGTAATGTGGAATTGTTAATGTAGTGATGTTATCGATGTGTTTATGATGTTGATTAGGTGCTAGATTGTTGATATGAATGCTAGAAATCTTGGAATGAATGTTGTTGTTCATATCTTGCCAAAAGTAGAAACTTTTATCTATGATGATTGTTGAATTATGATAGTTGGAGGTTGTTGATCATGTTTAGATGTTATTATGAACTTGAAATAGTATATTATTGATGAATTATGTATACATTGGGTGTTTAGTAGATTTTGGGATGTACTTTCCCAAAAGGGAAACTTTATTTTGGAGGAACCTTAGATATTGGGAATTGGACAAGTTCATGGCATTAGGATCATGCTAGAATGTTTGTTGTGGACGCCTAACGTGATAGAACCTGTTAATTAGGTTGTATGGAATGTCTATTTGGTTATGTGTGGTTTATGTACTTTGATGATCATGTATGGTATTGAATGATTGATTAGTAACTAGGACATCATGTTTGGGACTGGAAATTAATCATCTTGATGTATGTTGTATGTAATGGACATGTTGAATGTGTAGTGGCTAGTATAGATGATTAATTGGTAAATTATCTGTTTTGGCCTGTATATCCTAATTCATAGTTATAAGTCATATGAGTAGGTTATGCATGGTTTGACCTTTATATGATACACTAGTTGTGTTATGGGTGCACTGAGCATGCTAGATGTTAAGGACTTACATAACTTGTATGATATTTACATAGTATGATGATCTAAGCAATGCATTGGGAATGTAGCACCATATGTGATCCGTTAGAATGTTAACCATGTATGATATATGATCATGTCTGTTTAAATGGTTTATAACACATAATGTCACCAACGGGTCAAACGGGTCAACTGGGTCAAACATGTCTATCCTTCTATAACCTTGAGTCTTTGGTTGTAGTGCACTTATGGTTTTACATATTCTCTGTTTACACATACTCATGTACTTACATGATCTAGGTAACCTCTGAGGGTTGACTGTCCACTTTTCTTTCAAGTAAACTCTAAGTACTCAAAACGCGTATCAGGTGAGTTCATGCCCCACTGTTTACGTAACCTCTTTTGGGGGAGATAACATACTGGTAACTTTAATAACACTTTATATATTTAAGATGTGTATAATATTAATATAGTGCTGTTTACCATGATAAAGTCCTCACACTTTTGAATTGTTAATATTGAATAGCGGGGAAGCTTGGGTAGTACTACTGGGTCTGACGATCCCCACCTATGTGACTCGAGATCAAACGGGTGCAATTTGTCCTATGAACATTTGTCAAGACATGGTAAGTCGTGACAGGAGGCAAAAACAATCACAGTCAGCTTCAATTGCGAAATCACTATGAATTAATATTTATTGTTAATAGACTAGCTATCTGTTACAATACACTGCTTATATATATCAGAACTGTTAAAGTGTTTATGTTTAAACGTAAACTCTTGAACTCACCAACCATTGTGTTGACATTTTAGTATGCTATTCTCAGGTCGATAACTCAGCTTGCCAATAGGAGCACAGCACGGGTCCAGCATGCATTTAAGACTTAAACTATAAACACATTTACTTGTCTTTACACTTTGGGTTTTCTAAAGAGTTGGTTGGCGCATGTTTTGCCATATTATACATTTTTATATTTTGGGTTTGTCTTATTTACAATATGCTTCCACATGGTTTTAAAGTTTGAACTCTGGTTTGGTTTATATTTAAATGGCATATAGAGTCGTTCTGAGTAACTATTGACTGTGATCCTGGTTTGTTCACACGCCTCGCGGTAAAACTCCACACGTGGATTTTGAGGGTTTGACAAATTGGTATCAGAGCCATTGGTTTTAGAGAACTAGGTTGCATACACACTAGACTATAATCGTACACAGTCAGTTAGTTACTTGTTCCTGATTTCTCTACTGTATACTCATTGGCATACACATCACATACTCTACAGCATGGCATCATCATCACGGGTTTTGGGAAAAAGACGTGCTCGTTCTGGATCCCCTCCACTTGTACCTCACCGTGTTTATGACTGGCCACGACATCCTTACCCCTGTGGTGAGATAGGCTGGGATCAACCGTTTGTGTCACCTGAACGCGACCCTCCACGAGATTGGAGTGATTACCCACTTGTATAGATCGCATGATTTGTAGGGAGCGTGTTCCGAAGCCGGCCACTGCTGGACCTAGGACTAGTTCAGCAACTACCTCTGCGACACCCACCCTCCCATCTCTAGATGTACCCCTTGAGCAAGTCATGGCGGCATTGACCGCGACACTTGAGACTGAGCGTCGACGAGTTGGAGTGCTCACTGACGAGAACTCCACACTTAAGAATGATATATGCCGACTATGGCTAAAGATGTCTATAATTGAGGAGCGGTTGTCGATGTCCATCCTAAGAAATTTCAAAATGGCTGGTAGAGTGATGGATCTTACTGAGCGTATGGGCGAACAGGATCTCCACAATGTGGGCGTCAAGAGTAGACTAACCGGATTAGAAGCACAGCTCGCAGCACTAAAAATCGAGGATAACCCTGCACCTGTTGAAGACTCCGATGAAGACCCTGAGGAAGAACCAGAAGAAGCTCCGGATGGTGGAAACAGTGATTGATCAGCTTTGTTCGATTGATTCTCTTTATTCTTCTAACTTTGACTGCATATATGGGAAGGGTTGTTTCCCCACTCGAATGACAAACTCAAATTTTAACATTGATAAATATTTTGTGACTCATTTACAATTTATTTACCTTTGGTTATTATTTTTGTTATAAATGTTATGGTGGTGACGAATTCATTACTTTCTTAATGTTTACTATACTTCAATGAGATAAATATGTTTGATGTTACTCATTATTGTATTTGTGAATGTAAAGTAAAGAAAATGGACGCCCGAGGACGTGGACGTGGTCGAGGGCGTGGACGTGGACGTGGCGCCGGTGATCAAGGCGGCGGTACTATCAACAAAACCCCTGCTGAATTAGCTGCCTTGATAAACGAACAGATTCAGGCAGCGGTGGCTGCTGCCCAAGTGGGACAGGCAACAGGTAAATGATAATAGAAAGTTAAATCAAATGCCATAGTTAATCGTATAGAATATCTGATCGATGTTTATCATGTTAAAACAGGACCACCCGTGTGTACTTATAAGTCCTTTATGGACTGTAAGCCACACACCTACAGCGGTACTGAGGGAGCTGTAGGGCTAGTACGCTGGTTTGAGAAGACGGAATCCGTTTTCTCCAAGTGCAACTGTCCACCTGTCAAACAGGTGAAATACGCCACCGGAACTTTGGACGGTGCCGCGTTGTCTTGGTGGAAGGCACAAGTACAAATGCTTGGGCAAGCTATGGCAAATGAGCTTCCCTGGGATGAATTCAAGCAGATGATGATCGAGGAGTACTGTCCTCGAAATGAAGTGCAAAAACTGGAAATGGAATTCTAGCAAATGAAAATGCAAGGCTCGGAAATCGAGGCTTATACTACTAGAACTCATGAATTGGCCACTCTATGCCCAGGAATGGTAAATGAGATGCATAAGCGGGTGGAGCACTAAATTGGGGATTGGTGCCCGAGATTCGGAGCATGGTGACAGCCTCCAACCCAGCTACAATTCAGCAAGTTATTCGCTTAGCCCACAAACTGACCGACGAAGCCGTGGAACAAGGACGGTTACCGAAACGGGGCGCTGTGACGAGCGTGCCCGATAACAAGAGGAAATGGGATGCTTCCAATAACAACAACAGATCATCATCGTCCAGCGGTCAACATCAACCTCAGCAACAACAACCGTAGCAACAACAACGGAGGTTCGATAACAACCGCAACTTCAACCAGTCGGCTTCAAACAACCATGGACCAAGCGCTTATGGTGGTAAACAACCGAGGTGCACACGGTGTAACTATCATCATGTGGGAAGATGTGACAATTTCAAAGGCCAGCGTTGTGGAAAAATGGGACACTTAGCCAAGGATTGCCGTGGTGAATTGGTGAAGAAGCCACAGCAACCTCAGGAGACCCCTAAGGGTTGTTTTGAGTGTGGGAAAGAAGGGCATTACAGGCGAAACTGCCTGCAGTTGAGGAAAAATGGTAATGGCAATGGCCAAAATAACAACAACCAAGGCAACAACAACAACAATGATGGCAACGACAATGGAAATAGTGGTAACAATAATGGAGCCAAAGGGAGAGCCTTCGTCATTGGCTCAGGTGAGGCTCTAAATGACCCTACAACTGTTACTGGTAGGTTTTCTGTCAATGGATGTTTTGCTACAGTACTGTTTGATACTGGAGCTGATAGGAGTTTCATATCCTTAAAGTTCTATAGCCTTTTAAGCGATATTCCTTCTGCCTTAGAATCCAAATACACCGTAGAATTGGCCGACGGTAAACAAATCCATGTAACACACATCCTTAGAGATTGTAAGATAGAGCTCGCTGGTCATACTTTCGCTATTGATCTTATGCCTGTTACACTGGGAAGTTTCGACCTGGTGATAGGCATGGATTGGCTCTCTAATAAGCAAGCGGAAGTCATATGTCACGAGAAAATTATACGAATTCCTATTGGTGATGAAATCCTTATAGTCAGAGGCGATAGGAGTGGTGCAGTGATGGGCATTATCTCTTACATGAAGGCACAAAAGTTGTTGCGAAAAGGTCGTTTGGCTATTTTGGCACTCGTCACCGATAAGCAACCAGAAGAAAGGAGAATGGAGGACATACCTGTGGTACGAGACTTTCCAGAGGTGTTTCTAGAGGATCTTCCCGGACTACCACCTCATCGCCAGGTGGAATTCCAAATCGAACTGACTCCCGGCGCAGCCCCGATTGCTAGAGCATTTTATCGATTAGCACCGAACGAACTACAGGAGTTGTCATCACAACTTCAGGAGCTTTTAGATAAGGGTTTTATTTGACCTAGCACATCACCATAGGGAGCCCCTGTCCTTTTTGTTAAGAAGAAAGATGGCACGTTTCGAATGTGCATCGATTATAGGGAATTAAACAAAGTCACAGTCAAGAACCGATACCCACTACCTCGTATCGACGATTTGTTTGATCAGCTTTAGGGATCAAGTTATTATTCGAAGATCGACTTGAGGTCTGGATATCATCAATTTAGAGTCCGTGAAGAAGACATTTCCGAAACCGCGTTCCGTACTCGTTATGGTCATTATGAGTTCTTGGTCATGCCTTTTAGGTTGAGTAATGCACCTGCGGTGTTCATGGATCTCATGAATCGCGTGTGCAAACCCTATCTCGATGAGTTCGTCATTGTGTTTATCGATGACATACTGATATACTCTAGGACCAAGGAGGATCATGAAGAGCACTTACGATTGATCTTAGAACTACTGAAGAATGAGCAACTGTACGCCAAATTTTCTAAGTGTGACTTTTGGATACGAGGAGTGCAATTTCTAGGTCACATTGTTAATGAGAAGGGGATACATGTTGATCCTGCCAAGATTGTGGCGATAAAGAATTGGGCTATACCCAAAACACCGAGCGAGATAAGGCAATTTTTGGGGTTAGCAGGGTATTACCGACGATTCATAGAGGGATTCTCTAAGATTGCACTACCTCTCACAGCCTTGACCCACAAAGGAACGACATACAAATGGGGTGAAAGTCAAGATGCAGCTTTTCAGCTATTAAAACAGAAACTCTGTAGTGCACCGATATTGGCACTACCAGAGGGAACGGATGATTTCGTGGTGTATTGTGATGCATCTATTTAAGGATTGGGTTGTGTCCTGATGCAACACGACAAAGTGATAGCTTACGCCTCGACACAACTGAAGGTTCACGAGAGGAACTATACCACCCATGACTTAGAATTGGGTGCAGTGGTTTTTGCCTTAAAGATTTGGAGACATTACTTGTACGGTACCAAATGCACTATCTACACCGATCACAATAGTCTTCAGCACATCTTTGAGCAAAAGGAGTTGAATATGAGACAACGACGTTGGGTGGAACTTTTGAATGATTATGATTGTGCTATCAAGTACCATCCTGGAAAGGCGAACGTAGTTGCCGATGCCTTAAGCAAGAAAGAAATAGCTAAATCCAGGCGGGTGCGAGCCTTGCAGCTTACAATCAGTACCCATCTGCCTGAACAAGTTAAGAAGCATAGATAGAAGCCTTGAATGAGGAAAATATTAGTTCTGAGTCGTTAAGAGGAATGGATAAACAACTGGTGGTGAAAGAGGATGGAATTCGTTACTTCATGGATAGACTTTGGGTGCCTGTCTATGGGAACCTAAGGGATTTAGTTATGAGTGAGGCATACAAATCTAAGTATTCTATACATCCTGGATCTGACAAGATGTATCACGACCTAAAGGCGCACTATTGGTGGCCTAATATGAAGGCGGATGTAGCTACGCATGTGAGCAAGTGTTTGACCTGCTTGAAGGTAAAGGTGGAATACCAAAAACCATCCTGACTGTTACAACAACTCGAAATACCAATGTGGAAATGGGAACAAATTTCCATGGATTTTATTACTAAGTTACCCTGGACTAATACTGGTTGCGACACAATATGGGTTATTGTGGACCGGTTGACCAAGTCCGCTCACTTCCTTGCAATTAAGGAAACGGATAAGATGGAGAGACTAACCCGACTATATCTAAAGGAAATCGTTTCGAGACACGGTGTACCGACCTCGATTATTTCGACCGCGATGCTCGTTTCGCGTCACATTTCTGGCAATCACTAAAAAATCTCTGGGAACACGATTGGATATGAGTACTGCATATCATCCACAAACTGATGGCCAGAGTGAGTGTACCATACAGACTTTGGAGGATATGCTTCGTGCTTGTGTGATTGATTTCAGAAACAACTGGAAAGTTCACCTGCCATTGGTGGAATTTTCCTATAATAACAGTTATCACACTAGCATACAGGCAGCACCTTTCGAGGCTCTGTATGGGAGAAAATGTAGATCACCGGTTTGCTGGGATGAAATTGGTGATAGTCAACTAACGGGTCCCGAGCTAATACATGAGACAACTGAGAAGATTGTGCAGATATGGAACCGTATGGCTGCAGTGCGAGACAGACAGAAAAGTTATGCTGACAAGAGACGGAAACCCTTAGAGTTTCAGATTGGCGACAAGGTCTTATTGAAAGTCTCACCATGGAAAGGCGTAGTTCGGTTTGGCAAGCGAGGAAAGCTAAATCCGAGGTATGTTGGACCATTTGAGATATTGGAAAGAATAGGTCCAGTGGCCTATCGGCTAGCCTTACCTGATTCACTGAGTGGAGTCCATAATGTGTTCCACGTTTCAAATATGAAGAAGTGTCTATCTGACGAGACACTAATTGTACTACTAGAGGATGCTCAAGTGGATGAACAATTATGCTTTATTGAAGAACCAGTTAAGGTAATGGATCGTGAGGTGAAAACACTTAAACAAAGCAAGATACCCATAGTCAAAGTTCGTTGGAACTCGCGACGTGGACCAGAATTCACGTGGGAATGTGAAGATCAAATGAAGCTTAAGTATCCTCAGCTATTCGAAACGATGCCTGCAGACAAAGGTATTGATTTAAATTTCGGGACAAAATTTCTTTCAACATGGGGATGATGTGACAACTCATCCAAAACTCACTCGATTTCAATTTCTATGTGCCAATGCAGTAGACCAGTGATGGAACACTCTCACCATGTAACGCAATTTTCGGGACGAAAATTCATTCAACATGGGGATAATGTGACATCCGGTAATTTTTCGTTACCAAACTCCGTTAGTTCCGTTAAGTCTTGCATACACGCGTCGTAAGCACACACTAGTTGTCATTTAACGTTGGTGACCTAATAATATTTAATAATGTTAAATTAATGATAATTTAACTGGTTATATGATTATTGTATTATGTTTACGTGTTTGGTTTGTTTTAAATACTAATTAATCGCGTAACGTGGAAACGTGCGTATTAATTTGTATGTCTTGTGTTTTTATAAAATAAAATATATAATGGTTACCATTAGTTTATATGTTCATATTATTAAGAAAAAAACACTTTACAAGGAGTCTAAAAGCTTAACTTTTATAAAAATACAAAACACAAGAGTTTAAAGGGGTAATTCTTGTAAATTAAACTAATTAAAACAAAACCAACCCTAACCCCCACCCTTGCGGCCGTGATCTCCATTCCACACCCACACACACTTCAATTTCAGCCCTAGAACACCTACAAGACATCAATTTTGGTTGATCTCAAGCATTACAACAAGTTAGAACCTTCAATTCCAAGCCATTACACGTTTAGAAGGTTAGTTTTTGATGTTTTTATGGGATTCTCAAGTTGGTGGAAGCCCTAGGTTCGAATGGGTGATGATGATGTCGAATTATTGGTTATTTGTTGATGTTAATATGTTAGTTAGGTTGTATACATGTTAGTTAACATTGATTATGCAAGAAAACTACGCTTTTGATTGGTTGTTCATACTTTTTGATGAAGATGAACCCTAATGTCGAATTTTATGATGATACTGTGAAATTGATGATTTTTAGATGAATGTATGATGATTAGTAGGTTGTATGAATGCTAGGAACATGGATCTTGCAAGAAATTGATGAATTGGGAGCTTTGTTCATGGGTTACTAATAATAGTAACTTTATTTGGCATGTAATGTGGAATTGTTAATGTAGTGATGTTATGGATGTGTTTATGATGTTGCTTAGGTGCTAGATTGTTGATATGAAAGCTAGAAATCTTGGAATGAATGTTGTTGTTCATATCTTGCCAAAAGTAGAAACTTTTATCTATGATGATTGTTGAATTATGATAGTTGGAGGTTGTTGATCATGTTTAGATGTTGTTATGAACTTGAAATAGTATATTATTGATGAATTATGTATACATTGGGTGTTTAGTATATTTTGGGATGTACTTTCCCAAAAGGGAAACTTTATTTTGGATGAACCTTGGATATTGGGAATTGGACATGTTCATGGCATTAGGATCATGCTAGAATGTTTGTTGTGGACGCCTAACATGATAGAACCTGTTAATTAGGTTGTATGGAATGTCTATTTGGTTATGTGTGGTTTATGTACTTTGATGATCATGTATGGTATTGAATGATTGATTAGTAACTAGGACATCATGTTTGGGACTGGAAATCAATCATCTTGATGTATGTTGTATGTAATGGACATGTTGAATGTGTAGTGGCTAGTATGGATGATTAATTGGTAAATTATCTGTTTTGGCCTGTATATGCTAATTCATAGTTATAAGTCATATGAGTTGGTTATGCATGGTTTGACCTGTATATGATACACTAGTTGTGTTATGGGTGCACTGAGCATGCTAGATGTTAAGGACTTACATAACTTGTATGATATTTACATAGTATGATGATCTAAGCAATGCATTGGGAATGTAGCACCATATGTGATCCGTTGGAATGTTAACCATGTATGATATATGATCATGTCTGTTTATATGGTTTACAACACATAATGTCACCAACGGGTCAAACGGGTCAACTGGGTCAAACATGTCTATCCTTCTAAAACCTTGAGTCTTTGGTTGTAGTACACTTAGGGTTTCACATATTCTCTGTTTACACATACTCATGTACTTACATGATCTAGGTAATCTCTGAGGGTTGACTGTCCACTTTTCTTTCAAGTAAACTCTAAGTACTCAAAACGCGTATCAGGTGAGTTCATGCCCCACTGTTTACGTAACCCCTTTTAGGGGAGATAGCATACTGGTAACTTTACTAACGCTTTATATATTTAAGATGTGTATAATATTAATATAGTGTTGTTTACCATGATAAAGTCCTCACAGTTTCGTATTGTTAATATTGAATAGCGGGGAAACTTGGGTAGTACTACTGGGTCTGACGAGCCCCACCTGTGTGACTCGAGGTCAACCGGGTGCAATTTGTCCTATGAACATTTGTCACGACATGGTAAGTCGTGACAGGAGGCAAAAACAATCACAGTCAGCTTCAATTACGAAATCACTATGAATTAATATTTATTGTTAATAGACTAGCTATCTGTTACAATACACTGCTTATATATATCACAACTATTAAACTATTTATGTTTAAATGCAAACTCTTGAACTCACCAACCATTGTGTTGACATTTTAGTATGCTATTCTCAGGTCGATAACTCAGCTTGCCAATAGGAGCACAGCACGGGTCGAGCATGCATTTAAGACTTAAACTATAAACACATTTGCTTGTCTTTACATTTTGGGTTTTCTAAACAGTTGGTTGGCGCATGTTTTGCCATATTATACATTTTTATATTTGGGATTGTCTTATTTACAATACGCTTCCGCATGATTTTAAAGTTTGAACTCCGGTTTGGTTTATATTCTAAATGGCATATAGAGTCGTTCTGAGTAACTATTGACTGTGATCCTGGTTTGTTCACACGCCTCGCAGTAAAACTCCGCACGTGGATTTTGAGGGTGTGACGATATATATATATATATAATATATATATATATATATATATATGTATATATATATACACACACACACACACATACACACACACACAGATATATGTATATATATATATGTATATATATAGGCACACATACATATATATATATACATACATACATATATATATGTATAAATATATATATATATATATGTATATATATATATATGTATATACATATATATACACATATATATATGTATATACATATATACATATATGTATTGACACATATATATATATACATATATATATATGTATATATATATGTATGTGTGTATATACATATATATATATAGACACACACACACACATACACACACACAGATATATATATATATATATATATATATATATACATATATATATATATATATATATATAATATATATATATACATATATATATATGCATATATATATATATATACAGATACATAAATACATACATACATATATATATATATATATACGTATATATATGTGTATATATAACACACACACACACACACATATATATATATATATATATAGATATGTATGTATACATATATATAGATACACAAACACACACATATATATATATGCATATATATATATACAGATACATACATACATATATATATATATGCATATATATATACAGATACATACATACATATATATATATATATATATATATATATATATATATATATATATAGATACATATATATATATATGTGTATATATATACATAGATACATATATATATAGATATATAGTGTATATATATATATAATATATAGATATATATACATATATATACATATATATATGTATCTATATATAGATATACATACATATATAGGTATATATATATATGTGTGTGTGTGTGTGTATATATATGTATATATATGTATATATATACATATATATATATGTATATGTATATCTTATATATATGTATATATATATATAAACCAAAGAAATATCTAAATTTCAGGATTATAACAATTAAACATAATGTACTAATAATGGAAATACCCAGAATTAAACGTAAAAATACACAAAAAAGTTATAAACATCACAAACACAATAGCTTGCTACAATAAAGTTCATGTAATGGAAACAATAAGTTACAAATGAATTACATTATGTTTATTTGAGTATAAAGTTCTAATGCTGACACTGACTTGCAACATATTTGTTATTACTTACAGTAAATTACATCGAACAAACATATATGAAAACCAACAAAAATATGACCTAATGAAATGATAAATATTACAGTAGTTTTTTTACAAAACATTGTAAACTAAAATAACAATACTACACCACTGTAATGAAATTAAACAACCGTAAACCAATCTGTAAAACAATGTAACCAATATCTAAACTAATCTGTAAACCTACGTAATTACACCAATAACGTTTTTTCAATGTAAACAAATGTAACCCAATGTAAACCATTGTAAACTCAAGAAACGCAACATTTTCTCTTGTGGGTGTTGTGATACTCTATAAAAAAATGCAACATAGTCTTAAAATATTTTTATTTTTTTGGATGTTGATTATTACATACTCTAATATGTAGAAAAGTGTATGTGTTAATGTAATTTCATGGTTACCGTGATACACATAGCGCAACATTTATTTACAAAAATGTAACACCCCGAATTTTATTAAAAAGAAGAGCAAAAGAAAAGTATCTAGAAAGAAAAGATAATGGGCACAAGTGGAGGGGGATAAAGTATACAAAGTATAAAAGTTTAATATTTTATATTAAAATAGGTATGGCCGCCCACTTTAAAGCAGAAAACTGCTTTTGCTCTCGGTTGAAGAAGAAGAACAAGAAAAGCTCTCGGCTTTAGAGAGAGAAAGGAAAAAGAAGCTGTAAAAGGTAAGTTTTTCTTGATGTTTGTTCGGTTTAAACCGAATTCACAACCTCTTGATCGAGATTCTTGATGATTTAGAGTTGTTTTCAAGAACTTGGAGTTTAATTTGCTAGCAGAAGCGACTAGCACGAAGACCTGCTTCAAGGTGAGTTTCTAGAACCCCTCTTTTACTGATTTACAAATTGTTTAGGGATGTTATGCATACCAAGTAAATGTTTTCAAGTAAAACTATGAGTTTCAGCCTATTGTTCGATGATGTTCTGTGTATGCATGTTTTAGAGTTGGTTTATGGGTTAGTGTTGATGTTTAGCATGTTTAGGTGCCATTAGTATGTTAGATCTGTGCTTGGGTATTGTTAGAATGATAGTCGGGTGATGTTAGTAGCATAGAAAACATTTCAGAATGTTCTCATGTGCATGAACAGTGGCCCATGCGCCCAGCATGTTGGCCATGCGTCCAAGAGTGGGCAATGCGCCTAAATAGTGTTCCCATGCGCCTAACGGCCAACTGCCTAAGTAGGCCCAACCGCCCAAACCCCATGCGCCTAAGTGTTAATAATTTAAGCATAATCTCGGATGCCCAAATAGTGGCAAAGCGCCTGAACAGGGCAGAAACGCCCAAATAGTGCCCATGCACCCAAGTGGTTAAAAACGGCTAAGTGTTGAGGCGCTTGAACAGGCGCCATGCGCCTGTGTAGTGGCAAAGCACCCAAGTAGGGCAGAAACGCCCAAATAGTGCCAATGCACCCAAGTGGTTAAAAACGGCTAAGTGTTGAGGCGCCTGAACATGCGCCATGCGCCTGCATAGTGGCAAAGCGCCCAAGCAGGGCAGAAACGCCCAAATAGTGCCCATGCACCCAGAAGCTTTTTCACTTAGAATTTTCTGCTGATGCACCTAAGGTATTCCATGCGTCTAGTTTGGGGCTTAGGATTTTCTAAGGGGCCTTATGAGAAGAAAATGATTGAGATAGGATCTGTTATGATGTGATGGCTTATGCTTGATGTGTGCATGATGATGTGATGAAGACTATAATGTGTATATTTGTGAGTGATATGTTATCTTTCTTCGTTAAAGAGTTTTCAAAACATACGTATTATATTTTACAATAAATTATGTGTGAGTTTACGTGATGTGATGTATGAACGAATAAACGAATAAACGTAAATTATTATGTAACGAAATGAAAAATAATAATAAAGTACGAAAGGAACGAACAGGTGGGATAAGCAATGATGAGTATGGAAGTGACGGATGATGAGATCCGTGTCACGTACCCCGGTATTGTGTCAGTCTTCGGACATGATTCGGGGTTTGTTTATCAGGCCCTAACACAGTATCAGTCTTCGGACATGAGTCGGGGGTATTGCATGAGACAAAATAGAGAGATGAGATGTTTTTCACGTACTCCGGTACTGTGTCAGTCTTCGGACATGAGTCGGGGGTTTGTTTATCAGGCCCCAGCACAGTATCAGTCTTCGGACATGAGTCAGGGGTATTGCATGAGACGAGATAATGAGGTGAGTGGCTTTGTGTTGCAACAGACTCAGATAGAGTTCAATCCCTGTGATTGACTCGAAGGGGATCTTTTTCACGTATCCTGGTGTTGTGTCAGTCTTCGGACATGAGTCAGGGGTTTGTGTACAAGCCCCGACACAACATCAGCTTTCGAGCATGAGTCGGCGATATTGCATGAGACAAGATTCGAGTAATGATGAGTACGAAAAGAATGTAAGAGAAAAGAAAGTAAAAGACAGTGAAAAGTATAAACGAAAGTATGATTAGGAAAGTAAATAAAAGAACGACATGAATGAAGAATATAGAATGAATGTACCTATGATGTATGACCACGGTTGAATGTAAAGATTGATTTTAAAAGAAGTAAAGTAATTTATTATAAAAACAAGAACTCACTCAATGTCACTGACTTTTTGTATGCATGATAGTTGGCAGGAATTTTGTTGATGCTGAGGAGTTGCAGGCATGGATGCATAAGCTACTGGGAGCGTTTTAAGGCTGGCAT
Organism: Flaveria linearis; assembly: GCA_024085815.1. Lineage (NCBI taxonomy): Eukaryota > Viridiplantae > Streptophyta > Magnoliopsida > Asterales > Asteraceae > Flaveria > Flaveria linearis. Next base: position 71,158,769 of record CM044010.1, on the reverse strand, counting down.
CCATATTTTGACATGTCATTGTATTCTGATATGAAAATGAACGTTGTAATGTAATGAAATGGCATGTTTTTAGTTATTAATGAAAGTTTTAAATTCCGCCGTAAAATAAATGTACATTTTAAAATGTTTTATGTGCGATGAATGACCAACTGTGAGGCGCCCGGGAAAGGGGCCTTACAAGTGGTATCAGAACCAAAGTTTAATTGAATGAGGTAATTATTTTCAAAACCTAATCTTAAACTGAGAATGGGACGAAAAGAAAAGGACGCAAGTCCTTGTAGCTGCGTGCCTATAGGTAAAGGTTTTATGTAAACATTTTATGTAAGCTAACGGTTAACCGGTATTATGTGCGCATGTTATGTGGCTAGTGTGCTTCTGTGTAGATTTAGATACTGATGTAGTCAGGATAGGAGATGCTTGGGGTGTGAAGAGTAAAGTAAGTGGCTAATCACGACTGGCCACTGTAATTGGGGACTTACTATACTTTACACGATCCGAGCTATTCCTTGAATGACCGTGTTAGTGTTTGAATCTTATAATAATTAGAGAATGGCTGGAGGTAGATCATCCAAGGCCTCTAGGGGTGGAGCACAGGGAGGACGTGGTGCTGAACCGCGTGTTACGAGGAATAGGCAGTAGTAGAAGAGGTCCATCAAGTTATGCAACACCAGGAAGGTGATGATGAGAGCGTGAACTTGAGGGCCTCGGTGAAAGAGGCAGTAGTAGAAGAGGTCCATCAAGTTATGCAGACGATTCTGTCGTCTGTATTGACCGAAGTGATTAAAGATGTTAGGGAAGGCGAAAGGAAGGAGAGGAATAGGTCCTCGGGAAGGAGGGAGCAACCAGAGACCGAGACGGTTATCCTACTGATGAGAAAGAGGAGGAAGAAGAGCCTGTGCCTAAGACAGCACGAGGCTGTAATTATGGGGAATTCCAAAGGTGCAAGCCCCTACCTTTGAGAAATAGCACTGCTGCTGCTGCTCACCGATGGGTGAAGGAGATGGAGGTTGTCCTTGAGATCAGCGAGTGCTAAGAGGACCAGAAGGTGAAGTTTGCCACTCACTCATTTATGGACTCGACCTTGTGCTGGTGGGACAACATTGTCCAGGCTGAGGGTACCAGGGCAATCGGGAGAATGAAGTGGAGTGAACTGAAGAAGCTGGTAATCGATGAGTTTTGTCCTCACCATGAATTAGACAAGATTGAGAGAGTTCTTGCAGCTGGAGGCGGGAACAATGACACACCAGCAATACACCACTAAGTTAAACGAGATGGCAAGACTGGTGCCAGATCAGGTGACACCTGTGTCATGAAAGATCAAGAGGTACATTCAAGGACTGTCAGTAGATATCCACATGAATTTGATCACTGCCCGACTAGGTACATTCAGATCGGTGGTCGACTTAGTTGGGAGATTGTACAACGAGCGAGAGGTGATGGTGACAACAGACGAAGAGGAAGAGTGGAACCATGCCAAAAAGGGGAATGGAAGGCGAGATAATGATGACGGAATTGTGGCTGAAGGTAATATGATGAGGGACGATGATCAAGAGAGGATAACAAGCAAGGACGAGGTATGCAAGAAGTGTGGTAGAGGCCACGAAGGGGAGTGCAAATGGGGACTGAACGTTTGCTTCCAGTATAGAAAGGAGGGCCATAGGGCAAGAGATTGTCAAATGGCTAAAGGCTATGACTATGGCGAGACTGGACATATGAGCAGGGATTGCAAGAAGTCGAGGGCAGGAAGCTCCGGTACGAGGAAAGAGAAGAGAGGGTGAAGGCTAAAGCATTTGCTATGAACGGGAGGAGGTTAGCTCAGACTTTGAGGTAACGTCAGGTACGTTTTTGGAAAATTTAGATTTGTGCATATATGCTTTGATTGGGGTGCTAGTAGTAGTTCTATTTCTGCTGCCTTATGTGATAAGCCATGTTAGGAGTAGGAAGATTGATGTCCTTTGACATAGAAACTACTATGAGTAAGTCTACCAGAGTACCTGATACACAAAATAATCATGCAATATAATTGAAAGAGCACTTGTTTTCTATTAGACCATCCCTAATAGACGTAGGTGGATAGACATACACCTCCAGGTGAATTGAACAGTAACTTATGAGGCGAACCCCAAGTGTTGCCAGAAGATGGGTTGATTAACCATGCCCGACAAAAGTTCGGTGCCGACCTACGACAATGGATTACGATGAAGGCTTCAACCAGGAAAGCGGATTGTTCAATTTGGAAATCGAGTAAAGCTAATACTAAAGTATAGAGGGTCATTCCAAGTTGTTGCTGTCACACCCTCAAAATCCACGTGCGACATCCGGATCACAGTCAATAGTTACTCAGAACGACTCTACATGTGTGACATCCGGTAATTTTCCGTTACCAAACTCCGTTAGTTCCGTTAAATTTTGCATACACGTGTCGTAAGCACACACTAGTTGTCGTTTGACGTTGGTGACTTAAAAATAATTAATAATGTTAATTTAATAATAATCTAGTTGATAAGATGATTATTATTTTATATTTATGTTTTTACGCGATTTAAAGACTATTTGAGAATTTTATCGCGTAACGCGGAAACGCGCGTGTTAATTCGTGTGTTGCGTGTTTTATAAAGATAAAAATATATAATGGTTATTACTAGTTTATATATTTGTTAGATGGTTAAAAACACTTTTAAAAAGAAGTTAAAAGCTGAATTTTTTATAAAATACAAGCTAAAAGGGTTAAAGGTGTAAATATGGTTAATTAAAATTTGACAAAACACAACCCTAGCCCCCACTTCTCCCAATTCGCGACCTGCAGCCCCATTACCCTTCACCCTGCGATTTCAGCCAAGAACAACACATATTCATTCGATTTTGGTTGATCTCAAGGATTGCAACAAGTTAGAATCATCAAATACAAGCCATAACAAGTGTAAAGGTTAGATTTTTGTGAGTTTTTCATGTCCTTTCATTATGGCCGAAGCCTAGGCTGCGATTTAGGGGATCATGGGACTGAAATCTTGATGTTTGTTGATATTAGTATGTTAGTTGGATTGATTACATGTTGTTTAACGTTGATTATGCATGAATTGTATGTTTTTAGTGGATTGATCATGAACTTTAATGATTATGAACCCTAATTTGAAATTGATGATTATAACATGGAATTGATGATTGTTGAATGTTGTTGGGTTGTTAATTAGGTTGTATGAATGCTAGGAAACATGGATTTTGCAAGAAATTGGTGAATTGAGGGATTTGTTCATAGGTTACTAATAATAGTAACTTTATTTTGATGTAATGTTGAATTGCTAATGTGTTGATGTTATAGGTGTGTTTATGATGATAATTGGATGTTGGATTATTGCTATGAACATTGGTAATTCAAGATTACATGCTAGAATCCATATATTACTAAAGATAGTAACTTTTTGAGTATGAAACTTATGAATCATGTTAGTTAGGTGTTGTAGATCATGTCTAGGTATGATATGAACTTGATATGGTATATTATTGATGAATGCATGTATACATTGGGTGTATAATGGATTTTGGGATGTACTTTCCCAAAAGGGAAACTTTATTGTGCACGAACTTTGGATATTGGTAATTTGACTTATTCATGGTTTTAGGATCATGCTAGAATGATTGTTATAGATGTTTAAAGTGGTAGAATCTGTTAGTTGGGTAGTATGGAATGTTTATTTGGTTTTTGAGTGATTTATGCACTTGGATGGTCATGTATGGTTTGGTATGTTGATTAGTAACTAGGACATCATGTTTGGGACTGGAATTGATCATACTAATGTATGTTGCGTGTATTAGGCATCTTGTATGTGTTGTGAATAGTATGTATGACTTTTTGGCAAATTATCTGTTTTGACCCGTATATGCTAAATCATAGCTATAGGTCATGTAAGTAGGTTATGCATGATCTAACCTGTTATATGATACACTAGTTATGTTATGAACACACTGAGCATGCTAGATGCTAAGGATTTAGACAACTTGTATGATATGTGCATAGTATGATGATTTAAGCAATGTATTGGGAATGTAGCATCAAATGTGATTCATTGGAATGTTAAACGTGTATGTTATATGCTTACGTATGTTTAAATGGTTTACAACGCATAATGTCACCAACGGGTCAAACGGGTCAACTATGTCGCATGTATGTTATTTTTTTATAGAACCTTGAGTTCTTTGTTTGTAGAACACTTAAGGTTTCTCTTGGGATTTCTGTGTACATGTACTTATGTACTTGTGTGTTCTAGGTAACCTTTGAAGGTTGTCTTTCCACTCGTCCTTGTCAAGTTAAGCCTTAGGTATCTAACACGCGTATCAGGTGAGTTCATGCCCCACTGTTTTACTTAATCTCTTTTGGGGGAGATAGCATACTGGTAACTTTATAAACGCTTTTTATATTTAAGATGTGTATGATATTAATATAGTGCTGTTTACCATGATAAAGTCCTCACACTTTCAGATTGTTAATATTGAATAGCGGGGAAACTTGGGTAGTACTACTGGGTCTGACGAGCCCCACCTGTGTGACTCGAGGTCAACCGGGTGCAATTTGTCCTATGATTATTCGTCACGATATGGTGAAGTCGTGACGGGAGGCAAACATAACACAGTCAGCTTCAATTGCAAAATCACTACGTATTAATATCATTTGTTAATGGACTAGCTAGCTATTACAATGCACATGCTTATTTATACACTATTGATAAACTGTTATGTTTATACGCAAACTCTTGAACTCACCAACCATGTGTTGACTTTTAGTATGCTATTCTCAGGTCATTAATCTGGACTGCTGATAGGAGCACTACACGAGTCAGCATGCATTTTAGAGATTTAAACTTCAAACCTATTTACTCGTTTTTATTTATGGTTTAAACTACTCGGTTGGCACTTGTTTTGCCATATGGTACTTTCACTTGTTTTGGGTTGTTTTATTTACTTTACGCTTCCACATGTCTTTTAAAGTTTAAACTCTGGTTGGTTTACATTAAACGTAGCATATAGAGTCGTTCCGAGTAACTATTGACTGTGATCCTGGTTTGTTCACACGCCTCGCGGTAAAACTCCGCATGTGGATTTTGAGGGTGTGACAGATTGGTATCAGAGCCATTGGTTATAGAGAACTAGGTTGCATATACACTAGACTATAACCGCACACAGTTAGTTAGTTACTTGTTCCTGATTTTTCTACTGCATACTCATTGGCATACACATCACACTCTCTGCAGCATGGCATCGTCTTCGAGAGCACGTGGTAAGCTACCAGCATCACCCACACGACCCGAGTCCCCACCTCCTAGACCGGTGCCTGACGATGGACTGGACTGGCCTTGTTTGGACTATCCACGAGGTGAATTCGACTGGGATCAACCATTTGTGCCACCTGAACGTGACCCTCCCCGTGACTGGAGTTTCTACCCGGAGTTTGTGGATCACCTTATGTACAGGGAAAGCGTGCCTATATTAAGACCCCAAACTAGGACCAGCACTGAACAACCACTGCCTACATTTCCGCGGACGGTGCAGTCCAATGAGCAGGTCATAGATGCATTGGTGGCAGCACTGGACACGGAGCAACACCGGGTTTGACGACTTACTAGCGGTATCTGTACACTACAGCACGAAGTGTACACACTGCGACATCAACTGGATGAACTCGTGGAGCATCATGGTAAAACCTTAGAGGGGTGTTACCAAATACGGGATGGTTACCAGACGCTGAGTGAACGCGTGACCGCATGGGAACAGCGCGATGAAGCAATCGACAACAGGTTTGCTGCTTTAGAGGCCCAGTTGGCGGCACTTCAGATAGCCTTAGCTCCTGCTCCGGTGGAGGCCCCCGAGGAGGAGGAGGAACCTGAAGAGGAACCTGAGGAGGAACCTGAAGAAGAGCCGGTGCAGATGGATGATGATAGTGATGGCTTAGGCATGGTTGATTGATACTCTTTTATTTTCTTTAAACAACTTGGACTATGTAGCGTTTCTTATTTTGGAACCTATGTGGGAAGGGTTGTTTCCCCACTTGAACTAGAAACTTAAATTTTGACACTGGTGAATACATTGTGACTTATTTACAATTTATTTATCTTGGTTATCATTTTTGTTATGAATGTTGTGGATGTGATGATTCATTATTTCTTATTGTTTACTATACTTCAATGAGATGAATATGTTTGATGTTACTCATTATTGTGTTGTGAATGTAAAGTGAATAATGGACGCCCGAGGACGAGGACGTGGACGTGGCCGAGAACGCGGACGCGGGCGCGGACGAGGTGCCGGTGACCAAGGTGCCGGTGACCAAGGTGCCGGTGGCCAAGGCGCCGGTACAATTAATATGACTCTTGCGGAACTGGCTGCCTTAATAAATGCACAAGTCCAGGCGGCAGTAGCTGCTGTCCAAGTAGGACAGGCTGCAGGTAAACGATAATGGAAAAGTTTGTCAAATACTCTAGTTAATCAAATAAGATGTCTAATTAATATTTATCGTGATAAAGCAGGACCTCCAACGTGTACCTACAAGTCCTTCATGGACTGCAAGCCTCACACCTACAGCGGAACCGAGGGTGCTGTAGGGTTAGTAAGGTGGTTTGAGAAGACAGAATCTGTGTTCTCAAAGTGTAACTGTCCACCTGCTGACCAGGTGAAATACACAACCGGGACGTTGGATGGTGCTGCACTGTCTTGGTGGAATGCTCAAGTGCAAATGCTAGGGCAGGCCATTGCAAATGAGCTCCCGTGGAATGAATTCAAAGATATGATGATCGAGGAATACTGTCCTCGAAGCGAAGTTCAAAAGTTGGAGATGGAATTTTGGCAGTTGAAAATGCAGGGTTCCGAGATCGAGGCCTATACAACAAGAACTCACGAACTGGCCACACTATGTCCTGGAATGGTGAATGAGATGCACAAGTGGGTGGAAAATTACATCCGGGGATTGGCGCCCGAAATTAGGAGCATGGTGACTTCCTCTAACCCCGCCACTATACAACAAGCTATCTGACTAGCCCACAAACTAACTGACGAAGCTGTGGAGCAAGGGCGGTTGCCAAAACGGGGCGCTGCTGCAAGTGTGCCTGACAACAAAAGAAAGTGGGATACCTCCAACAACACCAACACCAACAACAACAATAGGGCATCATCATCCTCCGATGGTCAACACCAAACTCAACAACAACAACAACCACAACAGCAACAAAGAAGGTTTGATAACAATCGTAACTTCAACCAGTCGGCCTCAAACAACCAAGGACCGAGCGGCTATGGTGGTAAACAGCCGATGTGCCCGCGGTGCAACTATCATCACGTTGGGAGATGTGACAACTACAAGTGTCAGCGGTGTGGTAAAATGGGACACTTGGCTAAGGATTGCCGTGGTGAGTTAGTTAAGAAGCCACAGCAACCTCAGGAGACTCCCAAGGGTGTTTCGAGTGTGGAAAGGAGGGGCACTACAAGCGAAACCACCCGCAGTTGAGGAGGAACGGTAATGGCAATGGCCAGAACAACAACAACAACAACAACAACAACAACAAAGATGGAAATGGCAATGGTAACGGTGGTAATAATGGAGCCAAAGGGAGAGCCTTCGTCATTGGCTCAGGTGAGGCTCTAAACGACCCTACTACTGTTACTGGTAGGTTTTCTGTAAATGGGTGTTTTGCTACAGTACTGTTTGATACTGGAGCTGATAGGAGTTTCATATCCTTAAAGTTCTCTAGTCTCCTAAGTGATATCCATCCTGCCTTAGAATCCAAATATACCGTAGAATTGGCTGACGGTAAACAGATCCATGTGACACACATCCTTAAAAATTGTAAGATAGAACTCGCTGGTCATACTTTCACTATAGATCTTATGCCTGTTACACTAGGAAGTTTCGACGTGGTGATAGGCATGGATTGGCTCTCAAATAAGCAAGCGGAAGTCATATGCCACGAGAAGATCATACGAATTCCTGTTGGTGATGAAATTCTCACAGTCCGAGGCGATAGGAGTGGTGCAGTGATGGGCATTATCTCCTACATGAAAGCACAGAAGTTATTACGAAAAGGTCGTTTGGCTATTCTGGCACTTGTCACTGATAAGCAGCCAGAGGAAAAGAAAATAGAGGACATCCCCGTGGTACGTGATTTTCCAGAGGTGTTTCCAGAGGATCTTCCTGGACTACCACCTCATCGTCAAGTGGAATTCCAAATTGAACTGACTCCCGGTGCGGCCCCGATTGCTAGAGCACTTTATCGATTAGCACCGTACGAACTACAGGAGTTGTCATCACAACTTCAGGAGCTTTTAGATAAGGGCTTTATTCGACCTAGCTCATCACCTTGGGGAGCCCCTGTTCTCTTTGTAAAGAAAAAGGATGGCACGTTTCGAATGTGCATCGATTATAGGGAGTTAAACAAAGTCACAGTTAAGAAGCGATACCCTTTACCTCGCATCGACGACTTATTTGATCAGCTTCAGGGATCCAGCTATTATTCGAAGATCGACTTGAGATCTAGTTATCATCAACTCCGAGTCTGTGAGGAAGACATTTCTAAAACCGCATTCCGTACACGTTATGGTCATTACGAGTTCTTGGTCATGCCTTTTGGGTTGACAAATGCACCTGCGGTGTTCATGGACCTCATGAATCACGTGTGCAAACCCTATCTCGACCAATTTGTCATTGTGTTTATCGATGACATACTGATATACTCTAAGACCAAGGAGGACCATGAAGAGCACCTCCGACTGATCTTGGAATTATTGAAAAATGAGCAACTGTACGCCAAATTCTCTAAGTGTGACTTTTGGATACGCGAAGTGCAATTCCTAGGTCATATTGTTAATGAGAAGGGTATACATGTTGATCCTGCCAAGATTATGGCAATAAAGAATTGGGCTATACCTAAAACACCGAGTGAGATAAGGCAATTTCTAGGATTAGCGGGATATTACCGACGGTTCATAGAGGGATTTTCTAAGATTGCACAACCTCTCACTGCTTTGACCCACAAAGGAACGACATACAAATGGGGAGAAAGTCAAGAGGCAGCTTTTCAGCTATTGAAACAGAAACTCTGTAGTGCACCGATATTGGCACTGCCAGAGGGGACAGATGATTTCGTGGTGTATTGTGATGCATCCATTCAAGGATTGGGTTGTGTCCTGATGCAGCGAGATAAGGTGATAGCTTACGCCTCGAGACAACTAAAGGTTCACGAGAAGAATTACACTACCCATGATCTGGAGTTGGGTGCAGTAGTTTGCATTAAAGATTTGGAGACATTACTTGTACGGTACCAAATGCACTATCTATACCGATCACAAGAGTCTTCAGCACATCTTTGAGCAAAAAGAGCTGAATATGAGGCAACGATGTTGGGTGGAACTTTTGAATGATTATGATTGCGCTATCAAGTACCATCCTGGAAAGGTGAACGTGGTTGTTGATGCCCTAAGCAGGAAGGAAACAGCTAAACCCAGGCGGGTGCGAGCTTTACAGCTTACAATCAGTACCCATCTGTCTGCACAAGTCAAGGAAGCACAAATAGAAGCCTTGAAAGAAGAAAACATTGTTTCTGAGTCATTACGGGGAATGGATAAACAATTAGTAGTGAAAGAGGATGCAATTCGGTACTTCATGGATAGACTTTGGGTGTCTGTTTATGGAAATCTGAGGGATTTGGTTATGAGCGAGGCACACAAGTCTAAATACTCTATACATCCTGGATCTGACAAGATGTATCATGATCTAAAGGCGCACTATTGGTGGCCTAACATGAAGGCAGATGTAGCTACGTATGTGAGTAAATGTTTGACCTGCTCAAAAGTCAAAGTGGAATACCAAAAACCATGTGGACTGTTACAACAACCCGAGATACCGATGTGGAAATGGGAACAAATCTCTATAGATTTTATCACAAAATTACCCCGGACTAATACTGGTTGTGACACAATCTGGGTCATTGTGGATCGGTTGACCAAGTCTGCTCACTTCCTTGCAATTAAGGAAACGGATAAGATGGAGAAGCTAACCCGATTGTATCTCAAGGAAATCGTTTCGAGACACGGCGTACCAATCTCAATTATCTCTGATCGCGATGCTCGTTTCACGTCACACTTCTGGCAGTCACTATAGAAATCTCTGGGTACACGATTGGATATGAGTACTGCTTATCATCCACAGACTGACGGTCAGAGTGAGCGTACCATACAGACTTTGGAGGATATGTTACGTGCTTGTGTGATTGATTTTGGGAACAACTGGGAAGTTCACCTGCCTTTGGTGGAATTTTCCTATAATAACAGTTATCACACTAGCATTCAAGCAGCACTTTTCGAGGCTTTGTATGGGAGAAAGTGTAGATCACCGGTTTGCTGGGCTGAAATTGGTGATAGTCAACTAACGGGTCCCGAACTCATTCATGAAACAACTGAGAAAATTGTGCAGATACGGAACCGTATGGCTGCAGCAAGGGATAGACAGAAAAGTTATGCTGACAAGAGGCGGAAACCTCTCGAATTTCAAATTGGCGACAAAGTGTTATTGAAAGTCTCACCGTGGAAAGGCGTAGTTCGGTTTGGCAAGCGAGGAAAGCTGAATCCAAGGTATGTTGGACCATTTGAGATACTGGAAAGAATAGGTCCGGTGGCCTATCGACTAGCCTTGCCTGATTCGCTAAGTGGAGTGCACAACGTGTTTCACATTTCAAATCTGAAGAAGTGCCTATCTGACGAGACACTAATTGTACCACTAAAAGATGTTCAAGTGGATGAGCAATTTCTTTCAACATGGGGATGATGTGACAACTCATCCAAAACTCACTCGATTTTGATTTCTGTGTGCCAATGCAGTAGATCAGTGATGGAACACGCTCACCATGTAACGCAATTTTTGGGACGAAAATTCTTTCAACATGGGGATAATGTGACGTCCGGTAATTTTCTGTTACCAAACTCCGTTGGTTCCGTTAAGTTTTGCATACACGTGTCGTAAGCACACACTAGTTGTCGTTTGACGTTGGTGACTTAAAAATAATTAATAATGTTAATTTAATAATAATCTAGTTGATAAGATGATTATTATTTTATATTTATGTTTTTACGCGATTTAAAGACTATTTGAGAATTTTATCGCGTAACGCGGAAACGCGCGTGTTAATTCGTGTGTTGCGTGTTTTTTAAAGATAAAAATATATAATGGTTATTACTAGTTTATATATTTGTTAGATGGTTAAAAACACTTTTAAAAAGAAGTTAAAAGCGGAATTTTTTATAAAATACAAGCTAAAAGGGTTAAAGGTGTAAATATGGTTAATTAAAATTTGACAAAACACAAACCCTAGCCCCCACTTCTCCCAATTCGCGACCTGCAGCCCCATTACCCTTCACCCTGCGATTTCAGCCAAGAACAACACATATTCATTCGATTTTGGTTGATCTCAAAGATTGCAACAAGTTAGAATCATCAAATACAAGCCATAACAAGTGTAAAGGTTAGATTTTTGTGAGTTTTTCATGTCCTTTCATTATGGCCGAAGCCTAGGCTGCGATTTAGGGGATCATGGGACTGGAATCTTGATGTTTGTTGATATTAGTATGTTAGTTGGATTGATTACATGTTGTTTAACGTTGATTATGCATGAATTGTATGTTTTTAGTGGATTGATCATGAACTTTAATGATTATGAACCCTAATTCGAAATTGATGATTATAACATGGAATTGATGATTGTTGAATGTTGTTGGGTTGTTAATTAGGTTGTATGAATGATAGGAAACATGGATTTTGCAAGAAATTGGTGAATTGAGGGATTTGTTCATAGGTTACTAATAATAGTAACTTTATTTTGATGTAATGTTGAATTGCTAATGTGTTGATGTTATAGGTGTGTTTATGATGATAATTGGATGTTGGATTATTGCTATGAACATTGGTAATTCAAGATTACATGCTAGAATCCATATATTACTAAAGATAGTAACTTTTTGAGTATGAAACTTATGAATCATGTTAGTTAGGTGTTGTAGATCATGTCTAGGTATGATATGAACTTGATATGGTATATTATTGATGAATGCATGTATACATTGGGTGTATAATGGATTTTGGGATGTACTTTCCCAAAAGGGAAACTTTATTGTGCACGAACTTTGGATATTAGTAATTTGACTTATTCATGGTTTTAGGATCATGCTAGAATGATTGTTATGGATGTTTAAAGTGGTAGAATCTGTTAGTTGGGTAGTATGGAATGTTTATTTGGTTTTTGGTGATTTATGCACTTGGATGGTCATGTATGGTTTGGTATGTTGATTAGTAACTAGGACATCATGTTTTGGACTGGAATTGATCATACTAATGTATGTTGCGTGTATTAGGCATCTTGTATGCGTTGTGAATAGTATGTATGACTTTTTGGCAAATTATCTGTTTTGACCCATATATGCTAAATCATAGCTATAGGTCATGTAAGTAGGTTATGCATGATCTAACCTTTATATGATACACTAGTTATGTTATGAACACACTGAGCATGCTAGATGCTAAGGATTTAGACAACTTGTATGATATGTGCATAGTATGATGATTTAAGCAATGTATTGGGAATGTAGCATCAAATGTGATTCAATGGAATGTTAAACACGTATGTTATATGCTTATGTATGTTTAAATGGTTTACAACGCATAATGTCACCAACGGGTCAAACGGGTCAACTAGGTCACATGTATGTTATTTTTTTATAGAACCTTAAGTTCTTTGTTTGTAGAACACTTAAGGTTTCTTTTGGGATTTCTATGTACATGTACTTATGTACTTGTGTGTTCTAGGTAACCTTTGAAGGTTGTCTTTCTACTCGTCCTTGTCAAGTTAAGCCTTAGGTATCTAACACGCGTATCAGGTGAGTTCATGCCCCACTGTTTTACTTAATCTCTTTTGGGGGAGATAGCATACTGGTAACTTTATAAACGCTTTTTATATTTAAGATGTGTATGATATTAATATAGTGCTGTTTACCATGATAAAGTTTTCACACTTTCGAATTGTTAATATTGAATAGCGGGGAAACTTGGGTAGTACTACTGGGTCTGACGAGCCCCACCTGTGTGACTCGAGGTCAACCGGGTGCAATTTGTCCTATGATTATTCGTCACGATATAGTGAAGTCGTGATGGGAGGCAAACATAACACAGTCAGCTTCAATTGCGAAACCACTATGTATTAATATCGTTTGTTAATGGACTAGCTAGCTATTACAATGCACATGCTTATTTATACACTATTGATAAACTGTTATGTTTATACGCAACTTGAACTCACCAACCATGTGTTGACTTTTTAGTATGCTATTCTCAGGTCATTAATCTGGACTGCTGATAGGAGCACTACACGAGTCAGCATGCATTTTAGAGATTTAAACTTCAAACCTATTTACTCGTTTTTATTATGGTTTAAACTACTCGGTTGGCACTTGTTTTTTCATATGGTACTTTCACTTGTTTTGGGTTGTTTTATTTACTTTACACTTTCTCATGTCTTTTAAAGTTTAAACTCTGGTTGGTTTACATTAAACGTAGCATATAGAGTCGTTCCGAGTAACTATTGACTGTGATCCTGGTTTGTTCACACGCCTCGCGGTAAAACTCCGCACGTGGATTTTGAGGGTGTGACAACATGCCATGTTTAAATAAAACAAACCAGAATTCAAACTTTAAAACCATGCGGAAGCGTTTTGTAAAATAAGACAAACCCAAAGTATATAAATGCATAATATGGCAAAACAGGCGCCATACAAATAATTGAAACCCATAATTAAAAGGCAAATAATTGCGTTTATAATTTAAATCCTTAGAATGCATGCTGACTCGTGATGTGCTTCTATTGGCAAGCTGGATTATCGACCTGAGAATAGCATACTAAAAATGTCAACACAATGGTTGGTGAGTTCAAGAGTTGGCGTTTAAACATAGACAGTTTAACAATTATGATATATAAGCAGTGTATTATAACAGATAGCTAGTCTTTATCAATAAATATTAATTCATATTGATTTCACAATTGAAGCTGACTGTGATAGTTTTTACCTCCTGCCACGACTTACCAGGTCGTGACAAATATTCATAGGACAAATTGCACCCGGTAGACCTCGAGTCACACAGGTGGGGCTCGTCAGACCCAGTAGTACTACCCAAGTTTCCCCGCTATTCAATATTAACAATTCGAAAGTGTGAGGACTTTTCCATGGTAAACAGGACTATATTAATATTATACACAACTTAAATACAATAAGCGTTTGTGAAATTACAAGTATGCTATCTCCCACAAAAGAGATTAAATAAATAGTGGGGCATGAACTCACTGATATGTGTAACGAGTACTTAGAGGTTACTTGAAAGAAAAGATTGGACAGACAACCTTCAGAGGTTACCTAGATCATGTAAGTACATGAGTACGTGTAAACAGAGAACATGTGAAACCCTAAATACCCTAAAACCAAAGACTCAAGGTTTCAGAAAACAAACAATTTTGACCCAGTTGACCCGTTTGACCCGTTGGTGACATTATGTGTTGTAAACCATTTAAACAAACATAATCATACATCATACAAGGTCAAATCATGCATAACCTACTCATATGACCCATAACTATGAATTATCATAAACAGGCCAAAACAGATAATTTACCAATTAATCATCCATACTATCCAACAACACATTCGACATGTTCATTACATTTAACATACATCAAGATGATCAATTTCCAGTCCCAAACATGATGCCCTAGTTACTAATCAACATTCAATACCATACATGATCATCAAGGTTCATCAATCCCACATGATCAACTAAGCATTCATACAACTCTAATACACATTCTAACACATTAGATACCCATAATAAACACTCTAGCATGATCCTATCACTAAGAACATGTCCAACTCATAATATTCAACATTCGTCAAAAATAAAGTTTCCCTTTTGGGAAAGTAATAACCAAAAGTGATCAAACATCCATAAAAACCACAATTTCATCAATTACATACCTAATCAAGTTCATAACATCACTAGGCATGATCAACAACACCAAACTAGCACAATTCATCAATTCATATCCCAAAAAGTTACTATCTTTAGTAAGGTATGGATTCTAGCATGTGTTCTTGAATTCCCATAGTTCACAACAACAATCTAGTATCTAAATATCATCATAAACATATCCACAACATCCTTTTATCCCTAATTCAACATTCTTGATAAAACAAAGTTACTATTATTAGTAACCTATGAACAAAACTTCCAATTCATCAATTTCATGCAAGATCAACGTATTCTAGCATTCATCCAATCAAACTAACAACATGGAATCATCAAACAACCATCAATTTAATATAATCATCACCAATTTCGAATTAGGGTTTATTTTGAATCAAAACCTATGAACAATTCAACAATAACGTATCATTCTTGCATAATCGACGTTAAACAACATACATACAATCTAACTAACATGTTAACATCATCAAACAACATTAACATTTGACAATTTTGAATCCTTACATGAATTAGGATTTGACCCTATTAAGAAACACTATAAAACTTGTAAAATCTAACCTTTTCACGTGTGTTAACTTGAAATTGATGATTCTAACTTTTTTCCTAGCCTGAGATCGACCAAACTAAGGCGCAATTGCTTGTTTGAAGATTGAATTTCGCAGGTTTGAGGGCTGGAAAGAGAGTTGAAGCCGAATGGGTGGTGGTCTAGGGTTTTTTTTTGTTTTAATTAACTTAATTATGCATATTTACCTTTTAAACCCTTGTGTTTTGTACTTTATAAAAAGTAAGCTTTAAACCCCTTTTTAAAAGTGTTTTTAACCACTTCATAATTATATAAACTAATAATAACAATTATATATTTTATCTTTATAAAAACACACAACATACGAATTAACACACGCGTTTCCACGTTACGTGATAAAATTCACCGTTAACATTTAAATCGTGTAAATACATAAGCATAACACAATAATCATCAAATCATTTAGATTATCATTAATTCGACATTATTAATTATTATTAGGTCACCAACGTTAAACGACAACTAGTGTGTGCTCACGACTCGTGTATGCAAGACTTAACGGAACTAACGGAGTTTGGTAACAGAGAATTACCGGATGTTACATTATCCACATGTTGAAAGAATTTTCATCCCGAAAATGGCGTTACATGGTGAAAGTGTTCCATCACTGGTCTACTGCATTGGCACACAGAAATCAAAGTCTAGTGAGTTTTGGATGAGTTGTCACATCATCCCCATGTTGAAAGAAATTTCGTCCCGAAATTTAAATCAATACCTTCGTCTGCAGGCATCGTCTCGAATAGTTAAGGATACTTAAGCTTCATTTGATCTTCACGTTCCCACATGAATTCTGGTCCACGTCGTGAGTTCCAACGAACTTTGACTATGGGTATCTTGCTTTGCTTAAGTGTTTTCACCTCACAGTCCATCACCTCAACTGGTTATTCGCTAAAGCATAATTGTTCATCCACTTGAAAGTCCTCTAGTGGTACAATTAGTGTTTTGTCAGATAGACACTTCTTTAGATTTGAAACAGGAACATATCATGGACTCAACTCAGCGAATCAGGTAAGGCTAGTCGATAGGCCACTAGACCTATTCTTTCCAATATCTCACACGGTCCAACATACCTCGGATTTAGCTTTCCTCGCTTGCCAAACCAAACTACGCCTTTCCATGGTGAGACCTTCATTAAGACCTTGTCGCCAATCTGGAACTCTAAAGGTTTCCGTCTCTTGTCAGCATAACTTTTCTGTCTATCTCGCGCTGCAGCCATACGGTTCCGTATCTGCACAATCTTCTCAGTTGTCTCATGTATTAGCTCGGGACCCGTTAGTTGACTATCACCAATTTCAGCTCAGCAAACCAATGATCTACATTTTCTCCCATACAAAGCCTCGAAAGGTGCTGCCTGTATGCTAGTGTGATAACTGTTATTATAGGAAAATTCCACCAATGGCAGGTGAACTTCCCAGTTGTTCCCAAAATCAATCACACAAGCACGTAGCATATCCTCCAAAGTCTGTATGGTACGCTCACTCTGGCCGTCAGTTTGTGGATGATAAGAAGTATTCATATCCAATCGTGTACCCAGAGATTTTTGTAGTGATTGCCAGAAATGTGACGTGAAACGAGCATCACGGTCAGAAATAATTGAGATCGGTACACTGTGTCTCGAAACGATTTCCTTAAGGCACAGTCGGGTTAGTTTCTCCATCTTATCCGTTTCCTTAATTGCAAGGAAGTGAGTGGACTTTGTTAACCGATCCACAATAACCCATATTGTGTCACAACCAGTATTAGTCTGAGGTAACTTAGTAATAAGATCCATGGAGATTTGTTCCTATTTCCATATTGGTATCTCGGGTTGTTGTAACAGTCTGGATGGTTTTTGGTATTCTACCTTTACTTTTGAGCAGGTCAAACATTTGCTCACATACGTAGCTACATCCTCCTTCATGTTAGGCCACTAGTAGTGCGCCTTTAAGTCATGATACATCTTGTCAGATCCAGGATGTATACAGTACTTAGACTTGTGTGCCTCACTCATAACTAAATCCCTTAGATTTCCATAGACTGGCACCCAAAGTCTATCCATGAAATACCAAATTCCATCCTCTTTCACCACCAGTTGTTTATCCATTCCTCTTAACGACTCAGAACCAACATTTTCTGCTTTTAAAGCTTCTATCTGGGCTTCCTTAACTTGTTCAAGAAGATGAGTACTGATTGTAAGCTGTAAGGCTCGCACCTGCCTGGGTTTAGCTATTTCTTTTCGGCTTAAGGCATCAGCAACCACGTTCGCCTTTCCACGATGGTACTTGATAGCGCAATCATAATCATTCAGAAGCTCCACCCAACGTCGTTGCCTCATATTCAACTCCTTTAGTTCAAAGATATGCTGAAGACTCTTGTGATCGATGTAGATAGTGCATTTGGTACCGTACAAGTAATGTCTCCAAATCTTTAAGGCAAAAACTACTGCACCCAATTCCAGGTCATGGGTAGTATAGTTCTTCTTGTGAACTTTTAGTTGTCTCGAGACGTAAGCTATTACTTTGTCGCGTTGCATCAGGACACAACCCAATCCTTGAATGGATGCGTCACAATACACCACGAAATCACCTATTCCTCTGGCAGTGCTAATATTGGTGCACTATAGAGTTTCTGTTTTAATAGCTGAAAAGCCGCCTCTTGACTTTCACCCCATTTGTATGCCGTTCCTTTGTGGGTCAAGGCTGTGAGAGGTTGTGCAATGTTAGAGAATCCTTCTATGAATCGTTGGTAATACCCTGCTAACCCCAGAAATTGCCTTACCTAGCTCGGTGTTTTGGGTATAGCCCAATTCTTTATCGCCTCAATCTTGGCAGGAACAACATGTATCCCCTTCTCATTAACAATGTGACCTAGAAATTGCACTTCTCGTATCCAAAAGTCACACTTGGAGAATTTAGCGTACAGTTGCTCATTCTTCAATAGTCCTAAGATCGATCGTAAGTGTTCCTTATGGACTTCCTTGGTCATAGAGTATATCAGTTTGTCATCGATAAACACAATGACAAACTGGCCGAGATAGGGTTTACACACGCGATTCATGAGGTCCATGAACACCGCAGGTGCATTAGTCAACCCAAAAGGCATGACCAAGAACTCGTAATGACCATAACGAGTACGGAATGTAGTTTTGGAGATGTCTTCTTCTCGGACTCTAAGTTGATGATAACCAGATCTCAAATCAATCTTCGAATAATAGCTTGATCCCTAAAGTTGATCAAACAAATCGTCGATACGAGGTAAAGGGTATCGGTTCTTGACTGTGACTTAGTTTAACTCCCTATAATCGATGCACATTCGAAACATGCCATCTTTCTTCTTAACAAAGAGGACAGGGGCTCCCCAAGGTGATGTGCTACGTCGAAGAAAGCCTTTATCTAAAAGCTCCTGAAGTTGTGATGACAACTCCTGTAGTTCGTTCGGTGCTAATCGATAAGGTGCTCTAGCAATCGGGGCTGCACCGGGAGTCAATTCGATTTGGAATTCCACTTGGTGATGAGGTGGTAGTCCGGGAAGATCCTCTCGAAACACCTTTGGAAAGTCTCGTACGACAGGTATGTCCTCCATTCTCCTTTCCTCCGGTTGCTTATCAGTGACGAGTGCCAGAATAGCCAAACGACCTTTTCACAACAACTATTGTGATTTCATGTAAGAGATGATGCCCATCACTGCACCACTCCTATCGCCTCTGACTGTAAGGATTTCGTCACCAACAGGAATTCGTATGATTTTCTCGTGACATATGAATTCCGCTTGCTTATTAGAGAGCCAATCCATGCCTATCACAACGTCAAAACTTCCTAGTGTAACAGGCATAAGATCTATAGCGAAAGTATGACTAGCAAGCTCTATCTTACAATCTCTAAGAATATGTGTTACATGGATCTGTTTACCGTCAGCCAATTCTACGGTGTATTTAGATTCTAAGGCAGAAGGAATATCACTTAGGAGACTACAGAACTTTAAGGATATGAAACTCCTATCGGCTCCAGTATCGAATAGTACCGTAGCAAACATCCATTGACAGAAAACCTACTGTAATAGTTGTAGGGTCGTTTAAAGCCTCACCTGAGCCAATGACGAAAGCTCTCCCCTTGGATCCATTGTTGTTGCCACCATTCCCATTGCCGTTGCTATCATTGTTGTTGTTGCCTTGGTTGTTGTGATTGTGACCATTGCCATTGCCATTACCATTTTTCCTTAGTTGTGGGCAGTTTCGCCTGTAATGCCCTTCCTTCCCACATTCAAAACAACCCTTGGGAGTCTCCTAAGGTTGTTGTGGCTTCTTTACCAACTCACCACGGCAGTCCTTGGCTGCGTGTCCTATCTTACCGCAACGCTGATACTTGAAGTTGTCACACCTTCCCATATGGTGGTAGTTACACCGAGTGCACCTTGGTTGTTTACCACCATATCCGCTTGGTCCATAATTGTTTGAAGCAGTCTGGTTGAAGTTACGATTGTTATTGAACCTCCGTTGTTGTTGCTGAACTGGCTGTTGTTGCTGAGGTTGATGTTGACCGCTGGATAACGATGATTTGTTGCTGTTCGAAGCATCCCATTTCCTCTTGTTATCGGGCACGGTCGCCACAGCGCCCCGTTTCGGTAACCGTCCTTGCTCCACTGCTTCATCGGTCAGCTTATGAGCTAAACGAATAGCTTGCTGAATTGTGGCTGGGTTGGAGGCAGTCACCATGCTTCGGATCTTGGGCGCCAAACCCCGAATGTAGTGCTCAACCCGCTTATGCATCTCATTCACCATTCCCAGGCATAGAGTGGCCAAGTCATGTGTTCTGGTAGTGTAGGCCTCGATTTTCGAGCCCTGCATTTTAAGTTGCCAGAACTCCATCTCTAGCTTCTGCACTTCATTTCGAGGACAGTACTCCTCGGTCATCATCTCCTTAAATTCATTCCAAGGGAGTTCATCTGCCATAGCTTGCCCTAGCATTTGTACTTGTGCATTCCACCAGGACAACGCGGCACCCTCCAAAGTTCCGGTGGCATATTTCACCTGGTCCACAGGTGGGCAGTTGTACTTGGAGAAAACGGATTCCGTCTTCTCAAACCATCGTACTAGCCCTACAGCTCCCTCAGTCCCACTGTAGGTGTGCGGCTTACAGTCCATAAAAGACTTATAAGTACACACTGGTGGTCCTGCTTTAACACGATAAACATTGATCAGATATCCTATACGATTAACTATGGCATTTGATTTAGCTTTCTATTATCGTTTACCTGCTGGCTGTGCCGGTTGGGCAGCAGCTACCGCTGCCTGAACATGTTCGTTTATCAGGGCAGCTAGTTCAGCAGGGGTCATGTTGATAGCACCGCCACCTTGATCACTGGCGCCACGTCCACGTCCGCGCCCACGCCCTCGACCACGTCCATGTCCTCGGGCGTCAATTTTTTTCACTTTACATTCACAAATACAATAATGAGTAGCATCAAACATATTTATCTCATTAAGGTATAGTAAACAATAAGAAAATAATGAATCGTCACAACCACAATATTCATAACAAAAATGATAACCAAGATAAATAAATTATAAATGAGTCACAATGTATTCACCAATGTCAAAATTTAAGTTTGTCGTTCGGGTGGGGAAACAACCCTTCCCACATAGGTTTCAAAAGAATGAAACACTACATAGTCCAAGTCATTTAAAGAAAAAAATAAAATCAATCAACGATATCCGACCCGTCGCTGTCATCTTCCATCTCCTCGGGTTCTTCTTCAGGTTCCTCCTCAGGTTCCTCTTCGGGTTCCTCCTCCTCCTCGGGGACCTCTGCAAGAGCAGGAGCTATGGCGATCTGAAGCGCCGCCAACTGGGCTTCTAAGGTAGCAATTCTATTGTCGGCTACTTTGTCCCGCTGTTCTCGAGCTATCATCTGTCCTCTAAGTGCCACATAACCACCCTCTATGTGGTGACACCCCTCCATGGTCTTACCATGTCGTTTCTCAAGTACACTCAGCTGGTGTCGCAGGTTGTACACCTCGTGCTATAGTGTATAAATGTCAATCGTGAGTCGCCTGACTCGGTGCTGCTCCGTATCCAGTGCGGCCACCAATGCTGCATTGCTCATTGGACTGCACCGTCCGTGGGAGTGAAGGTATTGGTTGTTCGGTGTTAGTTCTAGTTCTAGGTCTCGGGATAGGTACACGCTCCCTATACATGATATGGTCCACGAACTCAGGATAGAAACTCCAGTCTCATGGAGGGTCGCGCTCCATCAGGGCAAAAGGTTGATCCCAGTCAAACTCTCCTCATGGATAGTCTAAACGAGGCCAGTCGCGTCCATTGTCGGGTATTGGTCCAGGAGGTGGGGACTCGGATCGAGTGGGTGATGCCGGTCGCTTACCAGGAGCTCTAGACGATGACGCCATGCTGAAGAGAGTGTGATGTGTATGCCAATGAGTATACAGTAGAGAAATCAGGAACAAGTAACTAACTAACTGTGTGTGGTTATAGTCTAGTGTGTATGCAACCTAGTTCTCTATAACCAATGGCTCTAATACCGATCTGTCACACCCCCAAAATCCACGTGCGGAGTTTTACCGCGAGGCGTGTGAACAAACCAGGATCACAGTCAATAGTTACTCAGAACGACTCTACATGCCATGTTTAAATAAAACAAACCAGAGTTCAAACTTTAAAACCATGCTGAAGCGTTTTGTAAAATAAGACAAACCCAAAGTATATAAATGCATAATATGGAAAAACAGGCGCCATCCAAATAATTGAAACCCATAATTAAAAGATAAATAATAGCGTTTATAATTTAAATCCTTAGAATGCATGCTGACTCGTGATGTGCTCCTATTGGCAAGCTGGATTATCGACCTGAGAATAGCATACTAAATATGTCAACACAATGGTTGGTGAGTTCAAGAGTTGGCATTTAAACATAAACAGTTTAACAATTGTGATATATAAGCAGTGTATTGTAACAGATAGCTAGTCTATTATCAATAAATATTAATTCATAGTGATTTCACAATTGAAGCTGACTGTGATAGTTTTTGCCTCCTGCCACGGCTTACCAGGTCGTGAAAAATGTTCATAGGACAAATTGCACCCGGTTGACCTCGAGTCACACAGGTGGGGCTCGTCAGACCCAGTAGTATTACCCAAGTTTCCTCGCTATTCAATATTAACAATTAGAAAGTGTGAGGACTTTTCCATGGTAAACAGCACTATATTAATATTATACACAACTTATATACAATAAGCGTTTGTGAAATTACCAGTATTCTATCTCCCCCAAAAGAGATTAAATAAATAGTGGGGCATGAACTCACCTGATATGCGTAACGAGTACTTAGAGGTTACTTGAAAGAAAAGAGTGGACAGACAACCTTCAGAGGTTACCTAGATCATGTAAGTACATGAGTACGTGTAAACAGAGAACATATGAAACCCTAAATACCCTAAAACCAAAGACTCAAGGTTTCAGAAAACAAACACGTTTGACCCAGTTGACCTGTTGGTGACATTATGTGTTGTAAATCATTTAAACAAACATAATCATACATCATACAAGGTCAAATCATGCATAACCTACTCATATGACCTATAACTATGAATTATCATAAACATGCCAAAACAGATAATTTACCAATTAATCATCCATACTATCCAACAACACATTCGACATGTTCATTACATTCAACATACATCAAGATGAGCAATTTCCAGTCCCAAACATGATGCCCTAGTTACTAATCAACATTCAATACCATACATGATCATAAAGGTTCATCAATCCCACAACTAAGCATGCATACAACTCCAGTAACACATTCTAACACATTAGATACCCACAATAAACACTCTAGCATGATCCGATCACCAAGAACATGTCCCACTCATAATATCCAACATTCGTTAAAAATAAAGTTTCCCTTTTGGGAAAGTAATAACCAAAAGTGATCAAACATCCATAAAAACCACAATTTCATCAATTACATACCTAATCAAGTTCATAACATCACTAGGCATGATCAACAACACCAAACTAGCACAATTCATCAATTCATATCCTAAAAAGTTAATATCTTTAGCAAGGTTTGGATTCTAGCATGTGTTCTTGAATTCCCATAGTTCATAACAACAATCTAGTATCTAAATATCATCATAAACATATCCATAACATCCTTTTATCCCTAATTCAACATTCTTGATAAAATAAAGTTACTATTATTAGTAACCTATGAACAAAACTTTCAATTCATCAATTTCATGCAAGATCAACGTATTCTAGCATTCATCCAATCAAACTAACATCATGGAATCATCAAACAACCATCAATTTCATATAATCATCACCAATTTCGAATTATGCTTTATTTTGAATCAAAACCTATGAACAATTCAACACTAACGTATCATTCTTGCATAATTGACATTAAACAACATACATACAACCTAACTAACATGTTAACATTATCAAACAGCATTAACATTCAACAATTTTGAATCCATACACGAATTAGGGTTCGGCCCTATTAAGAAACACCATAAAACTTGTAAAATCTAACCTTTTCACATGTGTTAACTTGAAATTGATGATTCTAACTTGTTTCCTAGCTTGAGATTGACCAAACCAAGGCACAATTGCTTGTTTGAAGATTGAATTTTGCAGGTTTGAGGGCTGGAAAGAGAGTTGCGGCCGAATGGGTGGTGGTCTAGGGTTTTTTGTTTTAATTAACTTAATTATGCATATTTACCTTTTAAACCCTTGTGTTTTGTATTTTATAAAAAGTAAGCTTTAAACCCCTTTTTAAAAGTGTTTAACCACTTGATAAATATATAAACTAATAATAACAATTATATATTTTATCTTTATAAAAACACACAACATATGAATTAACACACGCGTTTCCACATTACGTGATAAAATTTACCGTTAACATTTAAATCGCGTAAATACATAAGCATAACACAATAATCATCAAATCAATTAGATTATCATTAATTCGACATTATTAATTATTATTAGGTCACCAACATTAAACGATAACTAGTGTGTGCTCACGACACGTGTATGCAAGACTTAACGGAACTAACGGAGTTTGGTAACGGAAAATTACCGGATGTCACAGTTGCTCAGGTAGGAGAAGTGACACATCGACTGGAGCTACCCGATGACTTAAGTAGAATTCATCTAATGTTCCATGCAGATCGTCTAAGAAAGTGCTCGATCGATGAGAATATGATCGTGCCACTAGAGGATACTGAGATGAGTGAAAGAATCAACTACGAGAACAACTTGTGGTCGTTTCTAATAGAAGGAAGAGAGGGACTAAGGAGAGTGGTGGTTTCACTGGTTCAAATGCAGTGGAGCCCAAAGGGAACTAATTCTACATGTAAAGACAAGGAAGAGGTAAGACAGTGTCACCCGTAACTGTTCGAGACGCGACAGGTTTCGGGGACGAAACCTATATAAGGGGGATGGACTTGTAACACCCCGAATTTTATTAAAAAGAAGAGTAAAAGAAAAGTATCTAGAAAGAAAAGATAATGGGCACAGGTGGAGGGGGATAAAGTGTACAAAGTATAAAAGTTTAATATTTTATATTAAAATAGGAATGGCCGCCCACTTTAAAGCAGAAAACTGCTTTTGCTCTCGGTTGAAGAAGAAGAACAAGAAAAGCTCTCGGCTTTAGAGAGAGAAAGGAAGAAGAAGCTGTAAAAGGTAAGTTTTTCTTGATGTTTGTTCGGTTTAAACCGAATTCACAATCTCTTGACCGAGATTCTTGATGATTTAGAGTTGTTTTCAAGAACTTGGAGTTTAATTTGCTAGCAGAAGCGACTAGCATGAAGACCTGCTTCAAGGTGAGTTTCTAGAACCCCTCTTTTACTGATTTACAACTTGTTTGGGGCTGTTATGCATACCAAGTAAATGAATTCAAGTAAAACTGTGAGTTTCAGCCTAATATTCGATGATGTTCTGTGTATGCTGTTTAAGAGTTGGTTTATGGGTTAGTGTTGATGTTTAGCATGTTTAGGTGCCATTAGTAATGTTAGATATGAGCTTGGGTATTGTTAGAATGATAGTCGGGTGATGTTAGTAGCATAGAAAACATTTTAGAATGTTCTCATGCGCATGAACAGTGGCCCATACGCCCAACATGTTGGCCATGCGCCTGTGTTGGCCATGCGCCTAAGAGTGGGCAATGCGCCTAAACAGTGTTCACATGCGCCCAAGAGTGGGCAATGCGCCTAAACAGTGTTCCCATGTGCCTAACGACCAACTGCCTAAGTATGCCCACCCGCCCAAACCCCATGCGCCTAAGTGTTAATAATTTAAACGTAAGCTCGGACGCCCAAATAGTGGCAAAGCGCCTAAAAAGTGCAGAAACGCCCAAATAGTGCCCATGCGCTCAAGTGGTTAAAACGGCTAAGTGTTGAGGCGCCTGAAGAGGCGCCATGCGCTTGCATAGTGGCAAAGTGCCCAAGCAGGGTAGAAACGCCCAAATAGTGCCCATGCGCCCAAATGGTTAAAAACGGCTAAGTGTTGAGGCGTCTGAACAGACGCCATGCGCCTGCATAGTGGCAAAGCGCCTAAGCAGAGCAGAAACGCCCAGATAGTGCCCATGCGCCTAGAAGCTTTTTCACTTACAATTTTCTGCTGATGCACCTAAGGTATTCCATGCGCCTAGTTTGGGACTTAGGATTTTCTAAGGGGCCTTATGAGAAGAAAATTATTAAGATAGGATCTGTTATGATGTGATGGCTTATGCTTGATGTGTGCATGATGATGTGATGAAGATTATGATGTGTATGTGTGTGAGTGATATGTTATCTTTCTTCGTTAAAAAGTTTTCAAAATGTACGTATTATGTTTTACAATACATTATGTATGACTTTACGTGATGTGATGTATGAACGAATAAACGAAAAAACGTAAAGTATTATGTAACGAAATGAAAGATAATAATAAAGTACGAAAGGAACGAACAGGTGAGATAATAAATTATGAGTATGGAAGTGACGGATGATGAGATCCGTCTCGGCGTACCCCGGTACTGTGTCAGTCTTCGGACATGAGTCGGCGGTTTGTTTATCAGGCCCCAACACAGTATTAGTCTTCGGACATGAGTCGGGGGTATTGCGTGAGACAAATAGAGAGATGAGATCTTTATCGCGTACTCCAGTACTGTGTCAGTCTTCGGACATGATTCGAGGGTTTGTTATCAGGCCTCGGCACATTATCAGTCTTCGGACATGAGTCGGGGGTATTGCATGAGACGAGATAATAAGGTGAGCGACTTTGTGTTGCAACAGACTCGGATAGAGTTCAATCCCTGTGATTGACTCGAAGGGGATCTTTGTCGCGTATCCTGGTATTGTGTCAGTCTTCAGACATTAGTCGGGGGTTTGTGTACAAGCCCCGGCACAACATCAGCTTTCGAGCATGAGTCGAGGATATTGCATGAGACAAGATTCGAGTAATGATGAGTAATGAGCGAAGAAATGAATGAATAAATGAATGATGATGAAGATAATAATAATAATAATTATTATCAGTACGTATGTATGATGTATGACAACTGACGAATGTAAAGTACGAAAAGAATGTAAGAGAAAAGAAAGTAAAAGATAGTGAAAAGTATAAACGAAAGTATGAATAGGAAACTAAATAAAAGAACGACATGAATGAGGAATATAGAATGAATGTACGTATGATGTATGACCACGGTTGAATGTAAAGATTGGTTTTAAAAGAAGTATAGTATTTTATTATAAAAACTAGAACTCACTTAGCGTCGCTGACTTTTCATATGCATGATAGTTGGCAGGTATTTTGTTGATACTAAGGAGTTGCAGGCATGGATGCATAAGCTACTGGGAGCGTTTTAAGGCTGGCATCCATATTTTGACATGTCATTGTATTCTGATATGAAAATGAACGTTGTAATGTAATGAAATGGCATGTTTTTAGTTTTTAATGAAAGTTTTAAATTTCGCTGCAAAATAAATATACGTTTTAAAATGTTTTATGTGCGATAAATGAGTAACTGTGAGTGGCCCGAGAAAGGGGCCTTACAAATAAATTATATCATGTTTATTTGAATGTAATCCTAATACATATGGTGACTCATCATATTGTAAAAGCTTATAGTGAATTACATCGAGAAAACATTTGTAACAACAAAAAAACCCCTAGTATAATAGGTTCAAAACCCTTTTCAAATGCAAAAAAAAAGTTTAAATAAATCTTGAACTGATGCATCATTATGACCATCCACCTTAGTTCAAAAAAACACAGTGCATCGGAAACATAAAAGCTTGTTAGAATAAAGTTCATGTAATGGAAACACTTAGTTATAATAAATTACATCATATTTATTTGGATACAAATTCTAATACTTACAGTGATTTAGATCTTATTTATTGTTAGTTATAGTGAATTATATTGAATAAACATATGTAAAAGCCAACATGAATAAAACCAAATAAAATGAGTTCAAATCCCTATTAAAATGCAAGAGTGAGCTGATTTAACATACGGTGCATTAATGTAGCACAAAGCTTACAATAAAGTAAATGCAATAAACTATTAAATAAATATTATTTATGAATTAGGAATATTAAAATGATAAAAAAATGGTTTTACCTATGAATCAATTGTTTTCATAAAGTCCAACATTACAGATTTAAAACAAGCCACATTCACTATCAAAGGCAATATATATACTATATTAATTCACACCCACCTGTAATGTTTTAATATTAACATAAAACTGAGCAATTCATGAGCAATATTACAATATTAAAAATGATTTTATAATGATTTTTTACAAAAGTATATTCATGAATAAAAAAGGTACAAAATATTAATATTATAAAATGTAAAAAATTGAAATATAACTTATTAATCAAATTGGTTCAAAACGACTAATTTACTTGAGCATAAAAAAATGATGCTACCTAGGTTTGTGTTTTTGAGCATCACCGGACCTTACGTCTTTCATCATCCTCGTGTTTTATCATCCCTATTACTTTGTTGCTAACTTTAGTTAACGCTAGAAACACACAACAAGAAGACCACCGTCGCCATTACGGTGGTTAGAAGCTGGGGGAAGATCATTGTTGTGTCAAAAGCGATAAGTACTTTGTTGATTAGGGCTTCATTGGTTGGAAGTTTGTACAAACTCCATTAAACAAGATTTGTGTTCTTGATTAAAAGAGAGAGATGAGATTTGTACTTTAAAGATGAGAGAGAAAAAAAGTGAGATAAATGGTGTTATTGAGGTGATGTGTATCTGATATTAGAAAAAGAGTACAAATTTAAATTTACCTATTTACCCTTCAATCAATCCAAACCATTGATTTGGAATCTAAAATAATTTATAATAAATCAATGGCTGTAATAAAGTTATTGAGTTCTTGCAATTTCAATGGTTTAGCACATGATCTCCTTCCTATATGATATATATGTATATATATGTATATATATATAGGGTAAGGTTCCTTTGTTAACCCTTGTTTATTGCGATAACCCATTAACCCTAATGTAGCGAACACTTACACCACTGTAACTAACATTTACATCGCGTTACACCACTGATGTAACGATTTTCCCTCCATTTTTAAAAAAAACTCCACCATTTTTATAACGTTTTTAACTTTTTTATATGACGTTATTTTTTAAACAAATTACACCATTAAATAAATCGTTTTAATATCTTTAATTTGAGTATAGTCTTGCTATTTTTTTAAAAAATTTAACGTTCGTTTTGGACCACTAATTTTACCACTGTAACTCTAAGTTACAATGGTGACGTGGCTTGCTGTGGACCACTAGTTGGGTTAATGGGTTATCGCAATAAACAAGGGTTAACATTTGATCCCTTCCCTATATATATATATGTATATATATGTATATATATGTATGTATATATGTATATATATATATGTATATATATATATATATGTATATATATGTATATATATATATATATATATGTATATATATATATATATATGTATATATATGTGTGTATATATAAGTATGTATATATGTATATATATATATCAAAGTAATTACGTAATCAAATTATTAAAGTGAGGTGGTGTGCTTTTCCAAATATTAAGCAGAATAATTATAAAATGAGGAAATATAGGTTATAATATTAATGAAACTAAAACAATAAAGCAATAAATAACACGATGATGTACGAGGAGAAGCCCTTGATCTTGTTAGATCACTGGCAAAAAACCTCTGGAGCAGACTATCGTCCATTGTCTTGTTGATTTTATTGATAATGAAATATGATACAACTCAAGAGCCAAATCTAATGGATTACTATGTATTACAGTTGCTATTTGCGAGTGTGATAGTAACAAAGTGCAAGTGTCAGTGCCTAAGTTGATCAGATAGACCTGATTATATAGTAAAATAAAAATACATTCTCCAATATTCTTAGCGATATCCTGATATTTATAGGATCTTTTGTGTACTACCTCTATGACTGTCGCGGACTCATTCTACCAAGTGCAACGTGCACTTTTCAACTTCTCTTTTAAGTTTTGAGCATTGACTAACTCATTAACATGTATCCTATAACAATCACATGCACAAGACACAGATCATAACTGATAATTTGGAATATAGTTCGGGATACATAACCTATCAGATATTCTGACTTTTCAAATTAAACCTGGAATACTGGTCAAAATTTTCACCTATAATAATTGTCCCCAAAATATATGTTAAGTTAGAGACGCTTCTTTTGATAATAGTCCTACTTTTTTCATGATGATCTATTGATGACGTAGATATCTTTTGATGTAATGTTGAATTGCTAATGTGTTGATGTTATAGGTGTGTTTATGATGATAATTGGATGTTGGATTATTGCTATGAACATTGGTAATTCAAGATTACATGCTAGAATCCATATATTACTAAAGATAGTAACTTTTTGAGTATGAAACTTATGAATCATGTTAGTTAGGTGTTGTAGATCATGTCTAGGTATGATATGAACTTGATATGGTATATTATTGATGAATGCATGTATACATTGGGTGTATAATGGATTTTGGGATGTACTTTCCCAAAGGGAAACTTTATTGTGCACGAACTTTGGATATTGGTAATTTGACTTATTCATGGTTTTAGGATCATGCTAGAATGATTGTTATGGATGTTTAAAGTGGTAGAATCTGTTAGTTGGGTAGTATGGAATGTTTATTTGGTTTTTGGGTGATTTATGCACTTGGATGGTCATGTATGGTTTGGTATGTTGATTAGTAACTAGGACATCATGTTTTGGACTGGAATTGATCATACTAATGTATGTTGCGTGTATTAGGCATCTTGTATGCGTTGTGAATAGTATGTATGACTTTTTGGCAAATTATCTGTTTTGACCCATATATGCTAAATCATAGCTATAGGTCATGTAAGTAGGTTATGCATGATCTAACCTGTTATGTGATACACTAGTTATGTTATGAACACACTGAGCATGCTAGATGCTAAGGATTTAGACAACTTGTATGATATGTGCATAGTATGATGATTTAAGCAATGTATTGGGAATGTAGCATCAAATGTGATTCATTGGAATGTTAAACATGTATGTTATATGCTTATGTATGTTTAAATGGTTTACAACACATAATGTCACCAACGGGTCAAACGGGTCAACTAGGTCACATGTGTGTTATTTTTTAATAGAACCTTGAGTTCTTTGTTTGTAGAACACTTAAGGTTTCTCTTGGGATTTCTATGTACATGTACTTATGTACTTGTGTGTTCTAGGTAACCTTTGAAGGTTGTCTTTCTACTCGTCCTTGTCAAGTTAAGCCTTAGGTATCTAACACGCGTATCAGGTGAGTTCATGCCCCACTGTTTTACTTAATCTCTTTTGGGGGAGATAGCATACTGGTAACTTTATAAACGCTTTTTATATTTAAGATGTGTATGATATTAATATAGTGTTGTTTACCATGATAAAGTCCTCACACTTTCGAATTGTTAATATTGAATAGCAGGGAAACTTGGGTAGTACTACTGGGTCTGACGAGCCCCACCTGTGTGACTCGAGGTCAACCGGGTGCAATTTGTCCTATGATTATTCGTCACAATATAGTGAAGTCGTGACGGGAGGCAAACATAACACAGTCAGCTTCAATTGCGAAACCACTATGTATTAATATCGTTTGTTAATGGACTAGCTAGCTATTACAATGCACATGCTTATTTATACACTATTGATAAACTGTTATGTTTATACGCAACTTGAACTCACCAACCATGTGTTGACTTTTTAGTATGCTATTCTCAGGTCATTAATCTGGACTGCTGATAGGAGCACTACACGAGTCAGCATGCATTTTAGAGATTTAAACTTCAAACCTATTTACTCGTTTTTATTTATGGTTTAAACTACTCGGTTGGCACTTGTTTTTTCATATGGTACTTTCACTTGTTTTGGGTTGTTTTATTTACTTTACGCTTTCGCATGTCTTTTAAAGTTTAAACTCTGGTTGATTTACATTAAACGTAGCATATAGAGTCGTTCCGAGTAACTATTGACTGTGATCCTGGTTTGTTCACACGCCTCGCGGTAAAACTCCGCACGTGGATTTTGAGGGTGTGACAACATGCCATGTTTAAATAAAACAAACCAGAATTCAAACTTTAAAACCATGCGGAAGCGTTTTGTAAAATAAGACAAACCCAAAGTATATAAATGCATAATATGGCAAAACAGACGCCATACAAATAATTGAAACCCATAATTAAAAGACAAATAATTGCTTTTATAATTTAAATCCTTAGAATGCATGCTGACTCGTGATGTGCTCTATTGGCAAGCTGGATTATCGACCTGAGAATAGCATACTAAAAATGTCAACACAATGGTTGGTGAGTTCAAGAGTTGCCGTTTAAACATAGACAGTTTAACAATTACGATATATAAGCAGTGTATTATAACAGATAGCTAGTCTTTTATCAATAAATATTAATTCGTATTGATTTCACAATTGAAGCTGACTGTGATAGTTTTTACCTCCTGCCACGACTTACCAGGTCATGACAAATATTCATAGGTCAAATTGCACCCGGTAGACCTCGAGTCACAAAGGTGGGGCTCGTCAGACCCAGTAGTACTACCCAAGTTTCCCCGCTATTCAATATTAACAATTCGAAAGTGTGAGGACTTTTTCATGGTAAACAGCACTATATTAATATTATACATAACTTAAATACAATAAGCGTTTGTGAAATTACAAGTATGCTATCTCCCACAAAAGAGATTAAATAAATAGTGGGGCATGAACTCACCTGATATGTGTAACGAGTACTTAGAGGTTACTTGAAAGAAAAGATTGGACAGACAACCTTCAGAGGTTACCTAGATCATGTAAGTACATGAGTACGTGTAAACAGAGAACATGTGAAACCCTAAATACCCTAAAACCAAAGACTCAAGGTTTCAGAAAACAAACAATTTTGACCCAGTTGACCCGTTTGACCCGTTGGTGACATTATGTGTTGTAAACCATTTAAACAAACATAATCATACATCATACAAGGTCAAATCATGCATAACCTACTCATATGACCCATAACTATGAATTATCATAAACAGGCCAAAACAGATAATTTACCAATTAATCATCCATACTATCCAACAACACATTCGACATGTTCATTACATTTAACATACATCAAGATGATCAATTTCCAGTCCCAAACATGATGCCCTAGTTACTAATCAACATTCAATACCGTACATGATCATCAAGGTTCATCAATCCCACATGATCAACTAAGCATTCATACAACTCTAATACACATTCTAACACATTAGATACCCATAATAAACACTCTAGCATGATCCAATCACTAAGAACATGTCCAACTCATAATATCCAACATTCGTCAAAAATAAAGTTTCCCTTTTGGGAAAGTAATAACCAAAAGTGATCAACCATCCATAAAAACCACAATTTCATCAATTACATACCTAATCAAGTTCATAACATCACTAGGCATGATCAACAACACCAAACTAGCACAATTCATCAATTCATATCCCAAAAAGTTACTATCTTTAGTAAGGTATGGATTCTAGCATGTGTTCTTGAATTCCCATAGTTCACAACAACAATCTAGTATCTAAATATCATCATAAACATATCCACAACATCCTTTTATCCCTAATTCAACATTCTTGATAAAATAAGTTACTATTATTAGTAACCTATGAACAAAACTTCCAATTCATCAATTTCATGCAAGATCAACGTATTCTAGCATTCATCCAATCAAACTAACAACATGGAATCATCAAACAACCATCAATTTAATATAATCATTACCAATTTCGAATTAGGGTTTATTTTGAATCAAAACCTATGAACAATTCAACAACAACGTATCATTCTTGCATAATCGACATTAAACAACATACATACAACCTAACTAACATGTTAACATCATCAAACAACATTAACATTTGACAATTTTGAATCCTTACATGAATTAGGACTTGACCCTATTAAGAAACACCATAAAACTTGTAAAATCTAACCTTTTCACGTGTGTTAACTTGAAATTGATGATTCTAACTTTTTTCCTAGCCTGAGATCGACCAAACTAAGGCGCAATTGCTTGTTTGAAGATTGAATTTCGCAGGTTTGAGGGCTGGAAAGAGAGTTGAAGCCGAATGGGTGGTGGTCTAGGGTTTTTTTTGTTTTAATTAACTTAATTATGCATATTTACCTTTTAAACCCTTGTGTTTTGTATTTTATAAAAAGTAAGCTTTAAACCCCTTTTTAAAAGTGTTTTTAACCACTTGATAATTATATAAACTAATAATAACAATTATATATTTTATCTTTATAAAAACACACAACATACGAATTAACACACGCGTTTCCACGTTACGTGATAAAATTCACCGTTAACATTTAAATCGTGTAAATGCATAAGCATAACACAATAATCATCAAATCATTTAGATTATCATTAATTCGACATTATTAATTATTATTAGGTCACCAACGTTAAACGACAACTAGTGTGTGCTCACGACTCGTGTATGCAAGACTTAACGGAACTAACGGAGTTTGGTAACAGAGAATTACCGGATGTTACATTATCCACATGTTGAAAGAATTTTCATCCCGAAAATGGCGTTACATGGGAAAGTGTTCCATCACTGGTGTACTGCATTGGCACACAGAAATCAAAATCTAGTGAATTTTGGATGAGTTGTCACATCATCCCCATGTTGAAAGAAATTTCGTCCCGAAATTTAAATCAATACCTTCGTCTGCAGGCATCGTCTCGAATAGTTAAGGATACTTAAGCTTCATTTGATCTTCACGTTCCCACGTGAATTCTGGTCCACGTCGTGAGTTCCAACGAACTTTGACTATGGGTATCTTGCTTTGCTTAAGTGTTTTCACCTCACAGTCCATCACCTCAACTGGTTATTCGCTAAAGCATAATTGTTCATCCACTTGAAAGTCCTCTAGTGGTACAATTAGTATTTTGTCAGATAGACACTTCTTTAGATTTGAAACAGGAACATATCATGGACTCAACTCAGCGAATCAGGTAAGGCTAGTCGATAGGCCACTAGACCTATTCTTTCCAATATCTCACACGGTCCAACATACCTCGGATTTAGCTTTCCTCGCTTGCCAAACCAAACTACGCCTTTCCATGGTGAGACCTTCATTAAGACCTTGTCGCCAATCTGGAACTCTAAAGGTTTCCGTCTCTTGTCAGCATAACTTTTCTGTCTATCTCGCGCTGCAGCCATACGGTTCCGTATCTGCACAATCTTCTCAGTTGGCTCATGTATTAGCTCGGGACCCGTTAGTTGACTATCACCAATTTCAGCTCAGCAAACCGATGATCTACATTTTCTCCCATACAAAGCCTCGAAAAGTGCTGCCTGTATGCTAGTGTGATAACTGTTATTATAGGAA
Source organism: Flaveria linearis (assembly GCA_024085815.1). Lineage (NCBI taxonomy): Eukaryota > Viridiplantae > Streptophyta > Magnoliopsida > Asterales > Asteraceae > Flaveria > Flaveria linearis. The sequence continues at coordinate 71,123,165 of CM044010.1, read as the reverse complement.
AATTCCACCAATGGCAGGTGAACTTCCCAGTTGTTCCCAAAATCAATCACACAAGCACGTAGCATATCCTCCAAAGTCTGTATGGTACGCTCACTCTGGCCATCAGTTTGTGGATGATAAGAAGTACTCATATCCAATCGTGTACCCAGAGATTTTTGTAGTGATTGCCAGAAATGTGACGTGAAACGAGCATCGCGGTCAGAAATAATTGAGATCGGTACACCGTGTCTCGAAACGATTTCCTTAAGGTACAGTCGGGTTAGTTTCTCCATCTTATTCGTTTCCTTAATTGCAAGGAAGTGAGTGGACTTTGTCAACCGATCCACAATAACCCATATTGTGTCACAACCAGTATTAGTCTGAGGTAACTTAGTAATAAGATCCATGGAGATTTGTTCCTATTTCCATATTGGTATCTCGGGTTGTTGTAACAGTCTGGATGGTTTTTGGTATTCTACCTTTACTTTTGAGCAGGTCAAACATTTGCTCACATACGTAGCTACATCCGCCTTCATATTAGGCCACTAGTAGTGCGCCTTTAAGTCATATACATCTTGTCAGATCCAGGATGTATACAGTACTTAGACTTGTGTGCCTCACTCATAACTAAATCCCTTAGATTTCCATAGACTGGCACCCAAAGTCTATCCATGAAATACCAAATTCCATCCTCTTTCACCACCAGTTGTTTATCCATTCCTCTTAACGACTCAGAACCAACATTTTCTGCTTTTAAAGCTTCTATCTGGGCTTCCTTAACTTGTTCAAGAAGATGAGTACTGATTGTAAGCTGTAAGGCTCGCACCTGCCTGGGTTTAGCTATTTCTTTTCGGCTTAAGGCATCGGCAACCACGTTCGCCTTTCCACGATGGTACTTGATAGCGCAATCATAATCATTCAGAAGCTCCACCCAACGGCGTTGCCTCATATTCAACTCCTTTTGTTCAAAGATATGCTGAAGACTCTTGTGATCGATGTAGATAGTGCATTTGGTACCGTACAAGTAATGTCTCCAAATCTTTAAGGCAAAAACTACTGCACCCAATTCCAGGTCATGGGTAGTATAGTTCTTCTTGTGAACTTTTAGTTGTCTTGAGACGTAAGCTATTACTTTGTCGCGTTGCATCAGGACACAACCCAATCCTTGAATGGATGCGTCACAATACACCACGAAATCACCTATTTCCTCTGGCATTGCTAATATTGGTGCACTATAGAGTTTCTGTTTTAATAGCTGAAAAGCCCCCTCTTGACTTTCACCCCATTTGTATGCCGTTCCTTTGTGGGTCAAGGCTGTGAGAGGTTGTGCAATGTTAGAGAATCCTCTATGAATCGTTGGTAATACCCTGCTAACCCTAGAAATTGCCTTACCTAGCTCGGTGTTTTGGGTATAGCCCAATTCTTTATCGCCTCAATCTTGGCAGGATCAACATGTATCCCCTTCTCATTAACAATGTGACCTAGAAATTGCACTTCTCGTATCCAAAAGTCACACTTGGAGAATTTAGCGTACAGTTGCTCATTCTTCAATAGTCCTAAGATCGATCGTAAGTGTTCCTTATGGACTTCCTTGGTCATAGAGTATATCAGTTTGTCATCGATAAACACAATGACAAACTGGCCGAGATAGGGTTTACACACGCGATTCATGAGGTCCATGAACACCGCAGGTGCATTAGTCAACCCAAAAGGCATGACCAAGAACTCGTAATGACCATAACGAGTACGGAACGTAGTTTTGGAGATGTCTTCTTCTCGGACTCTAAGTTGATGATAACCAGATCTCAAATCAATCTTCGAATAATAGCTTGATCCCTAAAGTTGATCAAACAAATCGTCGATAAGAGGTAAAGGGTATCGGTTCTTGACTGTGACTTAGTTTAACTCCCTATAATCGATGCACATTCGAAACATGCCATCTTTCTTCTTAACAAAGAGGACAGGGGCTCCCCAAGGTGATGTGCTACGTCGAAGAAAGCCTTTATCTAAAAGCTCCTGAAGTTGTGATGACAACTCCTGTAGTTCGTTCGGTGCTAATCGATAAGGTGCTCTAGCAATCGGGGCTGCACCGGGAGTCAATTCGATTTGGAATTCCACTTGGCGATGAGGTGGTAGTCCGGGAAGATCCTCTCGAAACACCTTTGGAAAGTCTCGTACGACAGGTATGTCCTCCATTCTCCTTTCCTCCGGTTGCTTATCAGTGACGAGTGCCAGAATAGCCAAACGACCTTTTCACAACAACTTTTGTGATTTCATGTAAGAGATGATGCCCATCACTGCACCACTCCTATCACCTCTGACTGTAAGGATTTCGTCACCAACAGGAATTCGTATGATTTTCTCGTGACATATGAATTCCGCTTGCTTATTAGAGAGCCAATCCATGCCTATCACAACGTCAAAACTTCCTAGTGTAACAGGCATAAGATCTATAGCGAAAGTATGACTAGCAAGCTCTATCTTACAATCTCTAAGAATATGTGTTACATGGATCTGTTTACCGTCAGCCAATTCTACGGTGTATTTAGATTCTAAGGCAGAAGGAATATCACTTAGGAGACTACAGAACTTTAAGGATATGAAACTCCTATCGGCTCCAGTATCGAATAGTACCGTAGCGAAACATCCATTGACAGAAAACCTACCTGTAACAGTTGTAGGGTCGTTTAAAGCCTCACCTGAGCCAATGACGAAAGCTCTCCCCTTGGATCCATTGTTGTTTCCACCATTCCCATTGTCGTTGCTATCATTGTTGTTGTTGCCTTGGTTGTTGTGATTGTGACCATTGCCATTGCCATTACCATTTTTCCTTAGTTGTGGGCAGTTTCACCTGTAATGCCCTTCCTTCCCACATTCAAAACAACCCTTGGGAGTCTCCTAAGGTTGTTGTGGCTTCTTTACCAACTCACCACGGCAGTCCTTGGCTGCGTGTCCTATCTTACCGCAACGCTGACACTTGAAGTTGTCACACCTTCCCATATGGTGGTAGTTACACTGAGTGCACCTTGGTTGTTTACCACCATATCCGCTTGGTCCATAATTGTTTGAAGCAGTCTGGTTGAAGTTACGGTTGTTATTGAACCTCCGTTGTTGTTGCTGAACTGGCTGTTGTTGCTGAGGTTGATGTTGACCGCTGGATAACGATGATTTGTTGCTGTTCGAAGCATCCCATTTCCTCTTGTTATCGGGCACGGTCGACACATCGCCCTGTTTCGGTAACCGTCCTTGCTCCGCTGCTTCATCGGTCAGCTTATGAGCTAAACGAATAGCTTGCTGAATTGTGGCTGGGTTGGAGGCAGTCACCATGCTCCGGATCTCGGGTGCCAAACCCCGAATGTAGTGCTCAACCCGCTTATGCATCTCATTCACCATTCCCAGGCATAGAGTGGCCAATTCATGAGTTCTGGTAGTGTAGGCCTCGATTTTCGAGCCCTGCATTTTAAGTTGCCAGAACTCCATCTCTAGCTTCTGCACTTCATTTCGAGGACAGTACTCCTCGGTCATCATCTCCTTAAATTCATTCCAAGGGAGTTCATCTGCCATAGTTGCCCTAGCATTTGTACTTGTGCATTCCACTAGGACAACGCGGCACCCTCCAAAGTTCCGGTGGCATATTTCACCTGGTCCACAGGTGGGCAGTTGTACTTGGAGAAAACGGATTGTGTCTTCTCAAACCATCGTACTAGCCCTACAGCTCCCTCAGTCCCACTGTAGGTGTGCGGCTTACAGTCCATAAAAGACTTATAAGTACACACTGGTGGTCCTGCTTTAACACGATAAACATTGATCAGATATCCTATACGATTAACTATGGCATTTGATTTAGCTTTCTATTATCGTTTACCTGCTGGCTGTGCCGGTTGGGCAGCAGCTACCGCTGCCTGAACATGTTCGTTTATCAGGGCAGCTAGTTCAGCAGGGGTCATGTTGATAGCACCGCCACCTTGATCACTGGCGCCACGTCCACGTCCGCGCCCACGCCCTCGACCACGTCCATGTCCTCGGGCGTCAATTTTTTTCACTTTACATTCACAAATACAATAATGAGTAGCATCAAACATATTTATCTCATTAAGGTATTGTAAACAATAAGAAAATAATGAATCGTCACAACCACAATATTCATAACAAAAATGATAACCAAGATAAATAAATTATAAATGAGTCACAATGTATTCACCAATGTCAAAATTTAAGTTTGTCGTTCGGGTGGGGAAACAACCCTTCCCACATAGGTTTCAAAAGAATGAAACACTACATAGTCCAAGTCATTTAAAGAAAAAAATAAAATCAATCAACGATATCCGACCCGTCGCTGTCATCTTCCATCTCCTCGGGTTCTTCTTCAGGTTCCTCCTCAGGTTCCTCTTCGGGTTCCTCCTCCTCCTCGGGGACCTCTGCAAGAGCAGGAGCTATGGCGATCTGAAGCGCCGCCAACTGGGCTTCTAAGGTAGCAATTCTATTGTCGGCTACTTTGTCCCGCTGTTCTCGAGCTATCATCTGTCCTCTAAGTGCCACATAACCACCCTCTATGTGGTGACACCCCTCCATGGTCTTACCATGTCGTTTCTCAAGTACACTCAGCTGGTGTCGCAGGTTGTACACCTCGTGCTATAGTGTATAAATGTCACTCGTGAGTCGCCTGACTCGGTGCTGCTCCGTATCCAGTGCGGCCACCAATGCTGCATTGCTCATTGGACTGCACCGTCCGTGGGAGTGAAGGTATTGGTTGTTCGGTGTTAGTTCTAGTTCTAGGTCTCGGGATAGGTACACGCTCCCTATACATGATATGGTCCACGAACTCAGGATAGAAACTCCAGTCTCATGGAGGGTCGCGCTCCATCAGGGCAAAAGGTTGATCCCAGTAAAACTCTCCTCATGGATAGTCTAAACGAGGCCAGTCGCGTCCATTGTCGGGTATTGGTCCAGGAGGTGGGGACTCGGATCGAGTGGGTGATGCCGGTCGCTTACCAGGAGCTCTAGACGATGACGCCATGCTGAAGAGAGTGTGATGTGTATGCCAATGAGTATACAGTAGAGAAATCAGGAACAAGTAACTAACTAACTGTGTGTGGTTATAGTCTAGTGTGTATGCAACCAAGTTCTCTATAACCAATGGCTCTAATACCGATCTGTCACACCCCCAAAATCCACGTGCGGAGTTTTACCGCGAGGCGTGTGAACAAACCAGGATCACAGTCAATAGTTACTCAGAACGACTCTATATGCCATGTTTAAATAAAACAAACTAGAGTTCAAACTTTAAAACCATGTTGAAGCGTTTTGTAAAATAAGACAAACCCAAAGTATATAAATGCATAATATGGAAAAACAGGCGCCATCCAAATAATTGAAACCCATAATTAAAAGATAAATAATAGCGTTTATAATTTAAATCCTTAGAATGCATGCTGACTCGTGATGTGCTCCTATGGCAAGCTGGATTATCGACCTGAGAATAGCATACTAAATATGTCAACACAATGGTTGGTGAGTTCAAGAGTTGGCATTTAAACATAAACAGTTTAACAATTGTGATATATAAGCAGTGTATTGTAACAGATAGCTAGTCTATTATCAATAAATATTAATTCATAGTGATTTCACAATTGAAGCTGACTGTGATAGTTTTTGCCTCCTGCCACGGCTTACCAGGTCGTGAAAAATGTTCATAGGACAAATTGCACCCGGTTGACCTCGAGTCACACAGGTGGGGCTCGTCAGACCCAGTAGTATTACCCAAGTTTCCTCGCTATTCAATATTAACAATTCGAAAGTGTGAGGACTTTTCCATGGTAAACAACACTATATTAATATTATACACAACTTATATACAATAAGCGTTTGTGAAATTACCAGTATTCTATCTCCCCCAAAAGAGATTAAATAAATAGTGGGGCATGAACTCACCTGATATGCGTAACGAGTACTTAGAGGTTACTTGAAAGAAAAGAGTGGACAGACAACCTTCAGAGGTTACCTAGATCATGTAAGTACATGAGTACGTGTAAACAGAGAACATATGAAACCCTAAATACCCTAAAACCAAAGACTCAAGGTTTCAGAAAACAAACACGTTTGACCCAGTTGACCTGTTGGTGACATTATGTGTTGTAAATCATTTAAACAAACATAATCATACATCATACAAGGTCAAATCATGCATAACCTACTCATATGACCTATAACTATGAATTATCATAAACAGGCCAAAACAGATAATTTACCAATTAATCATCCATACTATCCAACAACACATTCGACATGTTCATTACATTCAACATACATCAAGATGAGCAATTTCCAGTCCCAAACATGATGCCCTAGTTACTAATCAACATTCAATACCATACATGATCATAAAGGTTCATCAATCCCGCAACTAAGCATGCATACAACTCCAGTAACACATTCTAACACATTAGATACCCACAATAAACACTCTAGCATGATCCGATCACCAAGAACATGTCCCACTTATAATATCCAACATTCGTCAAAATTAAAGTTTCCCTTTTGGGGAAGTAGTACCCAAAAGTGATCAACCATCCATAAAAACCACAATTTCATCAATTACATACCTAATCAAGTTCATAACATCACTAGGCATGATCAACAACACCAAACTAGCACAATTCATCAGTTCATATCCTAAAAAGTTAATATCTTTAGCAAGGTTTGGATTCTAGCATGTGTTCTTGAATTCCCATAGTTCACAACAACAATCTAGTATCTATATATCATCATAAACATATCCATAACATCCTTTTATCCCTAATTCAACATTCTTGATAAAATAAAGTTACTATTATTAGTAACCTATGAACAAAACTTTCAATTCATCAATTTCATGCAAGATCAACGTATTCTAGCATTCATCCAATCAAACTAACATCATGGAATCATCAAACAACCATCAATTTCATATAATCATCACCAATTTTGAATTAGGGTTTATTTTGAATCAAAACCTATGAACAATTCAACACTAACGTATCATTCTTGCATAATCGACATTAAACAACATACATACAACCTAACTAACATGTTAACATTATCAAACAGCATTAACATTCAACAATTTTGAATCCATACACGAATTAGGGTTCGGCCCTATTAAGAAACACCATAAAACTTGTAAAATCTAACCTTTTCACATGTGTTAACTTGAAATTGATGATTCTAACTTGTTTCCTAGCTTGAGATTGACCAAACCAAGGCACAATTGCTTGTTTGAAGATTGAATTTTGCAGGTTTGAGGGCTGGAAAGAGAGTTGCGGCCGAATGGGTGGTGGTCTAGGGTTTTTTTGTTTTAATTAACTTAATTATGCATATTTACCTTTTAAACCCTTGTGTTTTGTATTTTATAAAAAGTAAGCTTTAAACCCCTTTTTAAAAGTGTTTTTAACCACTTGATAAATATATAAACTAATAATAACAATTATATATTTTATCTTTATAAAAACACACAACATATGAATTAACACACGCGTTTCCACATTACATGATAAAATTTACCGTTAACATTTAAATCACGTAAATACATAAGCATAACACAATAATCATCAAGTCAATTAGATTATCATTAATTCGACATTATTAATTATTATTAGGTCACCAACATTAAACGATAACTAGTGTGTGCTCACGACACGTGTATGCAAGACTTAACGGAACTAACGGAGTTTGGTAACGGAAAATTACCGGATGTCACAGTTGCTCAGGTAGGAGAAGTGACACATCGACTGGAGCTACCCGATTACTTAAGTGGAATTCATCTAATGTTCCATGCAGATCGTCTAAGAAAGTGCTCGATCGATGAGAATATGATCGTGCCACCAGAGGATACTGAGATGAGTGAAAGAATCAACTACGAGAACAACTTGTGGTCGTTTCTAATAGAAGGAAGAGAGGGACTAAGGAGAGTGGTGGTTTCACTGGTTCAAATGCAGTGGAGCCCAAAAGGAACTAATTCTACATGTAAAGACAAGAAGAGGTAAGACAGTGTCACCCGTAACTGTTCGAGACGCGACAGGTTTCGGGGACGAAACCTATATAAGGGGGATGGACTTGTAACACCCCGAATTTTATTAAAAAGAAGAGTAAAAGAAAAGTATCTAGAAAGAAAAGATAATGGGCACAGGTGGAGGGGGATAAAGTGTACAAAGTATAAAAGTTTAATATTTTATATTAAAATAGGAATGGCCGCCCACTTTAAAGTAGAAAACTGCTTTTGCTCTCGGTTGAAGAAGAAGAACAAGAAAAGCTCTCGGCTTTAGAGAGAGAAAGGAAGAAGAAGCTGTAAAAGGTAAGTTTTTCTTGATGTTTGTTCGGTTTAAACCGAATTCACAACCTCTTGACCAAATTCTTGATGATTTAGAGTTGTTTTCAAGAACTTGGAGTTTAATTTGCTAGCAGAAGCGACTAGCATGAAGACCTGCTTCAAGGTGAGTTTCTAGAACCCCTCTTTTACTGATTTACAACTTGTTTGGGGCTGTTATGCATACCAAGTAAATGAATTCAAGTAAAACTGTGAGTTTCAGCCTAATATTCGATGATGTTCTGTGTATGCTTGTTTAAGAGTTGGTTTATGGGTTAGTGTTGATGTTTAGCATGTTTAGGTGCCATTAGTATGTTAGATATGAGCTTGGGTATTGTTAGAATGATAGTCGGGTGATGTTAGTAGCATAGAAAACATTTTAGAATGTTCTCATGCGCATGAACAGTGGCCCATACGCCCAACATGTTGGCCATGCGCCTGTGTTGGCCATGCGCCAAGAGTGGGCAATGCGCCTAAACAGTGTTCACATGCGCCCAAGAGTGGGCAATGCGCCTAAACAGTGTTCCCATGTGCCCAACGACCAACTGCCTAAGTATGCCCAACCGCCCAAACCCCATGCGCCTAAGTGTTAATAATTTAAACGTAAGCTCGGACGCCCAAATAGTGGCAAAGCGCCTAAAAAGTGCAGAAACGCCCAAATAGTGCCCATGCGCCCAAGTGGTTAAAACGGCTAAGTGTTGAGGCGCCTGAAGAGGCGCCATGCGCTTGCATAGTGGCAAAGCGCCCAAGCAGGGTAGAAACGCCCAAATAGTGCCCATGCGCCTAAATGGTTAAAAACGGCTAAGTGTTGAGGCGTCTGAACAGACGCCATGCACCTGCATAGTGGCAAAGCGCCTAAGCAGGGCAGAAACGCCCAGATAGTGCCCATGCGCCTAGAAGCTTTTTCACTTAGAATTTTCTGCTGATGCACCTAAGGTATTCCATGCGCCTAGTTTGGGACTTAGGATTTTCTAAGGGGCCTTATGAGAAGAAAATTATTAAGATAGGATCTGTTATGATGTGATGGCTTATGCTTGATGTGTGCATGATGATGTGATGAAGATTATGATGTGTATGTGTGTGAGTGATATGTTATCTTTCTTCGTTAAAGAGTTTTCAAAATGTACGTATTATGTTTTACAATACATTATGTATGACTTTACGTGATGTGATGTATGAACGAATAAACGAAAAAACGTAAAGTATTATGTAACGAAATGAAAGATAATAATAAAGTACGAAAGGAACGAACAGGTGAGATAATAAATTATGAGTATGGAAGTGACGGATGATGAGATCCGTCTCGGCGTACCCCGGTACTGTGTCAGTCTTCGGACATGAGTCGGCGGTTTGTTTATCAGGCCCCAACACAGTATTAGTCTTCGGACATGAGTCGGGGGTATTGCGTGAGACAAAATAGAGAGATGAGATCTTTATCGCGTACTCCGGTACTGTGTCAGTCTTCGGACATGATTCGAGGGTTTGTTTATCAGGCCTCGGCACATTATCAGTCTTCGGACATGAGTCGGGGGTATTGCATGAGACGAGATAATAAGGTGAGCGACTTTGTGTTGCAACAGAATCGGATAGAGTTCAATCCCTGTGATTGACTCGAAGGGGATCTTTGTCGCGTATCCTGTTGTTGTGTCAGTCTTTGGACATTAGTCGGGGGTTTGTGTACAAGCCCCGGCACAACATCAGCTTTCGAGCATGAGTCGAGGATATTGCATGAGACAAGATTCGAGTAATGATGAGTAATGAGCGAAGAAATGAATGAATAAATGAATGATGATGAAGATAATAATAATAATAATTATTATTATCAGTACGTATGTACGATGTATGACAACTGACGAATGTAAAGTATGAAAAGAATGTAAGAGAAAAGAAAGTAAAAGACAGTGAAAAGTATAAACGAAAGTATGAATAGGAAAGTAAATAAAAGAACGACATGAATGAGGAATATAGAATGAATGTACGTATGATGTATGACCACGGTTGAATGTAAAGATTGGTTTTAAAAGAAGTATAGTATTTTATTATAAAAACTAGAACTCACTTAGCGTCGCTGACTTTTCATATGCATGATAGTTGGCAGGTATTTTGTTGATACTAAGAAGTTGCAGGCATGGATGCATAAGCTACTGGGAGCGTTTTAAGGCTGGCATCCATATTTTGACATGTCATTGTATTCTGATATGAAAATGAACGTTGTAATGTAATGAAATGGCATGTTTTTAGTTTTTAATGAAAGTTTTAAATTTCGCTGCAAAATAAATATACGTTTTAAAATGTTTTATGTGCGATAAATGAGTAACTGTGAGTGGCCCGAGAAAGGGGCCTTACAAATAAATTATATCATGTTTACTTGAATGTAATCCTAATACATACGGTGACTCATCATATTGTAAAAGCTTATAGTGAATTACATCGAGAAAACATTTGTAACAACAAAAAAACCCCTAGTATAATAGGTTCAAAACCATTTTCAAATGCAAAAAAAAAAGTTTAAATAAATCTTGAACTGATGCATCATTATGACCATCCATCTTAGTTCAAAAAAACACAAAGCATCGGAAACATAAAAGCTTGTTAGAATAAAGTTCATGTAATGGAAACACTTAGTTATAATAAATTACATCATATTTATTTGGATACAAATTCTAATACTTACAGTGATTTAGATCTTATTTATTGTTAGTTATAGTGAATTATATTGAATAAACATATGTAAAAGCCAACATGAATAAAACCAAATAAAATGAGTTCAAATCCCTATTAAAATGCAAGAGTTGAGCTGATTTAACATACGGTGCATTAATGTAGCACAAAGCTTACAATAAAGTAAATGCAATAAACTATTAAATAAATATTATTTATGAATTAGGAATATTAAAATGATAAAAAAATGGTTTTACCTATGAATCAATGGTTTTCATAAAGTCCAACATTACAGATTTAAAACAAGCCACATTCGCTATCTAAAGCAATATATTATATTATATTAATTCACACCCACCTGTAATATTTTAATATTAACATAAAACTGAGCAATTCATGAGCAATATTACAATATTAAAAATGATTTTATAATGATTTTTTACAAAAGTATATTCATGAATAAAAAAGGTAACAAAATATTAATATTATAAAACGTAAAAACTTGAAATATAACTTATTAAGCAAATTGGTTCAAAACAACTAATTTACTTGAGCATAAAAAAATGATGCTACCTAGGTTTGTGTTTTTGAGCATCACCAGACCTTACGTCTTTCATCATCCTCGTGTTTTATCATCCCTATTACTTTGTTGCTAACTTTAGTTAACGCTAGAAACACGCAACAAGAAGACCACCGTCGCCATTACGGTGGTTAGAAGCTGGGGGAAGATCATTGTTGTGTCAAAAGCGATAAGTACTTTGTTGATTAGGGCTTCATTGGTTGGAAGTTTGTACAAACTCGATTAAACAAGATTTGTGTTCTTGATTAAAAGAGAGAGATGAGATTTGTACTTTAAAGATGAGAGAGAAAAAAAATGAGATAAAATGGTGTTATTGAGGTGATGTGTACCTGATATTAGAAAACGAGTACAAATTTAAATTTACCTATTTACCCTTCAATCAATCCAAACCATTGATTTGGAATCTAAAATAATTTATAATAAATCAATGGCTGTAATAAAGTTATTGAGTTCTTGCAATTTCAATGGTTTAGCACATGATCTCCTTCCTATATGATATATATGTATATATATGTGTATATATATAGGGTAAGGTTCCTTCGTTAACCCTTGTTTATTGCGATAACCCATTAATCCTAATGTAGCGAACACTTACACCACTGTAACTAACATTTACATCGCGTTACACCACTGATGTAACGATTTTCCCTCCATTTTTAAAAAAACTCCACCATTTTTATAACGTTTTTAACTTTTTTATATGACGTTATTTTTTAAACAAATTACACCATTAAATAGATCGTTTTAATATCTTTAATTTGAGTATAGTCTTGCTATTTTTTTAAAAAAATTTTAACGTTCGTTTTGGACCACTAATTTTACCACTGTAACTCTAAGTTACAATGGTGACGTGGCTTGCTGTGGACCACTAGTTGGGTTAATGGGTTATCGCAATAAACAAGGGTTAACATTTGATCCCTTCCCTATATATATATATATGTATATATATGTATATATATGTATGTATATATGTATATATATGTATATATGTATATATATGTATATATATGTATGTATATATGTATATATATATGTATATATATGTATATATATTTATATATATATGTATATATATGTGTGTATATATAAGTATGTATATATGTATATATATGTATATATATATATATATCAAAGTAATTACGTAATCAAATTATTAAAGTGAGGTGGTGTGCTTTTCCAAATATTAAGCAGAATAAGTATAAAATGAGGAAATATAGGTTATAATATTAACGAAACTAAAACAATAATCAATAAATAACACGATGATGTACGAGGAGAAGCCCTTGATCTTGTTAGATCACTGGCAAAAAACCTCTGGAGCAGACTATCGTCCATTGTCTTGTTGATTTATTGATAATGAAATATGATACAACTCAAGAGCCAAATCTAATGGATTACTATGTATTACAGTTGCTATTTGCGAGTGTGATAGTAAAAAAGTGCAAGTGTCAGTGCCTAAGTTGATCAGATAGACCTGATTATATAGTAAAATAAAAATACATTCTCCAATATTCTTAGCGATATCCTGATATTTATAGGATCTTCTGTGTACTACCTCTATGACTGTCGCGGACTCATTCTACCAAGTGCAACGTGCACTTTTCAACTTCTCTTTTAAGTTTTGAGCATTGACTAACTCATTAACATGTATCCTATAACAATCACATGCACAAGACACAGATCATAACTGATAATTTGGAATATAGTTCGGGATACATAACCTATCAGATATTCCGACTTTTCAAATTAAGCCTGGAATACTGGTCAAAATTTTCATCTATAATAATTGTCCCCAATATATATGTTAAGTTAGAGACGCTTCTTTTGATAATAGTCCTACTTTTTTCATGATGATCTATTGATGACGTAGATATCTCTTGAATACTAAAGTAAAGATAACACCATTAGTTTAGTTCAGCTCCTATATTATCTTTTCACTTTCACCCTAACCACATATCCGAAGATAATCAAAGGTAATTCTCTCTCTTTTCTTTATTTTAAACTTTTTCCAATCATTTCTTCGTCATCATCAATGGCGGATGAATCATAATCATCAAGCTCTTCACTTGAGAATCGAAATGAGGATTTCATAGCACTAAACCGTATCATCTAACCCGAATAGGAAGCATGCTCTTTTTCTGACCTAGAGATCTCCCCACTTCTCGCTTCCTGAGCTTTTCCTAAAAACGTCTTGATTCGTCCATACAATAAGTGTGTTCGTTGTAATTATTGTTCCAAAACTTGGTTGTGTTTTCTTGCTTTTCGTTTCTCACTTGGTCTTAGCTATCCCCTATTAATCATTGATTTCTTCAAAATCGTTGGTTTGAGTTATCCTTAAACCATGCCAGTTAGCTATCCCCTATTAATCAATGGGGTTGGTAATATTATAAAATGTTTTTCTTAATACTAGGTCACCAACTTGAAATTTCCTTGTTCTTATGTTCTTGTTTAGGATTTAGCAAACCTTGATTGATTAGTTCCTGTCCTTAACATAAGAACATTCCTTAGTACATCTTCAGTATCCAAATCCTAAGACAAAACCTGATCATTATTATCCTGAATGGTTTCTAAACTTGACCTTGTTATAGGGATAACCATCTCGGTAGGAATTACTACTTCTATTTCGAAAACCAAGGAAATTGGTGTTTTGCAAGTTGCACTTTTAGTTGCCGTCCTATATGCCCATAGAACAAATAGTAGCTCTTCTGCTCATTTCATTTCCTTTTCTTTTAACCTCTTCTGCTCATTTCATTTCCTTTTCTTTTAACCTCTTTTGCTCATTTCATTTCCTTTTCTTTTAACCTCTTCTTCAAGTTGTTGACTATAATATTATTGGAAGATTCTGCTTGACCATTGGCTTGAGGATGCACTAGAGTGGAAGTGATCATCTTTATTCCCTAACTTTCTCAAATTCTTTTACTCATGAACTAGGCCCCATTATCACAGATTATCTTAATTGGAATTTTGAAGCATGTTAGGATATTTTGTTTGATGAATGACACCATTTTTTTATCCCTAACTTGAATGAACGCTTCAGTTCCATTCCACTTAGAAAAGTAATACGTCATAGCTAACATGAATACATTTCCTACTTGATCCTTAGGCAACATTTTTCGACTATGTCCATTCCCCATTTCATAAACGCCCAAGGTGAAATAATTGGGTATGGGACTTGGGCGGTTGATGAAAAATATTGTCGTGCCTTTGACAAGCACCACACTTTGAGCATATTTCATGGCATCCTTACTCATGGTTGGCCAACAGTATCCCGTCCTTAAACTTTTGAAAACGATGATCTACCCCAGCATGGTTTTCATAATATCCTTCATGGATATCCTTAGTTTTGGATCCTCCAAGCACCTCAAATATGGACTTGCAAGAGACTTTGTGTAAGGAATATTATCTGTTATAACAAAATGACATACTTTCATCCTGAATGCCTTGGGATTTTCATCCTTTGGGATATCCACGCCATGTATATACTTCTTGATAGATTAGCTCGAGTATTTTGTATTCTGGTCAGGATCCTAAAGTTCAAGATCTTCTTAGTTGAATATCCTAGGGAGATTTTCCTTTTTAAGTTCAGATACATTTATTGTTGGTTTCAGGATATGAAAGATAGGATTAATTTACACTCCTTTTGGTATCCTAACAATATATTTGAGATATACTAAAGCATCAACCTTAGCATTTTCTTCTCTTGGTACCCCTTCGATACATACTGAAAGCTTTATTTCACCAATAGTGCTTTTAGTTTCACCATTGCATCCCACCTTTTGGAAGTGATCTCATGCTCAGGGATATTAATTCTTCTTAATGTCTCTAGTTGGAGATGTGAACAACACTTCCTCTATCTATTAGAATCCTATAAACAAACTATCATGATGAGGATGCTGGACGTTATCCCTATCGTCTTTATCGAATGATATCAAATTTCCTTGCGTTAAGGTTATGGTCTTGGCGGGTCTTTCTCCCTTTTTTTCTTTTGCTGTCTTAGGATGTCTTTTAGATGAAGAACATGAAGTGCCACAAATTTTAGATCCATTAGAAATAAGATGAATTACCTTAGCATTTGTTGGTGGGGATGCAGCTCTCCCCGTAATCCTATTGGGATCCTAAGCCTTATCCTTCTTCTTTCCTAGCAGCTCCTTCAAATATCATTCGCTTAGAATGTAGCTTATTTCTTTTTAGATGGTGATGCAATATTCAATGATGTGGCCAAAGTCTTTTTGGAATGCACACCATTTAGATTTATTTCTCCAGCTAGGATTCTTCTTGTTTTTCCATGGCCACCTAGCTTTATCCCCAAGATCCTACATGACATACATTAGTCCCAAAATATCGATAGAAAAACAATAATTTGATTATCTAGGATATTGTGAATCCTAGGATCGAAACATGAATTATCAGGTTATACGAATAGTGATTGCGGAATTATCACTACTCATTTGTTTAAAGGATTGATGATGAATGAACAATTGTCATATTAATTAACGAAGAAAAAATCAGTAAATATAAAATGTAATAAACGAACAAACAGATTTGACTTAAACGTTTTCATTAATAATTAAATAAACAATTACAATTGATCAACAATGATTGATTCAATTATATATGATGATTGCTAGGGTTCTAATGATGATGATTTTGGCTTATATTGTTGTGGTTGCTGTTGCGGCTGGTAGAATTTGATGGTAAGTTATCATTCGTAGCAGTTGATTGCAATCAGTGCCTAAAAGTGTGCACCTAAGCCTCGTATTTGTAGGCTTCGATATTACTGTTAGGGTAACAGTAACTATCTTATCGAGGTAAGAAAGTTACTCAGAGAATGTCTTAATGTGACGTTCTCCAACTAAAGTGAAGTCATCCGCAGAAGGTGACTTATGACATCACTTTAGTGTTTGACTTGATGACTTGATGTACTTAGTGAAGTACATGCAAGTTGGTCTTCCAAAATACTTCAGTCTTACGTATGACTTTGTTTTTCAGTAGAAGTTGTGTCTTTCATATGAGCTTTGCCTTCAGTAGAAGTCTTACTTAAGACTTCATCCGCAACAAATTGTTCTTCTGCAGAAGATCCTTGGATGCATGTAAGGCCCCGTTCCCGGACACCTCACAGTTGGTCATTCATTGAACATAAAACATATTATTATACGTTTAATTAAATAAACAGCGGAATCATGTGAGCAAAAACCATTATCTATTATTAGAAGATACTGTTGTTAAGCAATACAACATTGTTCAAGTTACAAAAGCTTGCTTAATTGTATTACAAAACAACAATATCATGACTTAAGAATGGATGTCAGTCTTTCCCTGCCGAGTAGCTTCACCCTCATGCCATCCTCATCAACAATTACCTGCCAACTGAAAATGTATAAAAGTCAGTGTTGCTGAGTGAGTTCTAGTTTTATAAGTATTAAAAATACCTTGTATAATGTATATATATATATATATATGAAAATACTCTTTTATAAAAATACATCTCTTACTCTTGTATGTGAGCACACATTAACTATACAACAAGGTAATGCCTTCTTTCTTTACTGTATGCCCTCTTCACTTTGTATTCTTTTAACTTTATCATTCACTGTCTATGTGGACCAATGAGCAATACCCTAAAATATGTGTGCGGAGAAACTGATGCTGGCCCCCCTACAGTCTATGGTCTGAATTAATGTATACAAGGCCGGGCCAGTCACCTAGGGCATGCTACAAAGGTCCGCCAATCTTAATTGATTGGCCCTGTGAGCATAAGGGGTAGCTAACCCGCATCACAGTTGAGCTAACGACAACATGTTCGTGCACCTCCTATATGCTTGCAAGACTTGTTAACTCTTTAATTAAGTTTCACTTCTCTCAATCATTACTCTTTCACTTTGTTAAAGATAATACTTTCATTTATGATCATATGCACACACATAGGTCACACCATAATAATCACTACGATGATAGGAACAACTTATAATAATGTAAATATAATAACAATTAAAAACCCTAAGTCAAACCTGGGTTAAACTCGAATGATTCTATTCTGCTCAAAATTTCAGAAAATACTCTAAGTGTTCTAGACGCATGGACACTGTGCAAGCGTTTGAAGCCTGTTCAGTCACATGGGCACTATTCAGGCGGTTCATCTCTTAGACGTTTAAGAAATCCTAGACGCATGGGCACTATTCAGACGGTTCAACACTTAGTCGTTTGGGAAATCCCAGATGCATGGGCACTATTTGGACGTTTGTCCCTCATTTAGGCGCCTAAGTCAAAACCTTAGACGCATGGGCTACTATTCAGGCGGTTGGGCCCTGTTTAGACGTTTGGGCTTACTTAGCCTTTTCTAAGGCAATTTCAGACGGTTGGGGGTACTGTTTGGGTGTTTGGGCAACCTGTTTAGCATGTTTTAACATATTATTAATACCAATCATTTTCCTTACATGTTCTAAGCTTGATAACACTATTCTAAGTATAACTAACACATAATCACCATAGGAACATTATCATACATACATAAATTCATATGGGTGTTCAAAATAAACTTTATAAAAACGGTTTCACATACATTTTCAGCCCTAAAATGTTTAAAACAAGTAAAATTCGGGGTTTAGAACTCACCTTAGTTGTTTTTGGGTTTGAACCCTTCTCTTTAGCTTTCTCAGACGTTTCTAGCACCTTAAATGCAGACACATGTACCACCCGAACACACAATCACATTTATAGGCACATAACCGAAACTAGAAACATCTAAAACATTATAAAACTGAGAATTCTTACCAAAAACTTCGAATTTTCCTTCTTCTTCTACAAACCTCCGAGAATTCTCTGTTGTATCTCTCTCTAAGAATATTCGAATGTGGATGCGAATAAGCAACATGGGTGACCATGTTGCTTTATTCACCAACTTTCAAACCTTTTGTCCTTTTGGACACTTTTAGCCCTTCAACTTGGGTTTTATAGCTTTTCCTTCTTTTCCTTTACTTTTATTCTTTCTTTATATCTAAAAAAATAACCGGGTGTTACAAGTCCACCCTCTTATAAAGGTTTCGTCCCTGAAACCTGTTACTCCTCGAACAGATGCGGATAATGCTGTCTCATCTCCTCTTCGGTCTCCCACGTAGACTTGGATCCCTTTCTGTGCTTCCACTGTACACGCACAAGAGGAACCACTTTATTCCTTAACCTCTTCTCCTTATGATCAATGATTGCCACTGGTTGCTTTACGTAATTGAGCCGTTCATCCACCTCGATGTCCTCCAGTGTTCAACCATATCTTCGTCTGCTAAACACTTCCACAGATGAGATACATGGAATGTCGGGTGAATTCCACTTAACTCATTGGGTAGTTCTAACCTATAGGCCACCTCTCCTACTCGAACAATGATTTGGAAAGGTCCTATATACCTTGGGCTCAACTTGCCTCGCTTTCTAAACCGAATGATACCCTTCTAAGGTGAGACTTTTAACATAACTCTATCACCCACCTGAAACTCAGTTGGTCTACGCTGCTTATCGGCATACGACTTTTGCCTATCTTTGGCTGCCTTTATAAAGGCTTTTATCTTTTCGAGTTTCTCAGTCGTAGCCTCGATCACCTCAATACTTCCTAACTCTTTCTGACCAATGTCACCCCAACAAACGGGTGTTCTGTATTTCATACCGTATAGCATCTCGTATGGTAGCATGCCAATGATGGCATGATAACTGTTGTTGTATGAGAATTATGCTAACGGCAGATGGTCATCCCAACTTCCTACAAAATCGATCACACACGCTCAAAGCATGTGCTCGAGTTTCTGGATCGTCCTCTCAAACTGATCGTCAGTCTAAGGATGATAAGCCATGCTGATATGTAGCCTCGTCCCCATCGCATCGTGGAATTTCTTCCAAAACTTCGATGTGAATCGGGTGTCACGATCCGATACGATAGACACCGGCACGCCATGATGAGCTACGATCTCTCTGATAAACAGATCCGCGAGTCTCTCAGACAAATACGTCTCTCGGATTGGCAGGAAGTGAGCACTCTTCGTCAAACGATCAACTATTGCCCATAGAGCATCATACCCTTTCGGGGTACGCGGTAACTTCGTAATGAAGTCCATGGTGATGTGCTCCCACTTCCACTTGGGTATATCCAACGGTTGGATCTTCCCGTAAGGCTTTTGATGCTCTGCCTTCACTTGCAAGCAAGTAAGGCACTTACTCATATACTCCACTACATCACGCTTCATACCCAGCCACCAGTAGTCTTTCTTCATGTCTTGATACATCTTGGTGGCACCAGGATGAATGGAGTATCGAGTTTTATGGGCTTCATCCATGATTCGCCCTCGTAGATCTCCATAACGAAGGATCCACATTCGCCCAAAGTGGGTTTTAACCCCATGGGTGTTTTCTCCCAGTTCTACGACTAGACCTCTCATTCATTCAGAGTTGAGGCGATCTTCTTGCAACGCCTCATCTTGAAATCCTTTGACTTGTTTCATCACGTCTGAGGTCATCACTAACTGGTACGCCTTCACCTGAATCGGCTCGGGTCTCTCTTTTCGGCTAAGGGCATCGGCCACCACGTTGGCCTTGCCCAGATGGTAATGGATCTCGCAATCGTAATCCTTTATGAGCTCTAGCCACCTTCTCTGTCTCATGTTGAGATCCTTTTGCTCAAAGAAGTGCATTAAGCTCTTATGGTCGGTGAAAATCGTGCAATTCGTACCGTATAAGTAGTGCCTCCAAATCTTCAATGCAAAAACCACAGCCGCTAACTCTAGATCGTGGGTAGGGTAGTTGACTTCGTGGGTCTTCAACTGTCGGGATGCGTAGGCTATTACCCTTCCTCGTTGCATCAACACGCAACCTAACCCGGAATAAGATGCATCCGAATACACCACTAGGTCTTCACTCCCCTCGGGCAATGTCAAGACAGGAACTTGTGTTAATCTCTTCTTCAACTCCTCAAAAGCACTGTCCTGTTCTGGACCCCACACGAACTTTACATCCTTGAGAGTCAACTTTGTCAAAGGTGAGGCTATCTTGGAGAAGTCTTGAATAAATCTCCTGTAGTAGCCCGCCAACCCCAAGAAGCTACGAATCTCAGATGGCGTCCTTGGTGACCTCCATTGCATCACCGCCTCAACCTTTCCCGGGTCTACCATTATCCCTTCAGCATTAACGACATGACCAAAAAATTGAACCTCGCGTAACCAGAAAGCACACTTGGAGAATTTGGCATACAACTTCTCTCTCCTAAGTGTCTCCAACACCTCGCGTATGTGGCTGACATGTTCTTCCTTACTCTTAGAATAAATCAAGATATCATCAATAAACACTATCACTGATTTATCTAACATTGGCAACATACTCGATTCATCAAGTCCATAAAGGCAGCTGGCGCGTTAGTTAGTCCAAAGGACATAACGAGGAACTCATAGTGTCCATAACGCGTGCGAAAATCTATCTTAGGAATGTCCTGCTCCCTCACCTTCAATTGATGGTAGCCAGATCGAAGATCTATTCTCGAGAATCAACTAGCACCTTGGAGCTAATCAAACAAGTCATCAATCCTTGGTAAAGGATACCGATTCTTTACAGTTAACTCTTTACAGTTAACTTGTTCAGCTCTCGGTAGTCGATGCACATTCGCATACTGCCATCCTTCTTCTTTACAAACAATGCCGGAGCACCCCAAGGAGAGATACTCGATCTGATTAAACCCTTATCAAGCAACTCCTGCAGTTGCTCCATTAACTCTTTCATCTCAGTTGGAGCCAACCGATATGGTGCCTTAGCGACAGGCTGAGCACCGGGTATCAAGTCGATTTGGAATTCGATTTCGCGATCCGATGGCACACCTGATAAGTCCTCTAGAAACACATCAGGAAAGTCACACACCACCGGCACATCGGATAGTTGTGGCGTTGACGTGTCTACATCCTTTACGTAGGCCAAATAGGCACTACATCCACGTCTTATGCATTTTCCCGCCAATGCCATCGAAAACACCTTTGGAATCGCAGTAACGCGATCTCCATAAACCGTCACTAAACTTCCATCGGGCGCAACTAGCCGAATCATCTTCTTGCAACATATGATGTTTGCTTCATAGGTTTCTAACCAATCCATCCCTAGTACTACATCAAATCCACCTAGGGGCATCACATGCAACTTAGCAACAAACCTATGACCTTCTAATTCTATGGCAAAGTCCTATATCACCTCAGTAACTCTAGTGGACTTACCGATAGCAGTTTCTATGTCAAAAGGCTCACTAATACTCCTACTGCTAGCAGACAACTTAGCACAGAAGTTAGTAGAAATAAAACTCCTACTAGCACCAGAATCAAACAATAAAGAAACACAAGTTTGATTTACTAGAAACATACCTGACACGACATCGGGATCCACTATGGCTTCCTCCCGGGTCATGGTGTAAGCTCTAGCACTTGCCCTCTGCCCTCCTTCCTCCGGCTTCTTCTTCGCCCCAGAGCTCTCCGCCCTCGGCTTCTTGCAGTCTTTCGTCGTGTGGCCCTCCTCGCCACAGTTATAACACTTCAGCACCCTACAGTCTCTAACGATGTGGTTAGGCCTGCCACACCTGAAGCATACATTCAGCCCCAACCTACACTCGCCAGTATGCTCCCTTCCACACTTGCCACACTTCTTCGACCCCAAGCTTGTCGACACCCTACGATCATCCACCTTCGTCCTCTTGTTGTTTGGGGTGAAACCACCACGCCCAAACCTCTTCCCATTCCAGCTTTTATCACCACCACTTGTCTTCTTCACTTCCACCCCAGTCTCCTCTCGTTCATCATACAACCTACCCGCCAAGTCCACCACTGATCGAAAGGTACCTGGCTGAGCAGTAATCAGATGCCTGCGAATATCAGCTGGCAGTCCTTAGATGTACCTCTTGATCTTCCTTGACACCGGTGTCACCTGATCTGGTACCAGCCTCGCCATGTCATTAAATTTAGTGGTGTACTACTTATGGGTCATGGTTCCTGCCTCAAGTTGCAGGAACTCCCTCTCGATCCTGTCGAGTTCCCGGTGAGGACAAAGTTCCTCAATTACTAGCTGTTTCAGCTCCTTCCATCGCATCTTCTCGATGGCTCTGGCACCCTCAGCTTG
Organism: Flaveria linearis; assembly: GCA_024085815.1. NCBI lineage: Eukaryota > Viridiplantae > Streptophyta > Magnoliopsida > Asterales > Asteraceae > Flaveria > Flaveria linearis. The sequence continues at coordinate 71,100,480 of CM044010.1, read as the reverse complement.
GACAATGTTGTCCCACCAACACAACGCTGAGTCAACAAATGAGTGAGTCGTAAACTTCACCTTCTGGTCTTCGTGACACTCACTGATCTCCAACACCGCCTCCATTTCTCTTACCCAGCGGTGAGCGGCAGCAGCATTTCCATTGCCATCGAAGGTCGGGGGCTTGCACCTTTGGAATGCCCCATAACTGAACCCCTTGGTCGTCACCCCTACAACATCGTCTTCCTCTTCTCTCGACAATACAGTCTCAGGCTCTGGTCATTCTTCCTCCCCTCTACTCCCCTTACCCGTTGATCCCTTCCTATTCTCCTTCTCCTTCCTCTCCTCACTTCTCACAGCCATGATAACTTCAGTTACTACAGACGGTAAAACTGTCTGCATGACCTGGTGCACTTCATCGGCAATCGCCTCCCTAGCTGAGGCGTTCCGGCTAGCATTCTCATTTTCCTCGCTTCAGCCATGAACTGACGGGTTCTCACGAGTCGTCTCAGGAGCCTTGGCGCTACTCCTAATCACACGTGGCCGACCTCTGCCTCTAGAAGCCTTGGAAGACTTCTGTCCAGCCATTTCCTAGACACTATAAGATTCAAACACTAACACAGTCATTTAAGATAATAGTTCAGTTTATGTCAAGTATAGTAAGTCCCTAATGACAGTGGCCAGTTGTGATTAACCACTTACTTTCTCTTCACACCCCAAGCGTTTCCTATCCAGACTACATCGATATCTAAATCTACAAAGAACACATAAGCCAAATAGCACGCGCACATAATACTGATTAACTTTTAGAAAAGATATACCTGATGGCATGTAGCTACTCAGGCTGACATCCCTCTTTCTGTCCCATTTTCAGTTTAAGTTTAGGTTTCTTTTGAAAGTATTTACCCATTTCACTTAAACTTTGGCTCTGATACCAACTTGTAAGGTCCCGTTCCAGGACACCTCACAGTTGGTCATTCATTGCACATAAAACATATTAATATACGTTTCATTAAATAAACAACGGAATCATGTGAGCAAAAACCATTCTCTATTATTGAAAAGATATTGTTGTTAAGCAATACAACATTGTTCAAGTTACAAAAGATTGCTTAATTGTATCACAAAACAACAATATCATGACTTAAGAATGGATGTCAGTCTTTCCCTACCGAGTAGCTTCACCCTCATGCCATCCTCAGCAACAATTACCTGCCAACTGAAAATGTATAAAAGTCAGCGTTGCTGAGTGAGTTCTAGTTTTATAAGTATTAAAAATACCTTGTTTAATGTATATATATATATGAAAATACTCTTTTGTAAAAATACATCTCTTACTCTTGTACGTGAGCACGCATTAACTATACAACAAGGTAATGCTTTCTTTCTTTACTGTATGCCTTGTTCATTTTGTACTCTTTTAACTTTATCTTTCACTGTCTATGTGGACCAATGAGCAATACCTAAACTATGTGCGCGGAGAAACTGATGCTGGGCCCCCTACAGTCTATGGTCTGAATTACTGTATACAAGGCTGGCTCAGTCACCTAGGGCATACTACAAAGGTCCGCCAATCTCAATTGATTGGCCTTGAGCATAAGGGGTAGCTAACCCGCATCACAGTTGAGCTAACGACAACATGATCGTGCACCTCCTATATGCTTGCAAGACTTGTTAACTCTTTAATTAAGTTCCACTTCTCTCTATCATTACTCTTTCACTTTGTTAAAGATAATACTTGCATTTATGATCATATGCACACCACATAGGTCACACCATAATAATCACTACGATCAGAGGAACAGCTTATAATAATGCAAATATAATAACAATTAAAAACCCTAAGTCAAACTGGGTCAAACTCGAATGATTCTATTCTGCTCAAATTTCAGAAAATACTCTAAGTGTTCTAGACGCATTGACACTGTGCAGGCGTTTGAAGCCTGTTCAGTCGCATGGGCACTATTCAGGCGGTTCATCTCTTAGACGTTTGGGAAATCCTAGACGCATGGGTGTAAGGCCCCGTTTCTGGGCACCTCACAGTTGATCATTCATCGCATATAAAATCATTTCAATTATATTTACTTTGCAGCGGAATTTAAAAATTTCATTAATAACTAAAACATGTCATTCCATAACTTTACAACATTCGTTTTCTTCTCAAAATACAATGACATGTCAAAATATGGATGCCAGCCTCAACAACTGAGTAGTCGCCCTGTGCCATCCTCAGCAACATACCTGCCAACTGGAAACACATCAAAGTTAGCGTTGCTGAGTGAGTTCTAGTTTTATATTAAAAACATACTTTTCTATCCTTTAAAACCGTTTCTTTACTTTTACGCTATCACACATCGTACGTACACATAGATCATATCATTATTATCTTCTTTTCTCGTTCATTCTTTATCTTTAACTTTTATTCGTTCTCTGTCTGTCATTCGTTCATTATCTCTTTTTAACTTTCATTCGTTCTTTATCTTTTGCTTCTATCGAGATCCGGTCACACTTTACCCTCTTCATGGCACACAGCCATGATTATTGAGGTCGAGTGACAGGGATCCCATTTCATACGTACTCATTATATTCCTTCCGTTCATTACTTTTATTCGTTCGTTCCTCAGCTTTCATTACGTTCATTAACATTCGTTCATTTCATACTTTCTTTTCTTCATAATACTCTTTCCTATTTCTCATCTCATGCAATTCGTACCAATGGAGTTGTCACTAAGACCAACTCTCCCGCTGGGTGAGAACTCTTGGGGTTTAGCCAACATCGCACGCCATCTCATGGGTTAGCCCAACATCGCACGCTACATAATCCACATGAGGTAGGCCAAAATCGCACGCTACATAGCACACAGTAAATACCACATCGCACGTATCGGAGCAGCTACCAAAACTAACTCCCACTGAGTCTATGTCCCCTTATGAGTTACACCGTACATATCGTACTAATCGCACCAACGGAGAGGTCACCTAGACCGACTCCCCCTGTGTGTGTAAGGGCTCTCGGGGTTTAGCCAACATCGCATGCCATATCATAGGTTAGCCCAACATCGCACGCTACATAATCCACATGAGGTAGGCCAAAATCGCATGCTACATAGCACACAGTAAATACCACATCGCACGTATCAGAGCAGTCACCAAAACTGAACTCCCACTGTGTCTATGTCCCCTTATGAGTTGGCCAAGATCACACGCTATAATACACACACCTTTGAGCTAACAACTCTCAATGAGCCGTGAACCACCTTTCCTTCTGCTTGCAAGCCAATCTTACTCTCATTCATCTGGATCCTGTCTCCTGCAATACCAGAGTACGCGACAAGGACCTCTTTCGAGTCTGTTGCAATGCAGAGACGCTCACCTCATACACTTACTTGCAAGCCTTTCATTCATTCATTATTTCATGTGTTCGTTTATTCATTCATTAATGCATGCATTCATTCATTACGTTCCTCTTTCATTATCTTTCACTTTACGTTATATAATACTTTTCATTCGTTCATAAACAATACACGTAAAGATACGGAAAGATAAACATACATCGAAGCATGGAGCATCGGCATTTACAAATCATCAGTATTCACCATCTATTTTGGCAACATCATACTTAACATACATACCTCAAGCATATACATGCAACACTATCGTCATCGTGCCCAAAGTAACTTCTAAGCCTCGTCAGTCCTCTCACATGTACCAACGGGAGCTATCACATCATTACTTACCCTTACTCTTTTCCCGAAGGCCGGTAATCAAACTATGTCTCTCCTCGTGCACAACAACTTTACTTGGGCGTTTGGGCACCCTTCAATCACCTGGCCTGCATGCGACTGAACACTAAGCGAATGGGCTTCTATGCGACTGAACCCTCAGTTGTATGATTGAACAACTATGCGAATGAACCCATGCGACTAAGCCATGCGGATGAACATCTATGCGACTGGACCTCAGTCGCTTGACTCCCGTGCGACTGGATCCCCATGCGACTGGACCCCTATGCGACTGGACCTCAGTCGCTTGACTCTCATGTGACTGGATCCCCAGTCGCACGACTAGACCTCAGTCGTGCGGTTGAGCCTCAGTCGTCCCTCAGTCGTCCCTCAGTCGACCGATTGGCCCTTCAGTCGCCTAGCCCTAGCTGGGTAGCGACTGGTGTTCATCACGAACAGCAGCCGTGACATTCGGCTTTCAAACCCTTCCAGGCCTTGTTTGAGCTCAAATTAGCCCCTCTAATCCATAGGAAACATACCTCGACCTCATACAAGCTTATCCTAGTCCGGAATCAAGCCCTAAACTTACCACACACATACACATACGTACATACACGGGTTAAACACCCAAAACCCGAAAAATAATATTCGGATGTGTTCCAGCCCCAAAATCATTCAAAAACTTGTAAAAGAGGGGTCTTAGAACTCACCTTAGTAGCCTCCTCGGTTAGAGCTTCGATTTGAACCGTTACACGTCGATTTTGGCTCACGAACCCGCTTGAACCAAACTGTCTCCTTCTTCTCTCTCTATGGTAGATGTTTGCGAGTGTGGGAAAGAGTGAGGGCTGCCCTCTTCCTTAAATACTACTGTCCAGTCGCCCGAGCTCTCCATGCGATTGGACCTTTAGTCGTCCAAGCTCCATGTGATTGAACACTCCAGTCGTACGATTGCGCTCCAGTCGTGCGGTTGAGCTTCAATCGCATGACTTCCATGCGATTGGACGCTCCAGTCGCATGACACTTCAAATCGAAATTTCCGGGCGTTACAATGGGCACTATTCAGACGGTTCAACACTTAGTCGTTTGGGAAATCCCAGACGCATGGGCACTATTTGGACGTTTGTCCCTCACTTAGGCGCCTGAGTCAAAACCTTAGACGCATGGGCTACTATTCAGGCGGTTGGGCCCTGTTTAGACGTTTGGGCTTACTTAGCCTTTTCTAAGGCAATTTCAGATGGTTGGGGGTACTGTTTGGGTGGTTGGGCAACCTGTTTAGCATGTTTTAATATATTATTAATACCAATCATTTTCCTTACATTTTCTAAGCTTAATAACACTATTCTAAGAATACTAACACATAATCACCATAGGAACATTATCATACATACATAAATACATACGGGTGTTCAAAATGAACTTTATAAAAACGGTTTCACATACATTTTCAGTCCCAAAATGTTTAAAACAAGTAAAATACGGGGTCTAGAACTCACCTTAGTTGTTTTCGGGTTTGAACCCTTCTCTTGAGCTTTCTCAGATGTTTCTAGCACCTAAAACCCACACATATATACCACCCGAACACACAATCACATTTATAGGCACATAACCGAAACTAGAAACATCTAAAACATCATAAAACTGAGAATTCTTACCCAAAAACTTCGAACTTTCCTTCTTCTTCTACAAACCTCCGAGAATTCTCTGTTGTTTCTCTCTCTAAAAATATCTGAATATGGATGTGAATAAGCAACATGGGCGGCCATGTTGCTTTATTCACCAACTTTCAAACCTTTTGTCCTTTTGGACACTTTTAGCCCTTCAACTTGGGTTTTATAGCTTTTCCTTCTTTTCCTTTACTTTTATTCTTTCTTTATATCTAAAAAAATACCGGGTGTTACAATGCACAATTCCTTTGTTGTTTCAGCAGAACATCTATGGAAGTACAGAATGTTCATCCATAGATAGTTCTTACACTTAGTCAATTTGCAAAATTAACTAAGTATGATGTTATTCCTACAACTACACATATAAATAAACACAAAATAAATGGGTTAACCTATACATATATATTGCATATAAGAAGTTGAAAGTGTGCAAGAAATCATTATAAAGATTAATTAAAGTTCTAAGCCTATATAAAAGATCTAGTCCTAATAATACTCCCCCTTAGGCTTAGATACTTCTAATTAGCTTTTCAAAATTGATAGTTCTTTCACTCTTGCCACCATCTTCTTGTTGAAGTATGATACAATTTCCTTTTGATTGTAGTACTTACACTTGATCTCCATTCAGCTCATCTTATTCAAGGTATCAAAATCTAGCCCAAGAATATCTTATTCAGTTGTTAAAGTTGCAACAACACTGTTGTTGTTGACAACTTCAAGCTTATCTTCTTTTGATATTCTAATTCAGTGAACGATGGGATTTTAGTTCTCATCAGCTGGCCAGCTTCAAATTCGTTTCTTTTGTAAGTGCTGGCATTCAGCTCGTTAATCACTTGAATTAAGTGCACATACAAGCATAGGTCACACTGTGCTTGTTCATCAGAGAGTTTTGAAAGTATCTATCATACAGATAAGAAATATAGCTTGGATGCAGAAGTTTGATCTCCAATGGATCAAAGATCCTTGTGCTTGCAGCCTTTTCTTATCTTCATTCCTTTGTAGCACCAGCTCCTTTGTTTTGCTCACATATCCCCATGATGTGTGTACTGATTTCCTTCAAAGCTTTTGACTGATGCTGAAAGTTTGTTTGTGTGTCCAAATCTTATAAAAATTCATCATTCACAGAGTTGTAAAGCTGGATCTTATCCAATTCTGCTTTCTATCCTTTTCTTATGCTCAACATCTTCTCTTTCGGCTTCTTTCAGCATATCATCTTTGAATTTAGTTAGTAACTTTCCAACCATCATTGAGAAGTCTTTTCCTCTTGGATGGACTAGATAGTTTGTAGTTGGTATGCTTTGCAATTGTTTAATGTCGATATCGGGGAGAGAGATGACTAATTTAATCATAGAAAAGTACTGAATCATCCCAGATACCCTCTTGATAATGGCATAATCCCATTCTAGATCATATTTCCATGCTATGATATGATATTCTTCAACAGGCGTGGGAGCTGTGATGTGATTAAAGAGTTGAATCAAAGTTGATTTTTGATCAGTAATCCCTTTTACTGTTGTTCCCAGAGGCCATATTTTGGTAGGAAGAATATCCCTTGGCTCTCTGATAAGTTTCTCCTTGCCCTTGAACATGTCTTTGCTTTCAACAGTTATGGGCTCAGCAGGAGTAGATTGTTGCACATGGCCTGGGTTTTGAGCTTTGGTTCCGAACCTTACTCCGGTTTCCAACTCAACTTCATAACATATTCCATGATTTGTCTCAGCTCTTTCATAGATCTATCCTTTAGTTCATGAAATATATAGTTGTGGCTTTACAACCAACACACCATGTTATATCTGTTAAGTCTTTTTATGTCACCATGACCTAATTCTTGTTTTGAGCTTTTCAGTTGCTTGGAATTTAGTAAAAGCATCATAGTTGCAATTTGGAATCATCGAACTGGGCATATTGTAGTTGATAGGATCAAATGCATCAATCTGTAACAAATTATGTAAACAATTCAAAGAAACACAAACAATTGTAATCAAATCAAGCAAATATCAATAAAATTCTCAGTTCATTGATATAGCAAAGTCAATTACAAGAGTAAGAAAGCAGCACATACGACTACTTAATTCTACTCTAGACTAAGCTATTTATACTATCAACAAACTAAAGACTATCTATTTACAATTCTAGTCCCCATACTAAGGCAGAATTGTAAATGATACACTAAGACTAATGTTAATCTTTCTAGAGGACTAACAATACTCCCCCTAAGATTTACATTTGTCTTCAGTCCTCAAAAGTCTTCTGTCTTCATATCTTTGTCTTCTTTTTCTCAATCTGCATTCTTCTTTTATCTTGTGTCTTCTCTCTTTCATCTTCTATCTTCTTGTCTCTTCCATCATTAGCCTTCAAAGAAGTCTTCGGGTTCTTCTTTTACTTTGAACATAGGCTTCTTCTTATACATCTCTATCTCTTTCAATGCATTCTCAATTGATGACTTAAATTTACCAGCAAGCATGACTTGTTCTGGTTTTGATTCATTTGTTTTTATCTCCATCAACTTCATTCTTTCCAATGTATCCTTTGACAAGCATGCAATGTCAACATTTGCATACAACTCAATAGGATGTTTACTTTCTTTGCAATACACTTCTAATACTCCTTTCCTCGAAATTCTCATGAATTCAATGTCATTGATGTCTCTTTTTATGATGTTTGCATAAGCAAGAGCTTTCTCAATGAAATTCTCTCCATAGCCGCATTCATCACATTGATAATAGAAAGAAAATATTTCTTGTGTTGGAGCATACATAGTCATATATAGTGTGTCCGTCGCTTGACGAATAGTCTAGGCTTAATGTTATACACCTTGTAAACACATGAAACTGGGTCATTCGCAGGAGCATATGCGAATGAGACTCAGTCGTACGGCTAGCCATGCTAATGGACCAGTCGTGCGACTGAGAGATGCGATTGGGACATTCGTAAGACTGAACCATAAGAATGGTCCAGTCGTACGGTTGAACCATACGCATGGTCCAGTCGTACAATTGAACCATACGCATGGTCCAATCGCACGAATGGGCCCAGTCGTATCTAATATGGGCCGAAGCCTATATATACCAGTTTCATTATGTAGAAACCTAAGGGTTTTTGATAGTGTGCCCGGCGCCCAGGCGCTGCCGGATGAGAGGGGAGATCATGCTCGATCTCCCCTTGCCAAAAGTCTTAATTCTTAAGTTGTAACGAGCTTAAAATCGTTGGTTTTATCAATGAAATCATTCGATTATTGTTCGTACTCTTGTTTATCTTTTGGTTGTTTATCCTTCCGTCAAGAACACGCTCGGATGTTTAACGATCCAGTGACTTTACAATTGGTATCAGAGCCGGTTACTGCTGGAATGATCGAACAATCATTCTAGCAACCCGAGCTCTTGATTTCTGGATCGAATTCTAGTTCTTTGACGTTAAACACACTTCGTGTTCTTCGTGTTCATCTTGATTTGCTCAAATCTCATTGCGTGTGATGTTTGACTGTTAAAACCGGACTCGGAATCTTCTTCAGATCATAAAAACGAATCCAGTGATACAAATTTTTTGTTGTATCTCGTCCAAATCATCAGATTAGGGTTTTTCAGCCTTGTGGCGGCTGCAGATCTGGTTTTCTGCGTTCAGGCCCGTTCATGCGATTGGGCCATGCGACTGGGCATTATTCGCACGACTGAACCATTCATATGGTCCATTCGTACGACTAACCCAGTCGTATGTCCATTCGTATGAATGAACACTCATTCGCACGACTGACCCTTTTGTGTACTTCATTCGCATGACTAACCCATTCGGAGTATCCATTCGCACGAATCACACATTCGTACGTATGTCTTCATTCATCTATTCAAGTCGCACGAATGAGCTATGTACCAGACCAAAAAAAAAGAGTCTGGAACAGCTTCTTGCATGATTTTTTCCCTAAACCGTTTTTATCAGTCGGGAAGCCTTCTGAAAAAGTCTGGTAAAATAAATTTTTTTGGGAAAATTATCGGGTCATTTTCGGTTCATGTTCGGGTCAATAGTGAAGATTTTCCTGCAGAGTCTATGCAAGAGTTGAGGATGAGCAAAGCACATTCACCCTGACTTTATTATGTCAAACAAGTTCGATGGATACCCCATTATTCGTTGGACTTCCAGAATCGGTGAATGTTGTTAGAACACTAAAGAGAGAAGAGAAGATGTCAGCTGTCGGTGCTAAATTTGTGGGGTAGTCAGGAGCATCTGACTATTTATGGGCCAATCAAGTTATATTTATCCGCACAGAGAGGATTCTCATTCTTAGGGGGATCCATGTATAGAGAAATTGAAGACGCAATCAGAAAGTGATGATGTGAGCAGGTTTCTGATGATGAATCTTCGTGCATGCTGATTTGGTTGATATTGTCAGCTGTGGATTGGAACCTTCAACCTTTTGCCCAATACATCGTATCAAGACGACAGGAGAGCACAATGTATATATATTGGGATATGCTGAACGTGAGGGGAATTTCTACAGTTGTTAATGTTAAACAGGTTAGACTGTGTGAAGATTGAAGCAATGGAAAACTGGTCATGTCATTATCTGGAAAAATCAGTCATATGGAGAATCTTGCTGCTATGATGGTGTTCTGCAAAGTAAACGGAAGCTATTGTGCCTAAATTCATTTTCAGGGATATGGTAGTAACCCGACGGATCGAAAATGTTGGCTAATATGGTTGTTCGTTTGATTCTATTGGAAACCAGAGCAAAGATTGACTGAAGATTGTAGGAGGTGTTATCTACTATTTGCAAGCAACGTCCAAGGGGGAATTTGAACAGAAAATCGAAAGATCAGAAAAAAAACAAGTAAAAATTGATTCAAATAATAGGTAGTCATATATAGTGTGTCCGTCGCTTGACGAATAGTCTAGGCTTAATGTTATACACCTTGTAAACACATGAAACTGGGTCATTCGCAGGAGCATATGTGAATGAGACTCAGTCGTACGACTGAGCCATGCTAATGGACCAGTCGTGCGACTGAGAGATGCGATTGTGACATTCGTAAGACTGAACCATAAGAATGGTCCAGTCGTACGATTGAACCATACGCATGGTCCAGTCGTACGATTGAACCATACGCATGGTCCAATCGCACGAATGGGCCCAGTTGTATATAATATGGGCCGAAGCCTATATATACCAGTTTCATTGTGTAGAAACCTAAGGGTTTTTTATAGTGTGCCCGGCGCCCAGGCGCTGCCGGATGAGAGGGGAGATCATGCTCGATCTCCCCTTGCCAAAAGTCTTAATTTTTAAGTTGTAACGAGCTTAAAATCGTTATGTTTTATCAATGAAATCATTCGATTATTGTTCGTACTCTTGTTTATCTTTTGGTTGTTTATCCTTCCGTCAAGAACACGCTCGGATGTTTACCGATCCAGTGACTTTACATCTTGTCTTGCTCTGCTATCTCAGGTGATACTTTTTCAAATTTTTGAACCGACAAAAATGAGATATAACTCGGATGGAGTAATTTCAGCTCAAAAGTACCAAACAAAGAGATCATGTCCTCATCCCGATGTTCAAGATTTCGGTCTAATTTAAGCTCAAAAGTTTGTGTTATAGAACCATCTAAGAATTGGTTTGGTCTTTTGATTTCTATCAATCACCTTCAATCCAGGAGTAGTCACTTTTTCAAAGTACTTATCACAAAATTCAATCATAAAATGCTCTTCTTCCGATTGTAACCCTCTAATCTTCTTGTTCTTCTTTAGCATAGAAAAGTATTCCTTGTCTTCTTGATCACATCGAGTTTGAAGGAAATTACTTGTTCTAGCTAGCCCTCGGCTTAGAAGTTCTACAAACATTTCTCCTCTTTTAGCTCCAGAAGAGTTAATCAAAGGAAGTTTATTAAGTTCTTTCAGGTCTTGAACTGGAAGTTTAATAATGCTCGAGTAAAAGTGATAAACGTCACACACAGCATTTACTCGTTTGATTAGGAAAGCATCAAAAACTTCATCATATTTCCAAGCTATTATTTTAACTTGGTTAGTTAAGTCAGGTGCAACCATAGCATTTAACAACTCTACTACCGATTGTCCTTTCTGCAATACATTCCTAACCAAATCTCCAGTCGATCTTGCACTATCAAAGATATTCTTTTGTTCAGAAGAAGCTTTATACACTTGCTGTTCTGATTGTGGAAACATCTTGATTAGTTCCTGTCTTCTTTCATGTGCACTTGTCTTCTGTGCCATTTGCCTTATTTCCTGAGGCTTCAAAATTCTTGTTCTTTTGGTGATATCTAAATACTGAGGATTGTCAGTATCTAGAATGATCATTTTGTTTGATTGTTTCTTAGTTTGTTGAAAAATTTTAACAAGATTTCTCAAAGACACTAATTGGAGTCTTTTCAACCTTTTCCAAGGATAATTTCTAGCTTGCAACCATGACCTTAAAGCAGGAATGCTCATTTCATCTGGGTCAGGATGGTGCAACACTGAACTAGGAACTTCTTCAACATTAATGCTTTCTTGTGCTCTGTTCCATTCACCATGTTCCATAACTATCTCATTAGGATCAACAGGAGCAACAGATTCAGCAGCTATACATTTCTCATACTCACCATTGATTTGAGAAACTGTAAGCCCATCCAAAAATACTCTGTTGTACTTCATCTTCATAAGATAATTATATCTTTCTTCAAAATCTTGTGGAATATCATCATGAACTTGCACTTGTTCAAATAAAGAAGTATTTTCAAATTCTTCTTCAATATATTCATCATCAAGCACTTCATTAAACCACTCATCATCATATTCTTCTTCAATATCTTCCAAGGCACCAATTTTCTCTTGACTAAATGGTTCTTGGGCTTCTTGACTCTCTTCTTGAACAATCTCTTTAGTTCTTTGAATTTTTGAAGATGATTCAGGTAAAACTGAAAAATCAATTTCATCAATCTTCCTTTTTCCTTTATCCATTTCTACATTTTCCTCAATCTCAATTGAACAATTTCAGATATAATTTCTACTTTAGGAGAAATTTGCTTTTTAGATTCTTGATTCTTCATTAGATCTACCTTCAGTTTTGCATTCTCTTCAGAAAATCTTTTGAATCTTTCTTCCAAAAGATCATAATCTTTAAGCATAAGGTCAAAATTCTTTATCACATCATCTTTATCTTTTGCAGAACTCACAATCTTTTCATTCTTTTCTTTCAAATCTTCTTTGAGCTTTTTGATTATATCTTTCAGCAAAATTGCATCTTTTTCATGCTTCAAGTTTTCTTCTCTCAGCTTGTCAAGATCAGCTTTGAGATCAGCAATCACTTTCTCTTTAGCTTCATTTTCCTCTTTAAGAACATTCAATTCATCCAAATCAATTATCTCATCTGTTTGTACAGACACATCATGTGTTGCACTTACAAGAATATCTTGATCAAACATAAAAGCATCATTAAAATTATACTCAAAGGTTTGATTTTGCACATCAAGCTCATGCTCCACATCTACATTATGCACAATATCATCTTGTATATCATCACCCATTATTCCTTCACTTTCATGTTGAGCTTCATCAGCATGCTCAAACATAGTTCTATCACTGCTCAATGATTGGTGTGTCTCAGCTACACCACCATCATCATCATTATTATCATCAGAACTAGATGAGCTATCATCATCATGATCTTCTTCATTCTCATCATCATTATTTTGATCATCATCTTCTTGAGGAGGGATAAGAGGAAATTCATCTATCAAATCAGCTGGATCTATTGGTTCACCTTCCAATAAATGAAAATGATCCACTGTTATATCCACCTTATCATTAGCCACATTCCTCATATAATCAAACATTGGAACATTTTGAGCACCAGTCAACATTGTTAGTTTCTTGTATGTAACTTCAGACATGTGTTCCAAGTCAAGTCTAATTCCACCTACTCCGCAGACATGAATATCTGGATATTCTTCATTGATGATCATTTGAAGAAATCTGGGGTACATTAGATATTTGTTTCTTATGCCTTTCTCCAAATTAAATATAATTATTCAAGATCCATTTTGCCATATTAAATCTTCGATTAACTACAATGGCTACAATTGGAGATGCTATGTCCACTGGGAATGAGTTCCACCCAGCACTCCTCTTGGACATGCAATGTTGGAAAATATAACATAGAAGCTTCAAATGATTGTATACACGAGCTTTGAAGAATTGTTTCTTTGGAAAATGATCAGGATGACCCATTTCCATGAAAGTCTCTCTACATTCATTAAATGTCAGCTCAGAAAGATCTTCTGGATCATTATGACCCAGTCTTAATACAACTCTTATGGATTCTTCAGAAACTTCAATCATACGATCTCTAGTCACAAAACCTCTTACAACTCTTCTTCCTTCATCATTAAATTCAACTCTTGCTGTGCTCCAGAACTTTTTGATGAGTCTATCATAAATCACTGTCTGATAACACATGACATACACATATTTGGTTGTTAGAAGAAATCTAATCATTTCTTCATAAGATATGGCATCTTGAACTTCTTCGTTAAGCAAAGCAGCAATATTGTGCTTAGGCTCAAACTTCAGATCAGCTATCTGCAAAAGTTTAAAGCAATGATATTAGAAACTGTGTACATTTAAAAAAAACATTGAATGTGAGATTGATCATGTGATTATATAAGATATAATAACCTAATGTGTTTAAGGAATTTGACTTATAAACTCAACTTGTAATTTTAATTATTTTAATTGAAAAACATTTTTGTTTTTATAAACTTTTATTTATCAAGTTGAATTTTATAAAAAAATTTAAACACATTTGATTATTTCATCTTATCAATTTTATTAAACATTTTAACAATATTTGAAATGAGATTATTAATTTTTATTTATTTTCAATTAAAAACAATATTCATCTGTTCATCTTCCTTTTCAAGTTCATCTTCAAAAGTTACTGTTCATCGATGAACAGAGAACAGTGCATTCGATCAAAGTTCATTTCAAATCTTGTTGTAATGAATCAATATGCTCGTAATCACATGCTAAACATCATTCACTGATCAATTTTTGATAATACATTGATTTATATGCTCAAATGTTGAGTTTTGATCAACTTAGGGTTCGAACGCCCGAATAGGTGTCTAACGCCTATATCAGAATCATCAGAAAATCACCACAATATTCAAATAGATTATCAACTTACGTTCACAATCTTTCAAACACTATTAAAAATCTGTGATTTATAGCTAAAATGATTTTATCGATGAAATGGGTTTTAATCTGAGAGTTCGAATGGACAGAGAGAAGTCGAATGAGGTTTGAAGTGAGAATGAAATGAAATTGTCACAAGTGTTCTTATATATATGTGAATATTTAAGGTGCAAGAGCATTGTTTGAGCGCATGAGGGCTTAAATTTCACCAAGTATTAGACGCATTAGCACTGTTCAGTCACATGAGGTCAGATGCATAAGAACTGTTTAGGTGCATAAGCACTGTTCAGTCGCATAAGCACTGTTCAGTAGCATGAGCACTGTTCAGTAGCAAGAGAATTTTGAAATGCCCACACACTAACTTTTCAGAAACATGACAACTGTTTAGGGACACGAAAACTGTTCAGGCACATGACAACTGTTCAGGCACATGACAATTGTTCAGGCACATAAGCACTGTTTAGGTTCTTTTACACTTGTGATTTTTCAAATCTTCCACCTGCACACTGTTTAAACACATTAGTAATATTTCATACTAATATTTAAAAAATTTTGCATATTTTTGACTTTCTCTCCAAATTTACACTTTTGACCCTCAAAATTTAACTTTTTACACTTTGACCCTTCATTTTAGTCTCAAAATACACAAACCAATTTTTCTTGTTTTCAACATTTCAAAGAAGCTTTTCCACTTGCTAAAATTATGAGATCATTTTATCATAGACAAAAGCTTTACATTATCAAACACACACATACTTTGAACTTAAAGCATCATCCTTTTAATTCAACATGTTCATTTTGATTTTCTGAGAAAATTCTTATTGTTATTACTCCCCCTAAACTTTTAAGTTTTTGCAGAACTTAGAAGTTTACCAAGGTAACATAAGAATATCATATTTATCATTTTTATATTGCCTGCACACAAGAAAACATGCATAAAATCATAATTAAAGCAGAATGAAAATCTAATATTTACAATTAGAATCATTGATTGCAGTGAGATCAGATTTGTGAAGATCAGGACATTAAATGAAAAAATATGTGAATAGTCATAGACAATGATTAAATCCTGATCAAGTGTGTTCCAGGTCAGTGATATCACAACAAAGGAGACATAAGATCTAAGGATAGAAAATGAGTGTTTTTGACAAAAATATCAGCTCACTTACTTGTTCAATTCTTGGATTGATTATGGTAGAATTAGATATGACAAGATGTGACTCTAACTAATACTTAGAGGATCAACTATCATGAAGATATGCAAGTAAGCACACATTCTCAACTTATTACCTAACAAATATGCATAACCAGAGCTCATGTTACTTAATTAAATAGAGAATGATCATGGATAACCATTTGATCAACTCTAACCATCCATTTGAATGAGTGTGCACATTGGCATCTTTTGCATCAGAGGAGAATATCCAGGTCTGTAATGACTTACAATAGAGGATATCTCAACACTTCAGGTCTATGATGACTCATAACAGAGAAGTGAATGATGCTTGTAACAGATCTCATGATTAGTCACATTATTATCAGGTGTGAGTGGTGTAGCTTAGCAAGCACACAATCTGATAGGCTAATACAACTCAAAAGTACTTAGACGAATACACAAACAAGCATATAGATTTAGTTTAATCACAAGAATTTACTTGTTCAGTATACTAGCATGATATTGTCTATACATCATATCCCGATCATGTCAGGCTTTATTAGCGAGTGAAGTATGCAACTGACCTCACTAATGTACTATCATTTCTCACAAGAGGCAAACACACATTCATTACAAAAAAATGATTTAGAAATAGAAAGAACTCTATTTTTGGAGTTTTTGATTTATATTTTTCTATTTGATTTTTGAGTTTTCTAATTTTGTATTTTGTTTTTCTATAAAAGAAAACACACACACAAAATCATTCAGGCAAATAACTATGAAAGGTTAAAATTATGAAGACCTTTAGGTGTAGGGAGGGTTTTGATCATGTAAAGATTCAAATAACTAAATTAAAAACATAGAAACCAGGTTTACACATGGTTAATAAGACCAATTGACTCCACTAAATACTCAAACCTTCCTAGTAGAAAAGCTTTAGTAAATAGGTCTGCCAACTGTTTTTCAGTTGCTATTTGAATCAAAATGATTAAAACTTTTTCAGAATTATCTCTTAGAAAATGATATCGAATTTCGATATGTTTTGTTTTTGAATGTTTAACTGGATTAGCTGTAATGAACATAGCAGCAGTGTTATCAATGTAAATGGGTGTTTTAAGAAAATGGAACCCATAATCTAGTAGTTGGTTTTGCAACCAAAGGATTTGAGAACATCCTGCTGATGCAGCTATGTACTCAGCTTCTGCAGTTGAAACAGAAACATTTGTTTATTTCTTACATTGCCATGAGACTAATCTGGGACCAAGAAACTGACAACCACCCGTTGTAGATTTTCTGTCTAGACAGCATCCACCATAATCACTATCTGTATATCCATGTAACTCAAAATTACCCTCGTAAGGATACCAAAGTGCCTAAAGCTGGTTTGACTTTGAGATACCTAAATATTTCTTGACAGTAATTAAGTGAGATTCTTTCGGGTCTGATTGATACCTTGCACAGACACAAACAACATACATTATGTCTGGTCGTGATGCAGTAAGATACATCAAAGAACCAATCATAGATCTGTATAGAGTTTGGTCTACTGATTTTCTTTTAGGATCAGGCTCAATCTTGGTGTTTACGTCAGCTGGAGTTCTTATGGACTGACAATCATGCAGTTTGAATTTCTTCAAGAGTTTGTCAACAAACTTTTCTTGATTGATGAAAATACCATCTGCAGATTGTTGAACTTGCAATCCAAGGAAGAAATTGATTTCACCCATAGAACTCATTTGGAAACGAGATTTCATGATTTCTTCAAATTCATTGCATAATTTTGGACTGGTAGAACCAAATATGATATCATCTACATACACTTGCACATAAGAGATCATCATTATCCTTCTTTATGAATAAAGTAGGATCGATTTTCCCTCTTGTGTATCCATGTTGGATTAAGTGTTGAGATAATGTTTCATACCAAATTCTAGGAGCTTGATGTAGGCCATACAAAGCTTTGCTAAGCTTATACACTCGATGTGGAAATTCTGCATCCTCAAAGCCCGGAGGTTGCTTCACATACACATCATCAGTGATTGGACCGCACAGAAATGCACCTTTGACGTCCATTTGATACACCTTAAATTTCATGAATGATGCATAAGCCAGGAAAACACGAATGGATTCGAGTCTTGCAACTGGAGCAAATACTTCATCATAGTCAATTCCTTCTTCTTGTATGTATCCTTGTGCAACAAGTCTCGCCTTGTTTATTATAACAATCCCACGATCATCAGTTTTATTTCTAAACAACCATTTAGTGCCTATGGCATTTTCTCCTTCAGGTAATTCCACTAACTTCCACACTTCTTGTTTGCGAAGTTGAAGAAGTTCTTCTTGCATTGCTTCAATCCAACCATTGTCCTGTAATGCCTCGGTGACATTTTTAGGAACAATCTGTGAAAGAAAACAAGAGTATACACAAACATTTTCATGTTCAGATTTACTCCTAGTAGTTCTTTCATTTAGAGGACCAATAATCTGGGATGTTGGATGATTCTTGTGAATACGAGATGTCGGTATCTCAGTTCCTTGAACATTAACACCCAGATTGGTTTGGTTCAGATTGGAGAGCTGTTGCAATAAGGTAGATGAATGTGGAGTGAAATTTGGAGCTTGAGTTGGTGAATCGATAAAGTAATCAAAGTTACTATGAACAATTGCATCTTCAGATATGGAAGATGTACCAGACTCAGGAGGTCCAATTCTGTACCATCATTAGGAATAGCTTGTGATCCTTCTTGATTTACTGAAACTGAATGATCTGAAGCTGAAGTAGCATGAACATTATCGTTGAATTGTATCGTTGAATCCTTGACAATTAAGAAGAATGGATAATCTGGGCGAGAATTATCTGAATCATCAGAATCCGAATCATCACTGAAAGATCCAAGATCTCCTCTTGAGTTCTTTTTACCTGTAGAATAATCAAATTGATTAAACAAGTTAGATTGAAATGAGTTTGACAAAGAATCTATATCAAATAACC
Source organism: Flaveria linearis (assembly GCA_024085815.1). NCBI lineage: Eukaryota > Viridiplantae > Streptophyta > Magnoliopsida > Asterales > Asteraceae > Flaveria > Flaveria linearis. Next base: position 71,081,790 of record CM044010.1, on the reverse strand, counting down.
ATGCAGGACCATTTGAAACTAATGGAAAAGAATTTTCCAGAAATTTAACGTTGAATGTTTCATTAATAGTATTTGTCCTAGAGTTATAAACTCGATAGGCTTTGGAAACAGATGAATATCCAACGAAAAACCCATTATCAGCTTTTTCTTCAAATTTTCCTAAATGATCACTTGAATTAAGAATCATAACTGGACAACCAAATGATTTTAAAAAATTTATGTTTGGTTTCCTGTCAAACATTAACTCATATGGAGTTTTCTTTTTATTTTTCACAAGTAATATTCTATTCTAAACAAAGTAGGCTGTGGATATCGCTTCCTTTCAGCAACTCCATTTTGTTGTGGAGTTCTAGCAGCACTGAACTGATGAACTATCCCTTTTTCTGCACAAAACAAATCAATGTTAGCATTTTTAAACTCCGTTCCATATCACTTCTTATTATCTTTACTTTAAGCTCAAGTTGATTTTCAACTTTATTAATAAATACATTTAGAAGATCTGCAGTTTCAGATTTAGCATGAAGAAAGATAACCCAAGAAAATCCTGTCTAGTCATCTATGATAACTAAACAATATGATTTTCGACCAATACTCCTAACATTAGTTGGTCCAAAAAGGTCCATATGTAACATCTGGAGTGGCTTGGTATTTGAGTTTATCAGCTTGGACTTATAAGACACTCTATGTTGCTTTCCCTTCAGACATGCTGAGCAATGATCAGTTGTTGAAAACTTCTTGGAAGGAAGTCCTATAACATGATTTCCTGCTACAAGCTTATTCATGTTTTTGAATTTGGAATGACCGAGTCGTCTATGCCATAACTGGCTTTCATCATTCGATGCTTTAGCAATCAGGCAAGTTGTTTCTGTTGCAGGATCCACTTGAGACATATCCAGTTTGTATACATCTCTGTCCCGAGCAGCTTTAACTATAACCCAATCATTGCTAATCTGAAAACCTGGTTTCAAGGCATAACAGTGAGAATCATCAAAAAGAACAGAATAAGATTTGTCACAAATTTGGGATACACTTAATAGATTAAAGTTCAACTATGAGCAGAAGTTGACTTTATCAAAACTGATAATCCCATTTGATACTATTCCCTCTCCTATTATCTTTCCACCTGCATCACCTCCAAAAGCAACGTGTGTTCCATCTTTTAACTTAAAATCTTCCAACAAGGCTTGATTGTCTGTCATATGCTGGCTACACCCACTGTCAACATACCATGAGTTAATTGGTCTCCGCGGGCGTATCCTGCATTCACAAACATTTTAGGATGAGTTAGTAACCCAAGCCGAGATGGTCTTGGGCTTTCCAAACTTATCAACAATTGTAATTTGTTTAAAATGAAGTTTGTTTACATCAGGTTTCTTTTGAAATTTCGCATTTTCAAATCCTCGTTGAAAACCATGTTGATTATCTCTTTGTTGTTTTGATTTCAAAGCAATATATCTGTTTTCAAGATCATCATCAAGAGATCTTGAACCATTATATGAAGCATTGGAGAATGTTCTATTTTTTATTCTCACAGACCGTGGAATAAACTTTCCTTGATTGTATTGCTGTGATTTGACAAAATATTGATTATCATAATCAAATTGTTTCTTTTGAAAGATCTCAAACCCAAGGAAGGTTGTTGTTGTTGTGAATATTTAAACCCAATATTCTGATTTCTTTTAAATTTTGGGTTTACAAATCCTTGATTACTAAATTCCTTCCTTGAAGAGTTCTTTCTAAAGTAGCAATCATTTGTATTATGATTTCTTTCATCACACAATGCACAGTATTTATTAAAGTAGCAATCAACAGTTGTGTGATCTGTCATATCACATATATGACAATACTTGTTAAAGTAACATTCTGAAATGTCATGATTATACATATCACAGATATCACAATACTTTTGAGAGTGTTTAAACAACATTTTGTTAACCCTTGAAGTGGAATCAACATTTGATTCTTGATTAAATTTTGTGTTAGGCAAATTAATTTGTGGTTTCTTTGGTACGAATTTGATCATTTGATTCTTAGGATTTTTCTTTTTGACTTGATCACAATTCTTTGACTCCTTAGATACAAATCTTTTATGCACAGCGGAAGTCTTAGGACCTGAACTTGTTTTTAGATCAGAGTTAGATTTGATCTTGGGTGTAGATGTCATTTTTGTGATTGTGTTCATGTCAAAAGTTCCTGCAGACACAAACTTCATAGGTGTAATTTGAATATTTTTCTTTGACTGATTGATTGATTTAGCTTTCTTAGCTTTTGCATCTTTTCTTCTTCTTTGATTTTTAATCTTGATGATGTTTTGTTACTTTGAATTTTAATTGAATCTTCAGAAGATTCTTTTTGACAATCTATGTTTTCATTCAATTCAATTGAACTTGAATCATCAGAAAAAATATTAACTGATTTGAGCTCTTCACATTTGTAGGACCGGATGAAGGGGTTAGCATTTTTACAACACAACAACACAATGAGGGGAGTGTATTAGAACACTTAACAGATCAAATGGGGAACCGGTTATGATGATGCTAAGAACACAAAAGTAAACTTAGAAAGACAGAACAAGATAACAACACAAGTGGTTAGTTTTCAAGGATGTTGTATATTGCTTCTCAAATTCCAAGTTACAAGTATTCAGCATGCATACATTATAAGACTTTAAGATACTATATACTACAACCTACAGATAGCCATACTTTGAAGGCCAGCTGGATACATGAACTAGACAACACAATCCATGTAGAGTCAAAAGGCAGATTGCCTTTTGGCTAGTGACTATGACATGCCTTAGCTCACATCCTAATGTATTACAAAAAGGATAAAAGTACATAAAGTAGAAAGGTTTGACCCAAGACCTCAATGTACAGTTTTCCTAAAGCATGGACCTTTTCACCAACTCATATAAGTTGGTGACCAACCAGAGTGGGCAGCGGCAAAGTGGTTCAACTTTTCAGAAAAAGTACATCAGATAAAAGCATATATGATAAAAGTCTTCGGAAGAATTTGTCTTGGTTTCTTGGCTACGGAAGACTTTGTCTTGAAGCTAAGGAAGACTTCATTTCTGGCTTCTGAAGATATTGGTCTTGGCTTCGGAAGATTTTACACTTCATGTTCTTTGCAGCGTGCAGGAAGACTTGATCATTACATAAAACTACTGAAAGAAGACTATCACAACTACTGAAGAATACTTCTTTAGCTATTGTGATAACTACTGAAAGAGGATCATCACAACTACTGAAGAGTACTTCTTTAGTTGTTGTGACAACTACTGAAAACTGTCTTCAGACTTTATCTTCAGACTTTGTCTTCAGTTGATATCTTCAGCTGTTGTCTTCAGCTGTTGCCTTCAGCTGTTGTCTTCACCTGTTGTCTTTAGCTGTTGACTTTAGTTGTTGTCTTCAGCTATTATCTTCAGCTGTTGTCTTCAGCTGTTGACTTCAGTTGTTGTCTTCAGCTATTACCTTCAGCTGTTGTCTTCAGCTGTTGACTTCAGTTGTTATGATCAGTGGATAGTTACAATAGTGTTTTGGCTGCATCAGACTTCTAGGAATTCTTACAAACTCCCCTATGCTGATGCTACCAAAACACTTGAAGATATTCAGCAGTTCACAGTATTTAACATGATCATGACCATTCCTTTCTTCATTAGAGGGTCAGACACTCAGACTTGTGAAGTATCTTCTCATGTCAAAGAGATCATGCAGAGATAAATTAAAGAGGTCTTCCCAAGAGTAGACATTTACTTCACCTTGATCTCTGACTACATGCCATCTCTCTGGATTAGTTGATTGGGTAAATAAGATGGGTCTTCCTAAATAAGATGGGTCTTCCTAATGCAAGAGGAGCCATTTGAATTGGAGATGATTGGGCTTTCTATTCTTGCACTTCCTTAGGATGTTCTGATTCATCCTGACGATCAGAGGAGGTTGATTTTGACTTCTTCTTCTTCTTTGTATCAGACTTAGAAGCCATCCTCTTCTTCCTCTTTGTAGTCTTTAACTGAGAAGACTGGTCTGCAGCACCTTGTAGATTAGTTGTGTCTTCCTTAGTTGGGTGTTCCTCCCTCGCAGGTTCAGAAGGAGAAGGAGTTTGACCCTGTTGTGGGTCAGATAATGAGGCTGGCCTTTGACCTTGCTATTGGTCAATAGTTGTAGAGGCTGGCCTTTGACCCTGCTGTGGATCAGAAGATAGAGCTGGAGGTTCAGTTTGAGTTGTCTCTTGTTGTTCAAACTTAACCTCTCCTTCAGGTGGAGCTTAACTTGGAGGAGTGTGCAAGTCAGCAAGCTCTCCACTCTTGATATTATGCTTGATCACCCTGATATGCTCATCCATGGTGGATAGAGATATAGGGCCAAGTCTCCTTCCAGAGAATCCATACAGCTTCAAAAAGCTCATCATTCTTTGTCTGTCATCAGACTTCTTCAAGTTCTTCTGAAAAAGAGCTCTTGACATAGCAGCTTCTTCCCTTATTTTCTTCTTTGTTGACTTATGCTCTTTGAGTACTTGAAGTTCAAGTTGTTTGAGATACTCAAACTCAATGTACTCAAAGGACAAGGAAGAAGTGCTTCTTCCTGGTAGAAGCTGTGGCACTCAGGTAGTCTATCATTCTTTGTTTGTCTGTTTCTTTATCTACCTGAGGTTCTTATGTAGCAGCCACAGCCTCTTGTACAGGACTTTCTTAAACTGGCGAGAGAGTAGGAACATGCTTATATAACCTTTGTTGTCTTTTCTTCTCTTTGATCTCAAGAAGAATTCTTGCATCTTCAGCTTCCTTCCTCTCTCTTGACATTTCCATGTCAGCCAGATCATTTAATTCCTCTAAGGGGAGAGATATAGTCTCATCTATGTCATAGTTCCTGGTCTGTAAGTAAGTAATTCTGGCTGCCCTCAACTCATCATCTTGAGTGTTTGGTCTGTGGGCAGCCCTGATTGCAGCTTCCATGAAGCTTGAAGACCCAGTGGAACTTACTCCCCTAGCTTCCTCTTTCTCTCTCTTTCCTCCTCCTCAATCTCCTCAGGGGTTAGAACCCTTTTCCCTTTGTCACCACAGACCTTTGTGACACAGGGTGGAGAGAGCTTTGGCCTTCATTGCTTGGTGTAGCATCCAAGCTCTGGCCAGAGAGAGACTGTGATACACCTTCACCAGCAGGTATTTCACTGAGGGGTTGAGTTGCTGAAGTAGTTGTTATGGTGACAGGTGTTTCAATTTCTGTCACTTCATCAGTTGACTGTAAGACAGGACTTTCAGGCTCTATCACTGGGCCTTCAGTCAAGGTTTTCCCTTTGAAGCTAATCTCAGGGTCCGCCTCAACATCCAGTTGACCAATGATATTACCTGATTGCCTTGGTCTATCTTTTTCAGCTTCTTGCCATGATACACCCTCCCTAAAAAGACTTCGAAACAAGTAGTATAGGATGTTCACATCAATGTGAACTTGAGGAGGTTGCTGAGTAGGAACAATTACAAGAGAGGATGGTGAGTCCTCAATGTCCATACTCCTTGACGAACTCCCAGGTTCTGTGATTGTAGTGACTTTCTCTCCCTTTTTGGTAGCATCACCTTCTTGTATAAGTGAGCTAGGAGTTAGGTCAGCCACATCCTCAGGTTCTTGTGTTCCTGGTTGAGCTCTTCTTAAAGGTCTCCCAGCTAGTTTTTCCTTAAGATAAGATATCTCAAGTTGCTGATCATTGACCCTATTGTGTAAGGTAGTCACTTGAAATTCAAGATAACTAACCTTTGAGACTAAGTGCATGTTTGTGTTAGTTGTTGCACTTTTAATCTCAGATTCCCCTCATCTTCATCAGAAGAATCATAGGGGGATGAGAGAATTGGACCTAAGTCCTCACTCTCATCACCAGCTTGGGGTTCTTGGCTGCTGGATTTCCTCTCCTCATTGACAGCCTCAGATGAAGTGTCAATGAGCTGAGTTGCCATGGTTGAGGTCTTAATAATGTAATCACTTGCAGAAGTGAGAGCCTCTTCCATATGGATCCCCTGAACAAGTTCAGAAGGACCCACCTCAGCAATGGGTGACTGATGTGGGATAGACATAGGGAATTCAGAAGCACTCCTCTTTCTTTGAGTAGGTGAAGAGTAGAGAGATTCATGGTGCTCACTGAAGCCTAAGTCCTCATCAGTGTAGAATTCAAGGTTGGGAATTTAGGTATTTAAGTCCAAAGGCTGGATGGTAATTATCCCCTGAAGGTTGTTCACTTGAGTGTTAGACTCAGAGTGAAGGCTTAAGACATTTGGGCTTATGAGCTCATCAGGCTGATCATGAGGAACATCAACACTGATTCTTGAAGAGATGGGAGTGGTTTGATCCTTAGGAGAAGTGGGAGCTCTAGTATCCACTTCTTCCTGTATGGGTGAGTATATGAGGACCTGCACAGACTCAATAGCTTGAGCAGGGGTTCGTTTGTATTTTATTTGGTAGGTGAGGTTGATTTGAGGCTGTTTTGGTGGTTGAGATGTAGAAGGTGTGGGTTCAACACTAGCTTGTGTTGCTAGGTTGTCACCTTGAGCAATGAGCTCTAACATTTTGGGGACCAGGGCTGTTTCTACCCCTGAGAAGCCTACAGTTGACTTCTTCATAATCTTAAAGATGCCTGGCTTCATTTGTCCCAATTTTAGAATATTACTTGTTTCCCTCAACTGTGATCCAAGTTCACAGTTGCGAATGTGTTGAACATATCTAGGAAACATATAGTATTCTAAGGAGTCCAAGTTAGCAAGCAAGTTTGTGTAAACAAATTGTGAGTACCTGAACTTGACCCCTTGTACCATTCCATGAACTATAAAGGAGAGATCCTTAGGAATCTAGTCCCACCCACCATGCTTGTTGTACAAGCTGTGAATCACTACATGGAGTAGGTATTTCCACTGGGATGAGACCTTCCCTTTCCTGAAGGTCTTTACAGAGAAATCTCCCTCATAGCCTATCTACTCAAAGGAATAGTTGACAGCTTCCTTTGGGAAAGACAGTTCACCTTCTTCAGCATCCAGCTGAAGATGGGTGTTGATGATGGCTGGAGTGATAAAGACTGTCCTCCCCTCACTATGGCAGACAGTGCCTTCTCCCCATCCATAATAACCTCTTGACATGTCCTCCAAAAGACAAGCATGTGATCCTCATGAAGAATAGGATCAATGGTGAGTGAGGTGTAGTAGTTGGATAGAGCAAGAAAACGGCAAACCTCTGAGAAACTATCATCTTTCTCAGAGTGCAACAAGGCAACTTGATTGTGCTGCCTATGGAGTTGCATGGAGAAATTTGGGTTGTTTCTGTTTGGAATGTTGGCCATTTTTTGAAAAGTTTAAGGATGAAGAAAGGTGAAAAACAAAAGTGGTTTCAGAGAGATTAGGTTTGAGGTATGGGTGAATTTTGGAGCAGGTAGAGGAAAGAGGTGTAACCGTTGTATATTTGCTTGAATTTGGATTTGAGACAAAGTTAATGGAAAAAGATAAACTTTTGAAATCCATTGTGTTGGTCCCACCTCTGAAAAGTAGTTTACTTTTTGCCCAAAAGGTAGTTTTCTTGGAATTCTAAAAAATCTTCCAAAGATAATTTAACTTCGGAAGTTTTGACCAAAAAATCTTCCGAAGGTTACTTTGCTTCGGAAGTTTTGACTAGAAAGCTTCCGAAGGCAAATTTTGCCTCCAAAAATATTTCAAAGATTTTGAAGAATTTTGCTTCGGAGGAAATTTATACCAATCTTCAAAAAGCTTCCGAAGGCAACTTTAAATCTTCTGAAGGATAAGACATCTCCAAAGGATAAAAAGTGTAAAATTCTGAAAAATCAAAGGAATATCCTAAAAGAATTTTCTTCCAAAGAGAAACTGGGGCTTATTAAAGTGATAGAATAGACAACATAGAACACACATAGTTTTAGAAATAATATGATTAAGTTTTTAAGAAAAGCTACTCAAAGTTGATCATCCCAATAGCTGATATAAGATATTTGAATCTCTGTTCATCAAAAGCTTTTATGAACAGATCAGCATATTGTTCATCTGTATGAACTTTGATTAGTTTGATTAATCCTTTTTCAAAATTATCTCTAATCAGATGATACCTGATATTGATGTGCTTAGTTCTTGAGTGCTGCACTGGATTTTCTGTGATTGAGATAGCACTGTTGTTGTCTATGTGAATGGGAGTCTCTTTGAAGTTGAATCCATAGTCTAGCATCTGATTTTAAATCCAAAGCACTTGAGCACAGCAGCTTGTAGCAGCAATGTATTCAGCCTCAGCAGTTGATACAGATACACAGGATTGTTTCTTGCATTGCTAAGAGACTATCCTTCCACCAAGAAATTGACATCCCCCTGATGTAGACTTTGCAATCATATTGCATCCACCATAATCACTATCTGTATATGCATACAGATTGAAGTCAGAGTTTTTAGGATACCAAAGGCCAAGAAATAGGGCTCCCTTAAGGTATCTTAAAATTCTTTTGACAGTGATTAGGTGTGACATCTTGGGGTTGGCCTGATATCTTGCACAGATGCAAGTGACAAACATAATATCTGGCCTGCTAGCTGTAAGATACATAAGAGACCCAATCATAGCCCTGTAGAGATGTTCATCAACATACTCCCCCTTAAGATCAGGTCCAAGGGAGTGGTTTCTAGCTATGGGTGTCTTAGCAACCTTACATTCAGTCATGTTGAACCTTTTAAGTATGTCAACTTCCTTCACTTGAATCCCTAGAAAGAAATTGAGTTCCCCCATGGCACTCATTTCAAATCTATCCTTCATCAGCTTCTCAAAGTCTTTGCAAAGCTTTGGATTAGTTGATCCAAAGATGATATCATCTACATATACTTGAAATAGCATTATGTCATTTTTTGTTCCTTTGATGAAGAGAGTTCCATCAATAGTACCTCTTTTGAACCCATGTTGATAGAGATACTGAGATAGAGTCTCATACCACTTTCTTGGTGCCTGATGCAGCCCATAGAGAGCTTTGTCAAGCTTGCAGACATAATCAGGATGATCAGGATCTGCAAAACCAGGTGGTTGTTTGACATACACCTCTTCATCAATCACTCCATAAAGAAAAGCACACTTGACGTCAAGTTGATAGACCTTGAAGTTCTTGGATGCAGCAAAAGCTAGGAATATCCTGACAGCTTCAAGTCTTGCTACGGGAGCAAAGACATCAGTGTAATCAATCCCTTCTTCTTGAGTATACCCTTGAAAAACTAGTCTAGCTTATTTTTGATGACAAGTGGTCTATCATCCTTCTTATTCCTGAAAACCCATTTTGTACCTATGGTAGTCTTCCCATGAGGAAGAGGACATAGGTTCCAAACCTTTTGCTTCTTGAATTGAAGCAACTCCTCTTGCATAGCTTCAATCCAACTTCCATCATTTAGAGCTTCATCAATCTTCTTTGGCTCTATTTAGGATAAGAAACAAGAGTGAAGACAGATATTGGCATTATGAGACTGTCCTCTTGTTCTTACACCAGTACCAACATCTCCAATGATATTTGTAGAGGGGTGAGACTTGTGGATCCTTAATTGAGGAATCACAGCAAGTTGTTTAGACAGATCCAAATTGGAGAAATTCTGATCTGGCAAGGAGGATTCACCCTCTACAGTAGCACACCTATCAAGATTAACTTGATCCAATGAGTGTGTGACATCATTGAGATTTTCTTCAATGGGATGGTTCTCAGCATCAAGGAATTCTTGGTCACTGTCACCACCACATGTTCTCCAACATTTGAAGTTCCTACATTTGAGTTTTGTGCCTTAAAACTGGAAGATGAAGGCAACTCAGATGTATCAGCAGGAGTTGTCATTGACGTGCTGATAGAAGCTTCATTTGCAGGATTAGTTACCACTGGAGCTGGAGATATGTTGCTTGAAGATCTTCTCAGCTCAATTCTTGGATCAGGATCACCTGTAGGTAATATATCTGTGGATCCTGAAACATTCTCACAAGATTTTTTAAAACAGTTGGTAACTAAGTCAAGATCAAGCAGCCAATCCGGACCAGAACCTTTCACACTGGGAGTGTGTTCATTGAAAGTTACATTGGCTGACTCCTCAACTACTCTGGTTCTGAGATTGTATACTCTATAAGCTTTAGCTTGAGAAGAGTATCCAATGAATTGTCCATCATCCGATTTCTCAGCAAACTTGGCTATATGATCTTTGGTATTCAAGATGGTGCAAGGACATCCAAAAGACCTGAGAAAACCAATGAAAGGTTTCCTCTTGTGCCAAAGTTCATAAGGAGACTTACCATGTGTCTTAACTACTAAAACTTTATTTTGCACATAGCAGGCAGTGTTGACTGCCTCTGCCCAGAAGGTGATGGGCAGTTTAGAGTCAGACAACATAGTTCTTGCAGCTTCTTAGTGTCCTGTTTCTCCTCTCAGCAACTCCATTTTGCTGAGGAGTCCTAGGAGCACTATATTGTCTTGTAATACCCTTTTCATCACAAAATGTATCAAGTATTTGATTTTTGAACTCAGTTCCTTGATCACATCTTATGGTTTTGACCTTATGATCACATTGATTCTCAATCTTTAAGATGAAATTCTTCAGAGTCTCAGGGGTCTCATCCTTAGTTCTAAGGAAAAATACCCATGTGAATCTTGTAAAGTCATCTGTGATCACCAAACAATAAGTGGTCCCTCCTAAACTAATTACATTGGTGGGGCCAAAGAGATCCATATGTAACAAGTGTAGGGGTGTAGTGATGGAATTTCTTTCCTTAGTCTTGTGAGATCTTATGGTTTTGACCTTATGATCACATTGATTCTCAATCTTTTGGCTTTCCTGATCAAGTTCTTTCTTATTAACTTGGTCATCCCAACAGCTTTACTCTCCTCAGAGGAATGGTGACCCTTCTCGGAATGGTGACCCTTCTCAGAATGCTTTTCTTCACTCAAACCAAAGTCATTCTTCACCATCTCCTTTTTGTCCTCTTCAATCAAAGGATCTATAAGGGGAAGCTCATCTTCACAAGTTCCACACCTAGGAGATCTTACAGACAAGATGGTGTGTGGAGAAGCTATCTCATTAGATCCCAGTCCCTGCTTGTTTTGATAATACACTTTTGCATGCAAGGATGAGGATATTACGTTCTTGAGGTATCTTTTTCAAGAACACAATTTTCTGCCTTAGCTTTGCTGAGCACAAGCTCAGCTTGGCATTCAGTTAACTTAGCTATGAGATCTTTGATCTGAGTCCTGTAATTTGTTAGCTCATGTTTAAGAGTTGAAATAGTTTTCTCTAAATCTTCTATTTTAAGTTTATAGTCATTTTCAGCTCTTTTAAAATCAGCTTTCAAGATGTTTAAGGACTCAAGGTCAGATCTCAGCTCTAAGTTATATGACCTGTATCTATTAACTTTAGCAATGCATTCAGAAGAGCAAAGATTTTCCAATACCTTGGTTTCACATGATCTGCCATAAGAGCTTGGTTTGGAGATGCATCTTTATCTGAAAGCTCCAGTCAAAGCCTCCCTCTTTAACAGCAACTGCAGCATGTTGCTTTGGGTTCTCATTCTGGTGAACCTTCTCAGTGTAGTTTGGTCTGGTTTGTGTCTGGCCACCATTTGTTCTTGGTGCGTACACTCTCTTGCAAAGTGCCCCATCTGGTTACAGTTGTAGCACTTTACCTTGCTTTTGTCCAGCCGAAACATTCCACTGGATGTATTGCTTGGAAATCTTCTCCAGTCCTCTTGTAGAACTTCGTGGCCCTGTGAGTGAGAAGAGCCATTTGCTGAACTATCTCCATATACTCCAGATCATCTGGATGGATACAGTCCAAGTCTTCAAGAGTAAAGAGAAGGTTGCCAGAGGTTTCATCAGCTGAGACAAAGGCATGAGAAGAACTTGTCTCTTGGAAGGGACTACCTTGAGTGTAGCTTTCTCTTGGTGTCTCTGGAAGAGTGATTAAAGGACCCTTTTATGAGTTGTCAGGGTAGCATAACAACTGATGTTGTGGTTCAATGCATTCCCTTTCATTCACATGAAGAGCTGAACTCAGTTGATTATTGGAGTTACCAGAGGAATTTTGCATGTTCATCTCCATCTGGAATGCACTCAGGATACCATACAACTCTGTAAGAGTAAGAGAAGACATGAACTTTCTTACTATGTCCCTGTTCTCAAGAGTCACTCCAGTATCCACTAGAGTGTTCACTATCTCAACATACCTGAAGTATTGTTGAGTCAGTGTCTCACCAGCCTTGAAAGTGAAGTTTTCAAACTGCTGCTTTAAGAGATCCTTCTTGTTCTCTTTAGTTTCCTTGGATCCTTCATACATGAGCTTCAGTGCTTCCCATAGATCTTTAGCTGTCTTGCACTTCTTGAAGCCTCTTTAGATGGAGTTTGGAAGAGCAGTTTGAAGACAAGTCATGGCCCTTTGATCAAGCTCTATCCTCTTCCTGTCTTCTTCTGAGTAATCATCTACATCTTTAGGGATGATACGATTACCAGTAGCAGAAGTTGTGCTTGGTATGAAGGGACCATTGATAACTGAGTTCCACATCCTTGAATCTTGACACTTGATGAAGCCTTCCATTCTTGTGCACCATGTGTCAAAATCTTTAGGAGTGATCAGTGGGGACTTGGTCATAGTACCAGTTTCCATATCAGCTTTAAAAGAGCTGCCATTTGAGTTGTTAAGTATTTTGTGTGTGTGAGAGATCTTAAGATGGTGAGATCTTATATCAAGAGCCTGGAAGCTCTGATACCAAATGCAGGACCGGATGAAGGGGTTAGCACTTTTACAACACAACAACACAATGAGGAGAGTGTATTAGAACACTTAACAGATCAAATGGGGAACCGGTTATGATGATGCTAAGAACACAAAAGTAAACTTAGAAAGACAGAAAAAGATACCAACACAAGTGATTGGTTTTCAAGGATGTTGTATATTGCTTCTCAAATTCAAAGTTACATGTATTCCGCATGCATACATTACAAGACTTTGAGATACTATATACTACAACCTACAGACGGCCATACTTTGAAGGCCAGCTGGATAGATGAATTAGACAACACAATCCATGTAGAGTCAAAAGGCAGATTGCTTTTTGGCTAGTGACTATGACATGCCATAGCTCATATCCTAATGTATTACAAAAAGGATAAAAGTACATAAAGTAGAAAGGTTTAACCCAAGACCTCAATGTATAGTTGTCCTAAAGCATGGACCTTTTCACCAACTCATATAAGTTGGTGACCAACCAGAGTGGGCAGCGGCAAAGTGGTTCAGCTTTTCAGAAAAAGTACATCAGATAAAAGCATGTATGATAAAAGTCTTCGGAAGAATTTGTCTTGGTTTCTTGGCTTCGGAAGACTTTGTCTTGAAGCTAAGGAAGACTTCATTTCTGGCTTCTGAAGATATTGGTCTTGGCTTTGGAATATTTTACACTTGGAATGTGTCTGAAGTGGTGTGTAAAACTTCCGTAGCAATACTACTTCATGTTCTGTGTAGCATGCAGGAAGACTTGATCATTACATAAAACTACTGAAAGAAGACTATCACAGCTACTGAAGAATACTTCTTTAGCTATTGTGATAACTACTGAAAGAGGATCATCACAACTACTGAAGAGTACTTCTTCAGTTGTGTGACAACTACTGAAAAACTGTCTTCAGACTTTGTTTCAGCTGATGTCTTAGCTGTTGTCTTCAGCTGTTGTCTTCAGCTGTTGTCTTCAGCTATTGTCTTCAGCTGTTGACTTCAGTCGTTGTCTTCAGCTATTACCTTTAGTTGTTATCTTCAGCTGTTGACTTCAGTTGTTGTCTTTAGCTGTTACCTTCAGCTATTGTCTTCAGCTGTTGACTTCAGTTGTTATGATCAGTGGATAGTTACAAGAGTGTTTTGGCTGCATCAGACTTCTAGGAATTCTTACAACATTTTCCTTTCATTTTGTTATTTTCATCAGTAGATTTTTCAATCTTTTGTTCATTTTGTTCAATAACACTTTCACTATTTAGTACAAACAACTTTTTATGCATTTGTTGAGGTTCATAAGATTTGACTTTGATTGGATGACCATGCTTTATCTTTTCTAAGTCTGTTTCTTCATCAATTTCAACATTTATCTTTGTGAAGTTCTTTTGGTCTTGATATTCTTTAAGCTTAGCTTTGTTTTCTGGTGAATGATCATATGTGTTAAAATTTTCAGGTAAGGTGTTTGAGATTGATTCAGGCATAGGTTCATGTGTAAAACCTAATCCTGTTTTATCTTTATCATTTCTTCCATTCACCAGTTGCTCAATAATTTTCTTTGAGCTTTTAACTTTAGCCAAATCAATTTGAGTTGCTGCATGTGCCAATTTTTCTTGTTCAAGAGTTTTGGTCATCTCTTCAAGTTTTTTTTAAGAAGTTCAAGTTCTTTAAGTGTTTTGTTCCAAGAAGCTTGAAGAGATATGATCTTGTCATCAGCAATCTTATGATCTGATTTTAGCTTGTTGTGCTTTAATTCCTCTTGTTTGAGTTTATCACATATTTTGAATGAGTATGTTCTGTAATGTTCAACCAGTTCAAAACATGCTTTAGTGCACATTTTCTCTCTTACCTCCACTGGTATTTCTGGATAAGAATTAGCAGATTCAGTATTAGAAGAGTTAACAACATTTGGTTGTTCAGATTGTGCCATAAGAGCAACTTCTTTAGTACTTTCTTTTGGATCTGATTTGTCACTCCAGTCATAATCTTCCTCTTGATCTGATTCATCATCTTTCTTAGGATCCTTATCTTCAGGCCAGTCTTCATCATCCAGTTCAACAATCAGAGCCAGACTATTAGTGAGATCAGCAGTAAACTGTTCTACATATGCACTCCAATCATAACCATCTTTGATGTTTACAACCAGTGCCTTCTTTGGTTCCTCACTAGTCTTCTTTCTTTAGGTTCTGGCATAGGTAGGCTTTGATACGGCTTTTGCAATGTCTTGTTAGCCTGTTGCTGATATTTCTAACTGTTTGAGCTACCTTGGCCATTTCCTCCTTGATTCCTTGGAGCTTTACACTCTCTAGACAAAATGCCCATAGCTATTACAGTTAAAGCATCTTGATTTTGATTTATCAAACCCAACAGTTTTGTTTGCACTGGGTTTGTAGTTTCTGTTAGCATATAAGTGCTTTTGTGTCCTGTAAGCTATCATGACCATTTGCCAGTTGAGATCCATTTCTTCTACATCATCAGGATCCATCTCAAACAGATCTTGTAGAACTAAGGTGGTGTTTGTTTTTTTGAAAAAGAGCTTCTAAAGCTCTTTTGTCTGCACCAAAAAGAGGCGGGCAGATGTTTCAGGTCCGCAGAGTGTTTGTTTTTTTGAAGACGTTTCATTAAAAAACGTCTGCGTGACCTCTTCTTGGAGAAGAGGTGGACTAATGTCTTCACACCTCTTCTAACCTCTTCACATTTCATTTCAACCCTACTACTTCTCTTCCCCAAATACCCACACCCCCCTCCATTTCTCTGCTCCATTCCCGTCGCCACTCCCCCACTCCCTCGTCGCCACTCCCCCTGTCGCCACTTCCCTCGTCGCCACTCCCCTTCACCAATCCCCCGTCGCCACTCCCCTTTCACCGTCACGACCTCGCTCGAGTTCATTCTTCTGCTCGGTTTCATCCTTCTGCTCATCCTTCTGCGAGCTTCGCGACCTCTGCCCGAGTTCAAAGATGTAAGAAGCTCTGTGAAGGGGAGAACATGGAGGTGGTGTTGGAGGAAGAAATGAAGGAATTAGAAGAGAAATTGGAGGAGTTGCAGAGCAGCTACAATGGCTTCAGAGGCTACACCGAGTCCGAACATACAATTACACGATAAACCTGTTTTTCTGCTGCTGATCGGAACGGATCTGCGTGTGTGAACGAGATTCAAGGGTTTGAAAGTGTTGGTGAAGAAGGATGAATTGGACGATGAAAACAGAGCGGTTGTTGGTGATGGTGAAATCGGTGGTGTGTGAAGGGAGTTGAGATTGGATGCGATGGATGAAATCGCCATTGTTGATGAAAGATGGAGGTAGATTGATCAAAATTTACAGGGAGATATTTGAGTCGGTTGAAATAATGGGTGAAATGGAGGAGGTAGGTAGAGGTGTTCAACCTCAAAGATGATGATCAAGTAAATCATACTAATGTAACAATCACTCACTCTGTCGACGTATTTTATAAATATGAACTTGATATTGTAATCTTAAGTTAAGTTAATGGGTGAACTTGATATTGTTACCTTTATTTCAGCAGTCTGCAGACGTTACAAAACAAACAGTCTTCTTAATACAGGCTGCAGAGGTTTGGTCCGCCTCTTCTTCTACAGATGTCTGCAGATGTGGTCTGCAGACTGCAGACGTTTTACCTCTTCAGAAACAAATAGCACCTAACTCAACTTGAGTCAGATGACTGCCTTGGTAAGCTTGAAAGCTAGCCATGAAAGCTGTAAATGCAGATTTTGACTCTTCATCCTGTAAAAGAATATTAATGACATCTTTTACTTTGCTAGGATTGGGAGAGTTTGAGGATGGAATTTCAGTTTGTGGTTTAGGCATTTGAGCTTTAGGAGGAGACTGTGGTTGTGGTTGAGTAGAATAAGCAGTTGTACTGGTAAAGAATCCTGCTCCCACAAACAAATCACCTTCATCTTCAGGAGTAATCTGATCTTTTGCAAGAAATGCATTCTCTACTGTATTTGCTGGAGAAGCAACATACTTATATTGTGATGTTGATGCATGTCTGTCATTGTTTCTTGAACTTTCATCAATCTCTACTGATTCAATCTTTGCAATGAGAAGATCAAGATCCATTGGAAACTTTTCAGTGTGTTTCAACAAAGTAACAGTCTGTTTCCATGATGATGGTAGTGCATTCAAAAGTCTATTATTCAGAACTTCAAGATCATTCTTGATTCCCAAAGTAGACATTTCTGTTGTAAGTTGCACGAATCTGTTCATCATCTGATTAATTGTTTCTCCTGAGATGTGCTCAAATAATTCCAGTTGCCTTTTCAGTTTCTGTTTTTTAAGATCTTGAATTTCCTTTCCTCCTTCACAGATAACCTTCAATGCCTTGTACATTGTACATCCAGTTTGATAATTTTCAAGCCTGGAGAGTACTTCCAATGGTAGCCCTTTGCACATGAGAGAATAAGCCTTGATATCATTTTTCACCTTCTTTAGATCATCTCCATGTAGATTGTCTTCAAGATAAGGTTCTTGTGTATATTTTGTATACACAAAACCTCTATCTGGACCATCAGTAGTCACAAGAATATAAGGTCCCTTTTTAATTGATTTCCATAAATCAGTGTCTATGGAATTCAAGTGATGCTTCAACCTAAGAGACCAGTTTTTGAAATCAGCTCTATTTTTAAGTTTTGGAACTCTGTTTTTAGAATCTTCTGATTTCACCATTTTTATATTTTGTTGATTTTCTAAGTTTTTGAATTAAGAAAAGACTTTAAAAATATTTTTGGATTTTTTTTTAATTTTGAAAAAAAAATTCTAAGGGACAAGTGTCAATGGAGATGAGTCTGAACAGTGATTAAACGGCCCAACAGTAAGAAACGCCTCAACAGTTGATATATGTCTAAGGGATTGCCTTAGAAAAATTTCCAACACTTCTCAACAGTGTTAGAACTCTCTCACAATAGTGAAACGCCTTGGGTAAAAACACCTTCACAGTGGTAAAATGCCTTAACAGTGGTAAAACGCCTTAACAGTGGTAAAAACCTTCACAGTGTTCAAACGCCTTCACAGTGTTCAAACGCCTTCACAGTTGTGCATTTTAACCCTAATGCGCCAACTTTATCAAGTTCATATGAATTATAACGAACTCTGAAATTTCGAAATCTTTCAAATGTTGATGAATTGAACTGAAACTTTACAATTAGTTCATTATGATGCCGATATTCAATCTTCTAACATCAATTTCAGTAATTATCAACAATTATCCACTCAATTTCAGGAATCTCAGGTCGTAAACTCAAGAACAGTTTCTTGAACACTTTTCTACTGATTCACTCAATTTTGATGAAATATACTACAATTTGTGATTCAAATCATGTTTCTAATGATGAAACACAATTCTAATTCACAATATTTCACTTGAATTGTTAATCTACTACAGATTTCAGTGAATTTTTGAAGTTTCTATGTTCGACAGAACTTCAAAAACACTCAACCAAAAGCTCTGATATCATTTGATAGGATCAAATGCATCAATCTGTAACAAATTATGTAAACAATTCAAAGAAACACAAACAATTGTAATCAAATCAAGCAAATATAAATAAAATTCTCAGTTCATTGATATAGCAAAGTCAATTACAAGAGTAAGAAAGCAGCACATACAAAACTGTTACGACTACTTAATTCTACTCTAGACTAAGCTATTTATACTATCAACAAACTAAAGACTATCTATTTACAATTCTAGTCCCTATACTAAAGCAGAATTGTAAATGACACACTAAGACTAATGTTAATCTTTCTAGAGGACTAACAGTAGTCTTGAATAGCTTGCTTCAACTCATCCATATTCATCCTTTCTACCAGTTCATATAGAAATCCTTTGTTAATAAGACCCATAAACATGATAGATTCGGGTCTTTCTTTTAGGATGTCTTTTGTTGTAAGCAGCTCATCAGATACTGATGTTTTAGAAGCTTTGGGGGTTTCTTCTTTTATGAATTCTTCCTATTCGGCATCACTTTCATCCTTCTTGTATTCAATTGGCTTTAAGGTGGACAAATTAGCTTATAGGGTGTGCTCAGGGGATATTTTTTAGGAGAGATAGGTTGTGTATGTTCACTTTGTGGTGATGGCTGTTGTGCTGGTGGTGATATTGGTTCATTATGTATAGGAGATGGTGGTGGTGAATGAGAATCCTGATCAGTTTGTGCAGGGGATTCTTCAGCTTGTGCTTCTTGTTCTTATTCTTCAGTGAAAATCAGCTCTTGTGGAATGTCAGCATGCTTATCAATAACGTGAGCAAACATTGGCATATCTTCCCCTTTATACTTTCCACTGATTTTGTTCTAAACAGATCTCCCCAAATGTGTTTGCACAAATACATCTCCTCCACTTTTAATATTAGGCAAGACATCATTAATGATCAGCTGAAGAAATCTTGGATACATGAACATCCTGTCACCTTTCTGGACTTGTATCTGATAAGACAAACATCCAAAGATGTATTTGGCATAATTGTATGTTCTTCCTTCAAATAAGCCAATAATCCCGGAGATATGCATTGAGAATCGATCTAACCCAGACTTCCTATTTGATATGCACTTCAAGTAAGTTTGACATTGGAATCTGTATGGTTTGCATAGTCTACCCTTCTTGATTTCACCATTTTTGTAATCACAATCATATCCAATAGGTCGAATATCCTCTGAATATAATCATGCTCGAATACATCAGGATGACCTTCTTCTTGTTCTCCCAATTACAATACCCTCATTACTGTTTGTTTATCTATTCTTAACCTTTCATTTCTGATTATGGAAACAATCACTCTCTGATCATTCTCTTATTCTACTCTTGCAGAGTTACAAAAATCTACCATATGAGAATAATAGATGACTGGGTCAGTAGATAGAGCGTAGAAAATCCGTGGCCTCCGTAGATAATTGATGATTTCTCTGCAACCTTCAACTACGAGATCCTCAGGATTAAGGAACACATAGACATTATGTTCCTTTGCAATCTATTTGTCATCTGCACAGAAGATAAGAAAATTAGGGCACAATTAAAATTCAAACATAAGAATTTAAAGAGTTTTAGAGATAATCAAGAATCAAATATCTGATTTTTGATGTTTATCATATGGTTTACCTTGATAATGTTGTTCGTATGATGAACATAAGTCAAGATAAATATATGATTTTTTGTTCTGAAAAGGTAATTTGAATATCGGCGGAAGAGGAGTTTAAGGTTTTGTGAACATATTTATAGGTCTGAAAAGTGTTTTGTAAAACTGAATAAAGAAGACAAGTCAAAATTATCTTTTATATGCTTTTTTAGAATATTTAAGACATTTTTAACGCTGTAGGACCCTCAACCCTTATTACCCTTCTGTGGTAATATATTGCTTCCGCAGATATTAATTCTTCCGTAGGGAGATAATTCTTCCGTATGAACTTGCTTCTTCCGTAGAACATCTATGGATGACTAACTTATTAATTTTTCTGAACTAAGTCTGTGGAAGTATAATTTGTTTTTCTATAGGTTACCAATCTATGAAAATAAGTTATGCTTTGTTAAAATATCCGCACATCCGTAGGTTACCAATCTACGGACATTCCGATTTTAACCTTGTTGTTTCTTACTGTAGCTTCTGCTGAAATACACAATGTACACTAACTTCTACTGAAAAGTGAATTTTACACTGTAGCTTCTGCTGAAAACAAAGTTCGAAACTTGTTTGTTTGTATGATTCTAACATATTGTTAGTATCATTTGCTGCTGTTGGACCTTGTTGACTTTGTTCCATAGCAAATGTGCAAGAAATTGATTAAGACCTTCAGATATCCTGTAACCAGTTAGTGCTCAAGTTCCAATTTTTCTTCATTTAACTTATAAACTCATTTTACATGCTGATTACTACTCCCCCTAAATTTATGATTAATCATGAACTTATGAATTTATTAGAAATTTATCTTGAGAATAGCATGAAATGCAATGATCTAATCCACTTTATTGGAAATAACATAAATTAAACATAACTTAAATATATTTACAAGCATTTGAACATGGGATCATACTATGACACTAAACCACTTCCTGATGCATTTAGTTTAAGTGTAGTAGACATTGATCTAGAGCTGATTGCAAGTATGTTGATCCACTTAAATTCAGACAATAGTATATTTTCAACTACACATGATGATTATCATGTTTTGATCTTGATTAGAGATAAATAGACATGGACTCGACATTCAATTCACATTAGATTTTGTCCTCCATTTATGAGTCATCTTATCATTTTTTTCACACTTAAAAACTATGTGCCTTTAAGTATAAGTTCTATCGTAAGATTTCTGTGAAATCTTATTAATGCTAATTGATGTATAAGCTCTTTGAATATAATATAAAGTTGATCACATTGGATTCTTTTAGAGATTTGATATGATCATTATCAGGTCATCAGGTCTTTACTTCCATAAAACAGAGGTGCCTTAAACCCAGGTCTTTGTTTACACAAAACAGAGGGATGATAATGATCAAAATCACAACACCAGGTGTTTATGTTCATAAACCAAGGTTGTCATAAACCCAGGTCTTTGCTTACGCAAAACGAAGGGAATATGAGTTGTAAAGATAAAAATTATAAGAAATCAGAACATAGTGTGTTTAGGTGAGTAATTTGATCACATCAGGATAAGACTCACTTGCTTGATCCTTAAAATGGATATGCCCACAATCAGTTATCTATGCATTATGTTAAGCATGCATTTGTATAGTTTCTACTCAAGCTAAACCAACTCACATATCAAAACACATCTGATCAGTCTTTATTATAATTTAAATTTAGGAAAGTAAGCAAAGTCATAGTGTACTATCATTTCCCATAATATGAATGGTATAAATAGAAAATATATTGACAAGACAATCTTTTTGTATTTTTATAGGTTTTATGAATGTTTTTGGCCTTTTCATAATAATTATGAGGGAAGACATATCATGCTTTTCTTAACAATGATGAGAAAGTTAATCTTAATTAATCATGCCTAAGGATTCAATTAAGAAATTAAATCTTACTGAATCAAAGGCTTTAGTGAATAAATCAGCAAGCTGATTTTTGGTATCCACTTTGATCAACTTGATCAAACCTTTTTCTGAGCAATCTTTCAGAAAATGGTATATTATCTCTATATGTTTTGTTTTACTATGTTGCACTGGATTAGCAGTGATGAACATAGCAGCTGAGTTATCAATGTGAATTGGTGTTTGAAGAAAATTGTAACCATAATCAAGTAATTGGTGTTGCAACCATAAGACTTAAGAGCAACCAGCTGAAGCAGCTATTTACTTAGCCTCAGCTATAGATACTGATACATTTGTTTGCTTTTTGTACTGCCAAGAAAAAGGTCTTGGTCCTATGAATTGACATCCACTAGTTGTGGATTTTCTATTGTTGTTACACCCTCCAAAATCACTATCAGAATTGAGTGAGGTTGAAGTCTCCTTCTTTTGGATACCAAAGTCCAAGTGTTGGCTTGCCTTTGAGGTATCTAAAAATCCCCTTGACTGCATTCAAATGTGACTCTTTAGGGTCTGATTGGTACCTAGCACAAACACACATAACAAACATTATGTCAGGTCTGCTGGCAGTTAAATACATTAAAGATCCTATCATTGATCTATATAATCTCTGATCAACTAGCTTCCCCTTAGGATCTGGTACAATCTTGTCTATTGTTGATGCTGGAGTTTTGCATGAAGAAGTGTTAGCAAGGTTGTACTTTTTCAAGATTTGATGAATATACTTCTCCTGATTGATGAATATGTCATCTGGTTTCTGATAAACTTGTAAGCCAAGGAAGAAGGTTAATTCTCCCATGGAGCTCATTTGAAATTCAGATTTCATCAAGCTTTCAAAGCTTTCACATAATCTCTTGTTTGTGAACCAAAAATAATGTCATCCACATAAATTTGGACAACCAAAAGGTCTCGATGATCGTGCTTGAGGAAGAGAGTCTAATCAATTGTTCCACGTTTGTATCCATGTTTGAGCAAGAAAGATGATAGTGTTTCATACCATTTTCTTAGTGCCTGATGAAGATCATACAAAGCTTTATCAAACTTGTATACCCTGTGTGGGTGATCAGGATCCTCAAATCCTATCGGTTGGGCAATATAGACTTCATCATCAATTTTACCATATAAGAAGGCACATTTCACATCCATTTGGTAAACTGTGAACTTCTTATGTGAAGCATAGGCTAGGAATACTCTGATTGCTTCTATCCTTGCAACTGGAGCAAAGAATTCATCATAGTCTATCCCTTCTTCTTTGGTATAACCTTGTGCTATGAGCCTTGCCTTATTTTTGACAATGATACCTCTGTCATCTAGTTTGTTCTAGAACAACCACCTTGTACCAATTGGATATTGGCCTTCAGAAAGATCAACAAGATTCCAAACATTTGGTTTTCTGAATTGCTGAAGTTCTTCGTGCATAGCTTCAATCCAGCTATTGTCTTTCAGTGTAGCAGTGATGTTGGGAGGAACCACTTGTGAAAGAAAACAATAGAATAGGCAAATATTTGCTGCTCCCCCTTGGATTCTTATGGTTCTTACATTGAGATCACCAATAATTAAGTCTATTGGGTGATTCTTATAAACTCTAGATGTTGGAATTACTGTAACTGGAATAGATGATTCCAAGTTAGTAAGGTTGGTTGATGGAGATGGATTCAGCTGTGATGGAGAATCAACAAAATAGTCGAGGTCTTCATCATTTTGATCTTCTGAGGCTTAGTGGAAGCCATCTTCATTTGTTTGTCCCTCAGTAGATGTATAAATACCTTCCGTAGGAGGTACAGGAACATCTACGGATGTTGTTTGTTGACCTGCTAATATGTTATGATCCTTAGAAGGTATGGAAGATCTACTAATATAGAAGGAACATCCGCTGATGCAGTGTTCATATCTCCGGATGCATTAGAACCTTCTGTGGATGCAGAGTTATCTGCTGCTGATGCATGATTTACTTCTTTGGAAATTAAAACATCAGTTCCATCAGGCTGATCAATGGTTGTTGGAGATAAAGGGCCAGGATCACCAACAATTGAGATGTGTGGCTGAGGTCTTGGAGGATCAGCAGTCAATGGCACTTCACTCATACTTGGAGGTAAATAGGGATAGCATGCATCCGTAGAACCTGCAACATTCAAATAACCAGTGTTAAATGAATTTGTTAATGCATCTATATCAAACAACCATGATGATCCCTTCACATATTTTAGGAATAAGGATTCATCAAAGGATACGTTAGGTGTTTCTTCCATAGTATTTTGATGTGGAATATAGACTCTATATGATTTAGATGTTGATGAGTAACCAACAAAGAAACCATCATAGGCTTTTTCAGAAAACTTTCCTAATTGTTCTTTGTGTTTAGAATAGACATATGACACCCTAAAGCTCTAAGATATCCTATAAAAGGTTTTCTTTAAATAAAAGCTCATATGGTGTTTTGTGATGTTCTTTGACAATTAATGTCCTGTTTTGAACATTACATGTTATGGTCACTGCTTCAGCCCAGAAGGTGATTGGCAAATATGAATCAGCTAGCATTGTTCTTGCTGCTTCAATGAGAGTTCTGTTTCTTCTTTCAGTAACTCCGTTTTATTGTGGAGTTTTTGGTGCACTGAATTACCTTGCTATGCCTTTGTTCCTACAAAAGGAATCTAAAACATGATTAACAAATTCAGTTCCATTATCACTTCTTATAATTTTGACTTTTAAATCAAGTTGATTTTCAATCTTAGTGATAAACTCCATTAATATTTCTGATGTATCACTTTTATGTTTTAAGAAAAAGACCCATGTGAATCTAGTAAAATCATCAACAATCACCAAACAATATTGCCTCTTTCCAATGCTCATCATATTGGTTGGACCAAAAAGATCCATATGAAGCATTTAGAGTGGTGTTGTATTTATATTGACTGTTTTGGATTTATGAGACACTCTATGTTATTTTCCTTTATAACATGATGAACAATGAGTAGAACAATAAAATTCTTTCTATGGGAAAGCAATGACTAAGTTATTTTTGACCAGTTTGTTCATGTTCTTTATGTTTGAATATGCCATCCATCTATGCCACAATTGAGATTCATCTTCTGAAGACTTAGAAATCAGACAGGTTTCACTGCTAGTTATAGACGTGTTGTTTATATCCAAAACATATGTGTTGCCTTGTCTTGGTGCTTTAAGAAGGATCCAGTCTTGTAGAATTTGGAGACCTGGCTTAAGAATGTAACAGTAAGTGTTATCAAGTAAAGTTGTATAATTTTGATCATAAATTTAAGAAACACTGAGTAAATTATATTACAAATTTTCACAATAATTTACTTTCTCAAATTTGAGTACACCATTTGTTACCATTCCTTCACCACTGATTTTAACTCCCTTCCAAATGCCGCATATGAAGCATTTTTATGTTTGAAGTCATGGAGTAAAGAACAGTTTCCTATCATATGTCTGTAACATCCACTATCAACATACCACTTGTTGTCAGCCTCCATGTCTGTTCCTGCACAAAAATGAAATCAATTAGAATGTGGAACCCAAGCCTTAATGCGCTTAGGCTGACTACTGGTGTCTAAAATTGTCACTCCCTCATGAATAAGTCTCGATGATTCAGGTTTGACTTTAGACTCAATTGATTCATTTTGTTTTGTTTGTGGTGAGGATGATTCTATTGAAGATGGGCTTGAAACACTTTGTTCTTGTTTCACAGTCACTTCTTCTTTCATTTTTTTCTTTGTTTTTATTCTTCTTGAATTGGATGAAGAACCTTGATCGAAGAAAGTTTCACAATCCTTTGATTTTGATTATGGTATTTGAGTACCCCTTTCAAAATGGTCAAAGAAGGTTTCATCAGCATTGACTTTCTCCTCCTTCAACTCTACCTTCTTGCGAGGTGTTTTGAGTTGAGGTTGTTGTTTCACCTTCTTCTTTTTAGGTTTATCCTCAACAGAAGGTTGTTTCTTTGCTGTGGACACCTTTTGCTTTTGCTGCTGTTTCTTGAGCTTTGAATCTTCTTGACTATCACTTGATTGTGAGTCAGATTCAATCTTCTTTTATTGTTGCTTCTTTGTGCTCTTTGTCATGTTCTTTTTGTTAAAATAACATTCCTAGGTAGAATGGTTATTCTTGTTACAAATAGTACAATGTTTGTTGAAATAACAATCAGAAGTCATATGATTGTTCATGTTGCAAATAAAACAATAATTTCTAAAGTAGCATTCATCAGTGTTGTGATTATGCATATCACACCACTTGGAGTATTTTTCCTTTGCTTCACCTTTAGATTCAACCACTTTCTTCTTTCTTATCTGTTTTGTGAGCCTTTAACTCCTTTTCAAATTTGGCAGTTGATGAATCCTTGCCATTTCCAGACATGATGTCAAAAGGTTCTGGCTTAGCATCAGATGATTTTTTTTGCTTAGGATTCATAACTTTTTGTTGCTTTGCCTTCTTGTTGATGGTTGTTGCAGCTAATTTCTGCTTCTGTAGATCTTCTACAGATGTTGATTGATTAACATGGTTCTTCTTCCGTAGAAGCTTTACTGATGAAGTTTTCTTTGCCTTATCTACGGAAGTGATTTTTCTCCTTCCGTAGATTTGACATTGTCAACATCTTCAACTATTGTTGATGGAGATTTTTTATGTTTATTTAGTTCATGAAGTCCTTCATTCAGCTGAGCTATCCTCTTGTAATTTATCTTCAACATATTTCTTTGCTTTGGAGGATAAGGCACTTGATTTCTTCAAAACTTTAGGCATGATGGGTTCAAATGAAACATTCTTACCCTTACCCAAACTAGCAACTTGTTTGCTCATCAGTTCATCAGAATCAACCAAGTCATCACAATCATCAAAGTCAAATTCCGATTCATTTTGTTTTAAGACTTCTGATTCAAAAGACTCAGTTTCACTCACCTCAGTTTCATTACCATTTACTAATTGATTAAGTTCAGTTTTTGGTTCAATTTTGGTGCTTGGCACCAAATGGTTTGATAAGTTGTTGGTCATTGAATCATGTAAAGGGGTATAGTTATCATTCACTGGTGGTGCAACTGCATTAAATCCTAACCCGTACTTGTTCTTTGACTCAATATGAGAATCTAACAACTTCTCATATTGCTGAGATGACAATTGAAACTTCTGAAGTTTCACTTCAGTTGATGCATGATAAGGCATGGATTTTGTTAAAGAGATGGTCAAATGCTCAACTTGGCTTTCAAATTGTAGTTTTTAGAACCAGTTTATCTAAATCTTTTTGTAAAGAGGTGATTTTGATTTGATATAATTTATGCTCTCTTACATGAGATTCATTTAAAACCATTGTTTCTTTTACTTTATTAGCCAATTATTGAGCATGGACTCTATATTTCTCAACCTCTTCAACACATTTTGATGAACACAGTCTTTCCCTTACCTCTCTAGCCATGGGTGGGACTTGGTTCTCCATGTTGGCCATCAAAGCTTGATTCTCTACCAACACCTTCTGCTCATACATGCTCCAGTCACATGTTCCATCTTGCAGAATGATCAACCTAGTTTCTTTGGTTTTACTTGGTCCTACTGAGGAACTTATGGCTGGTAGGGATGAGTTTGTAAGTTGAGGCTGTTTGAAATTTCATTGACTAGCTGATTGCTGGTGTGACTGATGTTGTTGAGACTCATGTTGTTGAGATTGTGTCAAATCAGTAGTTGATTGCTGATTACATTCCCTGGAGAAATGCCCATATAAATTGCATTCGTAGCATCTCACCTTAGATTTATCAAAACCAATTTTGTTGATCTACCTGTAGCTGCCAAACTTTTGTACCTTCTCAAATACATTTTGGCTCTATAGGCAATAATGGACATTTGCCATTATAGATCCATCTCTTCAACTTCATCCAGATGAAGTTCCTCTAGATCTTGTTGGCAATGTGTGCAGGTGTTAGAGTGCTACCCAGATAAGCTTGAAAGCTTGAACTGAATGCTGCAAAAGATGCTTTCTGTTCTTCTGAGTCCAAAACCACAGTGATTGGTTCTGTTTGATTGTTGTTTTTGTTTGAGGAGGATGCCTTTGTTGCAGCAGATGAGCTTTTCCCTTCATCATGTCTTGCTCTATATTTTCCTACTGAGTTGCTTTGAGAGTTGGATTTGGATGGCCTTGAAGCATAGAAACCAGCTTCTTCATCATCATCACTTAAAGCACAAAAACTTATGTTATCATGATTAGAAATAAAAGCACTTCCAACCCTTTTGGTTTCTTTAAACTGGTATGGAGCAATAGGTGCTTTCACACTCTTGTTTCTTGTTTTCTCATCTAGCCCAATGGCTTTAAGATCAAGGGTATTCTTGAACATGGACACAGTTTAAGTCCAACTTTCAGGTAAAGTATGGAGCATCTTATTGTTTAAATCCTTATTAATGTATTTCTACTCAAAGATGTTCATCTCAGTCACCAATTGCATGAATCTATGGAGTTATTAAGGAACAGAATTGCCCTCAATATGATGGAAAGTTTCATATTGGGAGCGAAGTGTGTCCTTCCTGGTGCTTCTGATTTCATCACTCCCTTCATAAAGAGTATGAAGAATCTTCCACAAGGAGTTTGCTGTTTTGTAGTTCTTAGATATGATCAATAGGTCTTCAGGTAAAGCCATAGTAAGCATACTATAGGCTCTAATGTCAACCTGAACTTTCTTTGCATCCTCAGGTGATAAATCCTTCAGGCTTATAGGTTGGTTATTGTCCTTATAATCAGGTCCAAGTGTTGGTGGAATGTAAGGGCCTTCAGTAATGGACACCCATAAATCAGAATCAGTGTAATTCATATGATTCCTGAACCTGATCTTCCCTTTCTTGATATCAACTTGTTCTCCAACTTTGGAGGTTGGTAAGCTGATCCAACAAGTGAATTACTCATTTTAGTTTAGTGATTGTTAACTAAAACAGAAATTCCTTTGATAATGATCTAATTAATGACAAACTCTTAATTATCAATTAATTAAACTCTTAATTATCAATTAATTAAGTCGTTGAAGTCAAAATAAGTTAATCCCCACAACAAATTCTCAACCGATATGAGATTAAGGATATTTAATGATGGATTTTGTTCAAATTGATTTGAACAACCATAGATTATCGATCAGTAACAAAAATCTTTGAATCAAAACGAGTTTGACTTAGATTGATATTAATCGAGCAATGGAACAGTACTCGCTGAACAATAAATCAGGGTTTGATGTTTTTCAAATGATTACACCAAATTGTTGAGGGATTGCTTCGTTAGCTATTGATTAGCTTAACTCAACTTGTGTTTTGTAAAATTTGTTCAATAACGCACTCGAATATGAGTTTTGAACTCTCAAGTCGTTATGAACACCCTAAAATGATTTGTGTAAACTCAACAGATCGAATCAGAAACCTGATAGATCTAATGATATAAACAATCAATTAGTCAAATCTAACACTAGATCGATCAATTAATCTAGATTAATGAGCACGAGGCTATGATACGACCTGTGAATCCGAGGATCGAAACAAGTATTATCAGGTTAGATTATACGAATAGTGATTGTGGAATTATCACTACTCGTTTGTTTAAAGGATTGATGATTAATGAAAAATTGTAATATTAATTAACAAAGAACAAATCCGTAAATATAAAATGTAATAAAGAACAAGCAGATTTGATTCAAACATTTTTTTATTAATAATTGAATAAACAATTACAATTGATCAACAACGATTGATTCAATGATATATGATGATTGCTAGGGTTCTAATAATGATGATTTTGGTGTATATTGTTATGGTTGCTGTTGAGGCTG
This sequence comes from Flaveria linearis, assembly GCA_024085815.1. NCBI lineage: Eukaryota > Viridiplantae > Streptophyta > Magnoliopsida > Asterales > Asteraceae > Flaveria > Flaveria linearis. The sequence continues at coordinate 71,052,221 of CM044010.1, read as the reverse complement.
CTAGGGTTTGATGGTAGGTTATGATCCATAGCAGTTGTTTGCAATCAGTGCCTAAAAGTGTGCACCTAAGCCTCATATTTATAGGCTTAGATATTTATTGTTAAAGTTACGGTAGCTTTCATATCAAGGTAAGAAAGTTACTCAGAGAATGTCTTGATGTGACGTTCTCTGACTAAAGTGAAGTCATCTGCAGAAGTTGACTTATGACATCACTTTAGTGTTTTACTTGTTGACTTGATGTACTTAGTGAACTACATGCAAGTGTTGGACTTCCGGAGAACTTCAGTCTTCCGTAGGACTCTGTTCTTCAGTAAGAGTTGTGTCTTCCATATGACCTTTGCATTCGATAGAAGTCTTACTTAGGACTTCATCCGCAGTAAATTGTTCTTCCGTAGCAAATCCTCGGATGCATAATTCCTTTGTTGTTTCAGTAGAACATCTATGGAAGTACAGAATGTTCATCCGAAGATAGTTCTTACACTTAGTCAGTTTGTAAAATTGACTAAGTATAATGTTATTCCTGCAACTACACATATAAATCAACACAAAATAAATGGGTTAACCTATACATATATATTGCATACAAGAAGTTGGAAGTGTGCAAGAAATCATTACAAAGATTAATTAAAGTTCTAAGCCTATACTAAAGATCTGGTCCTAACAGATATTCTTCTTCATCCTCATCTTCTTCCACATCATTAAATTTTTTGTCTAGTTTTGTATTGGCTTATATTTATAAGATCTATATGAGGATTCTAACTTTTCGCTTCGAGTATCATAGGTTGTAAGTGATTTTCTTCATCCATGACCTCAACATGTTTCTCTTCATTTTAAATTTGATCTAGAATAACCTAACTGATCTTCTAACTTTTACGTCAAACTCCAATAATTATTGGCCAAGATCTTCCACACCCATGAAAAATCAGAGTTTGAAATTGATGTTTGAGCATTTGAACATTGCTAGAGATTTCATCTTTGCTAGAGCTTATTTTAAAATATACGGATTGTAAATAAAAAACTCAATAAGTGTGTGAGAAGAGTATTAAATGTTGTTGTTCATGGTGTGCGTAATTAGGTGTGTAGGCCAACTTTAACGTTGCATCAGCAAAGGGTGCCAGACTTGCGTTGTGTTACGGGGAGCCTTATTCACATAAGTACAATCATGCCTAATTACTTTGTGGTGGGGTAAGTGTTTAATTATGAAAAATATTTGAAGTTAAAGTGGTAAAACTCCATTGATGTTAAGGGTTTGAGCCCCGCCTTCCTGGGTTGGTGTCACACCCTAAATTTAGGATACCTCATGGGTGCGACCGTTTGGTACACATAACTGTTCATTTTTCATTTTTTTTATCTTGAAAAACATTTATGCAGTGTAAAACTTTCTTAAAACTCTGATGGTGGTCAAAACAATATTTCATATCTTTGTTGCATATCCATTATTTTTAAAGATTACTTTGAAAAGTAATGTTTACAAATCTTCTATTAATGATGTTCACACACACGCCATAATGTTAATCTCTATAACTAAGAAACTTAGTCTGGCCAACATTATTCTTGCTAACATGTTTTGCCACAATGTTTCCAAGCCTATGATTCATAGTCCATCCAGCACTAACCTAGTTAAACATATTTAATGTTGAGTGCTTGAAAATATTGAAAATGATACATCAGCAAAAAGCTAGTGAATACATTTAGATAAATACCAAAATATTTTGACATGAATAATGATAAATATTAATCACAAATTGCCGGTAAACCACACATTTAGCAGTCTATATCATCTACAAGTCCCCCTTCATATATAATGGTATTAGTACTAAGGCAATCATACTACAGGACTCTCCGGATCTACATAGGTTCCATGGCTAAAATTCCTATTTTTTGGTAGTTTAAGGTGTTGTAGTAAACTCGAAGGTACCCTAACTTGAGAGCATGTAACACACTTCACAACACATAGCACAATGTTATTTTTCATACCTATCCACTAATAGTTTGTTTTTGAATTCTTATACATTTTATCGTCCTATGGGTGCATTATATATCTAGATTTATGAGCTTCTTTAAGTAATGCCAATAGTATGTACCCGAATTCTTTTGTTTAATTTTAACCACTCAACGTCTCCTTTCATTCCTTCTTATTTTCCTATATTCAAGAGCTATTTTGTAAACATTCTTCAAGTCCACATGAATATCAAGTCTCAAAGAATGAATTATATTTGGCTTTTCTCTTTCTTTTCATTTCAAGGCATCATTGCATTTAATAGATTTTGCAATCATACTTCTAAGGATTTTCATCCATTTTCTTTTGTCTCATGTTTTGCTCTTTGTAACCAAAGGTATATTTAAACTTTTATGGTTAGTACATATAACAAATTTGACTCCATAAAGATAGTGCATCAATAACTTTAACCCAAATATTACAGCACCTAACTCTAAATCATGGGTTGTATAATTATTTTCTTGAGTTTCTAGTTATGTAATGCATAAGTAGTAATTTTGTTTATTTGCATAAACATAAATCCAAAACCAGCGTGTGAAGCATCGCAATAAATGACAAAGTCTTCAATACCATCGATAAGGCTACGATGGATGAGTTTGTTAAATTTTCTTTAAGCTTCATCTTGTTTTCTTATTATCGGTATTTGACAGGATCTAAGCCTCTAGTTTGATCAATTAGGTTGTATTCGCAGCGGATTTAGTACAAGAATTAGAACAAACAAGCAAGAACACAATGGATTTAACAATAAAACAGTAAGTTATAGAGAAAGATAGAAGTTCTGCAAAAGAGAATATTTCATTCAATACATGCTTCGATTGCGGCTATATTTAGTAATGGCTACAATTAGGTCATCTTCCTTATATTGGGAAGAATAACCTAATGCTGATGTCACTTGACAGTGACATCAACTGTTATTAACAAACTACTGATAACAGACTAAACTACTGAAGATGTCACAACAGCTGACATCTTCTTACAAAATGCTAAGTGTCAAACTATTACAAGAACTGAAAAGAAACTACTGAAAAGGTACAACGACTGAAGAACAAACTCTACAGTCATTTACAAACTACTAAACTATAACATCTGAAGAACAAACTCTTCAGCTGTTGTACAAACTACTAAAAAGAAAAAATGCAAAACTACTGAAAGAGAAAAACCATCACAACAACTGAAGACAACTTCTTCAGCTGTTGTGACAAACTCTGAAGCTTCAGCACTTGGTCTTCAGATTTTGATCTTCAGATGTTTCATCAGCTGATGACTTCAGTAGTTGTCATCAGCTGATGTCTTCAGTCTTTGTCTTCAGACTTTGTGCATCAGTTGTTGATCTTCAGTTCTTCAGTTCTCCAATTGTTGATCTTCAGCACTTGAGTCATCAGTACTTGAAGTCTTTAGTACTTGTATTCTTTAGTACTTCAGACTTCAGTACTTGTCTTCAGTACTTGGGATCTTCAGCTGTTGTTCTTCAGATCTTTGATCTTTAGCTGTTGAGTCTTCAGTCTTTGTCAAACTGCTGATGAAGCCTTCAGCAGTTGTTGTGATGACATGTGGGACTTAGAGGTTTTCTTGATCTTGGCTCATTGGTTCTTTTGGTCCAATAAAATCCCTGAACCAATGCAGCCAAAACCTCTAAGCAATTTATTGGTCCCACTTATTGATGGCAGAATGATTGGTCTTTTTCCTTCTTGATCAGCTTAGAAGATGACCCATGTAAGCACTGGCCTGGGAAGAGGTCTCTGAGATTTGATTGGCATAGTATGGATGGGAACCCTGTCTTGGGGAACCGGACACAGGGCTGTTGTCCCATCCATGAGACCTACTTCCCATGTATGAGCCTGTAGGATTCTTGAGTGTAGGCTCTGAGGAATGTAATTTGTTCTTCCATGGATAGGTCCTCAGCCTAACCTTCAAATAATCCTTCACGGCCATACAGCTCTGAGACAAACTTGGCCTGTTTGCCATTCTTGAGCTCAACTGTTGTAATCTGCCTATAGGTGAATTCATCAGGATGTCTGCCTTCTAGTAGAAGGTTGAGCTCATCCTTTCAGAAGTTCTCAAGCCTCTTGTAGACTAAGCCTTTCCTAACCACCCTATTCTCCAACATCGTTTAGGGTGATTGCTTAGTCCTATAGGCTATCTCGAACTCCTCTACAATCTCCCAGGGAGTTATTACAAGAGCCACTAAGATCACTTCATCTACGATCTTCTTAACTTGGCTCTTGTATCTCACAGGAGTGTCTTTCTTAATGATCCTGTGAGCCACCCTAGGATCAGGCCAAGTCCTCACTCTCTCTTTATCATATTGGAAAGTTTGTTTGAGAGTGAAGAGTCTCAGAGCTTCCTTCTTCATGTTGATTATAGAAGAAGTAGCAGCATAAGCTTTGTCAATGCTTTTCAGCATTTCTTCATCATGATGTTTCTGCTGCTCTTCTTCTTCTATCTTAACCCTCACAACTTCCATCTGTGAGGTAGGAGTGATGGGTTTAGGTATGTCTCACGACAAGGATATGACTGCAGAAAGAGGCAGTCTATCCTGCTCATCCTCTTCTTCTTCTTCTTCTTCTTGCAGCCTCAACACCCTTCTTTTCTTCTGCAAGGGTGGATTATCGGCAATAGGTTTTGATGGTGAAGGGGTTGGTTTTGTGGGTTGTGTTTGGGTTGTTGGTGTGGGAATTTGGGCAGGCTTTGCTAGCAACCTAGAGATAAGGGCAGGTTTAGTCTGTTTGACTAGCAAGGTCCTGTTCCCAGCATCGGCTACAGATAGGGCTTCTGCGACCAGTCCCTTGGTAAAATCACCAGCCGAACAGATCTTGGTGGCTATAGCCAAGATTTTGTCCCTGTTCCAAGCCTTCACATCTAGGACTGGTCTCCCAGATACTTCGAAATAAACCAACTCATAGCCTCAAGTCTCTTTCTTTCCTCTTGGCTATAAGTGGTCCATCAGTATTCTATCTCCTTTATCTCCATCTTCCTAATTTCCTGATCTAGCATGGCAGTGTCCATGTCAAAGCCTTGCCTGAACAACTGATCAATGATAGAGTCCATTGATCGGCTATGCTCAGCATCAATCTCCTTGACTAGGACTGCAAGATCAGTATCCACCTTCTCTACCTTCTCTCCCTCCTTCTCTCCTCTATTCTTTTTATAAGTGACACTGAAATCTTTTTGAATTTCAGCCACTTCTATCTGTTCAGCTCTCTCCTCCCTCACCTTCTCCTTCCCTTTCACCTTCACAGTCTCCTCAATCCTCTCCCTCTCGTTTTCCTCCTCTCTCCCTACTTCTTTCTCCTCCTCTACCCTCTTCCTCTTGGCTTGCACTGATGTCTCCCCCTTTTTGGGTGCGTTGGTTGGGGTTTGACTATCAGCAAGCGTCTTTGTTGGACCAAAAGAACCAATGAGCCAAGATCAGGAAAACCTCTAAGTCCCACATGCCACTACAACAACTGCTGAAGACTCCCATCAGCTATTGTGTTCTCTTGCTTGAATTTCAGACGCGAGAGCATCTTAGCTCCAACCATCAGCTGTTCTGACAAAGTCTGAAGAACAAAGTATGAAGATCAAAGAACTGAAGAACAACAGCTGAAGACTCTAAAGTACTGAAGACAAGGCTGAAGAATCAAAAGCTGAATTGAAGAACTGAAGACCTTCTACTGAAGCACAAAGTCTGAAGACAAAGACTGAAGACAACAACTGATGATATCTACTGAAGTCATCAGTTGTTACATCATCTGAAGCCAAGTCTGAAGACCAAGTACTGAAGACTCAGAGTTTGTCACAACAGCTGAAGAAGTCTTCTTCAGTTGTTGTGATGGTTTTTCCTTTTCAGAAGTTTATTTTGTTTCAGTAGTTGTACAACAGCTGAAGAGCATGTTCTTCAGTTGTTATAGTATCAGTAGTTATAAACGACTGAAGAGTTTGTTCTTCAGTCGTTGTAGGATTTCAGTAGTTTTACTTTTGACAGTACTTAGGAAACTTTTGTAAGAAGATGTCAGTTGTTGACATCTTCAGTAGTTTTATGTTTTGTCAGTTGTAATTTTAATATTCAGTTGATGTCAGAAAAAGGACATCAGCCCATCCTTTTGCCACCTATAAAAGGATGGGGAACCATTCTGTATTAATGGCCGAAACGTGCTAAGCAATAGAACATTTATTACTTCGCAGAACTCTTTTCTCTCTCTATGCTTGTGCTTTTACATGCAATATCTTTATGTTCTTGCATTAATCGCTAATTAATGAGCTAAATCCGCTGCAAACATAATCTGATTGATCAAACGAGAGGCTGAGATCCTGTCAAATGGTATCAGAGCAGGTTAATCATTGATCGATTTAACTATTGATCATTTGAAACTGCTCTTTTGATCTCTCTGTTTGATCGAATTAGCAATTTGCAAGAATTAGCCATAGAGAGTGAGTTTCTGCTGTTTCTGGCCAAAATCTTGAGGTCTTTTGGTGGTTTCGAGTTACGTTTGTCTTGTTTAAACTTGTTTTTGACTAAAACCTGAGATGACAACACCAACTAATGATCCTCACAATACTGGTTCCGCAACCAAGCCTCCGATGCTGGTTAGGAACGAGTATAACATATGGCAAAGACGTATGCTACACCACTTGGCTGTCAACAGTGCTGGTTGTTGGAAGTTAGTGGTGCATGGGCCATACAAGCCTATGGTGAGCGTCCCGGAATCTAATGAACAGGTTGCGAAGAAACCTGAACAATATTCGGACGAAGATCTAAAGCTGTTCGAAATTGATGCTAGAGCCCATGGAATTCTAGCCATGGCTATTCCTAATGAGATATATTCAGGGCTCTTGCATCATGAGTCTGCTCATGACCTATGGGTTGCTCTAAAGGAACAATTTGGAGGAACTGATTCGGTCTTAGCAAACAATAGGGAAATCCTCGCCCAACAATATGAGACATTCTCATATAGAAAGGGTGAGACTCTGACCTAGCAGTTTGAGCGGTTCTCTTGTTTGATTTCTGAGCTGAAGATGGTCAAACAAGAGTACTCCAAAAGCCAGATGAACAACAGGTTCCTCAGGTCATTGCCTGAGAGATGGGACACATATACCATTGTCCTACACTCCAGTGTTGACCTGGACACTCTATCTCTCACCCAACTTCATGGGAAATTGCTCACTTTTGAGAGAGAGGTAGAGCAAAAGAGGAAGTTGTCATCTTCTGGCAAACTTGCTGATGACTTTGTCCAAGGTAATGCTGCCTTGATAAGTCATGAGTCAGAATATGCCTCATCAGAAAGTTCTTATGATGAGCATATTGATTTCTCTACTAACTCAGAACAAGCTTTTGTTGGTGTTAGTAGTTCAGGAGGTGGTGGTGACAACTTGTGTTTTCTGATGGAGGACTTGAAGGGCATTCCAGATGATGATCTGGAAGAGATGGATATTTTGAACCAAATGGCAATGATAAATATCCGCTCTCAAAAGTTCTACAAGAGAACTGGTAGGAAATTCCCAGGACTCTCTGGCAAAACCAAAATTGGTTTTGACAAGAGCAAGTTGAGGTGTCACAAGTGCCAAAGGCTTGGACACTTTGCAAGAGAGTGTAGATCATCTGGATCTAACTCATCTGCACCCTTTGTGACTTTTCCCAGCAATAGCTCACAGCACAAAGGGCAACCTTCCTACAGTTCTACCCATCCATCTCAGGCACAGGCACCACCTGCTTATTTTGTGCCACAGGGTCATATGCCATATCCTTACCCCTGTTACTACATGCCTCAGCCTAGTCAAACTCAAGCACCCCCGGCTCAACCACCTCATGCTCTTCCAGAGCCTCAATCTTCCCAATCTCATCACCACACAACCTCAACAACAAAGCTTTTTCACCCCAACTGTTGTTGACTGGAGTAGTCTACCAGAAGAGCTATCTGGTCAGGATCAACTACTTCAAGGTGCTGGTCAACATGGAGGTGACCAACCTTTTGGAAATCTTGCTCTGATGGCCCTTGATTCTGCTGAAGGGTCATCATCCAATGCCTCATCTCAGGTATCCACTGAGGCAAAATCCAAGCTTTGTTCAGAGTCATGCATAGCAGCATTTGCTTCTATTAGAGAAGCAAATGTAGCTTTAATAGATAAAAATCTTGAGCTTGAGCAAACAATTTCCAAAAGAAAAGCTGACTTTGAGGTTGTTCTAAAAGATAAAAATGATGAGATTTACAAGCTTAAATGCCAAATCAAAGATGATAAAGCTAGGGAAGATGTACTTCTGGAGAAGTACAAAGACCTCAAGGAAACTCTTGCAACCACCCAAGTTGAGTGTGATCGATGGGTGCAATCATGCAAGGGTTTTGAAATGCTTCTTAGCAAGCAATCAGCTTCCAATGTGAAGTTTGGCATTGGTTATAATCACATTGCTCCTCCTACAGATTTCACTTCAAGAGCAGAAGTTGAATCTGATAGGGAGAGCAATAACCAATCCTTCTCTTCATGTGACCTGCTATCCTCTGATTCAGCATCATCAGAGATAGATGTCAGCATTAACTCCTATCAAAACCAATCAGCTGATGCCACAACAGCTGATGGTTCAAATGCTGACTGTCACATGACCAAAAGGCTGATCAACTCAGGTGTTGTTACTAGAAGTACTGAAGGTACTAGAGAGCAAGTGACAACATCTGAAGTTCAAACCTCAAATACTGTTAGCATTGAAGAGAAGAAAACTAACAGTAGGAAAGGTTTGAAGACAACTAGAGAGGATACCAGGAAAGCAGGCACTAGGAAGAAAACTGCTAGTACTGATGACAAACAGCTGAAGACCAAGTCTTCAGCAGTTAAATCCTCTTCAGCTGATGATCAGCATAAGATGAAGAAAAAGCCATGTGAGATATGTGGCTTGTTCAATCATCTTACTGATGATTGCCGGTACAAAAGGGGTTCCAAACTCAAACAGAAGGAGAAAATTACTGAGAGCATCAATAAAATGAAAAATGAGTTTGAAACCAAGTTTGTACTAGCAACATTCAAGCCTGAAATCCCTAAGCCCAAAACTAAATCTAAAAAGAAGGTAGGGATTACTCAGGCAACAGCTGAGGTTGCTCAGAAAAAGATGGTACAACATAGGAACTCATCATCAGCAAACTCCAATGTGTCTGAAGAGCTGAAGGCTTTATCACAAAATCAGACACAGTTGGTGATGATGGTTCAGCAGCTAGTGGGAAGAGTCAACCACTTAGATGCTCCTGTGTTGAAACCACAGAAAAGGAAGTCCAAGCCAAAGGGTTCCTCTTCTGTACCATCTTCTTCATCTCAAGCTGTCACACACAACACACCTGTTAGTGCTGCACCTGTAGCTGAGAACAGACCCAAAACCAAGCAGGTTTGGGTCTCCAAGACAAACTAACACATGGTTGTGTTTGCAGGGTTCTTCAACATGCCATAGAAGCATCTGGTATGTAGACAGTGGAGGATCCATGCACATGACAGGAAGCAGCTCCCTTCTTAATGACTACTCTCAAGGAAAGAAGGGATTTGTTTCCTTTGGCAATGATGCAAAAGGTTACATCATTGGTAAAGGCTTTGTTTCTAATGGGGAAATAAGGTTTGATGATGTTAACCATGTGGAGAATCTCAAGTACAATCTCTTGAGTGTCAGTCAAATGTGTGACAAAGGCCATGTTGCTCTTTTCACAAGCCAGAACTGTCGGATTCTGTCATCCAAAGTTCTGAGTTTGATTGACAAGGCATTGGATGAACACACTCTCCTGAAGGCCAACAGGACAGGAAGAGTGTATGCCTTAGATCTTTCCAAAAAGATGGATCTAAAAGGCCATCCTTGCCTATTCTCCAAGGCATCTCCTCAAGAGTCTACATTATGGCATAGAAGGCTGGGTCATGTTAATTTCAAAAACATGAATCAGCTTATAAGCCATGGCTTAGTAAGAGGATTGCCTCAGAAGGAGTTCAAGTGTGAAGATGACTGCACTGCTTGCGTGAAAGGAAAACAACACAAAGTTTCATTCCCTTCAATGAAGAACCAAAGTCCACTGCCTGCTTACAGCTTCTGCACATGGACCTCTTTGGTCCTGTCAGAGTAATAGCATGGCAAAGAAGAAATGGTAATTGTGGATGATTATTCCAGGTTTGTATGGACTTTCTTCTTGTACTCCAAGGATGAAACAGCAAAGACAATAATGAACTTTGTGTTACATGTAGAAAAGCAGTATTCCCTACAGGTCAAGTGTGTGAGGAGTGACAATGGAACAGAGTTAAGAAACCACACACTTGATGACTTCTACCTGTCCAAGGGAATTAGAAGGCAGTTTAGCATTCCTAGAACTCCTGAGCAAAATGGAGTGGTGGAGAGAAAGAACAGGACCCTCATTAAGCAGCAAGGTCAATGTTGGCTGACTCTGGGTTGCCACTGACCTTTTGGGCTGAAGCTGTCAATACAGCTTGCTATGTACAGAATAGAGCTTTAGTAAATAAGAGGTTGATGAAAACTCCTTATGAAGTCTTCATCACTTGGCCCCTCTTATTTCATTCTTTAGAGCCTTTGGGTGTCCATGTTTCATTCTCAACACTAGCAACCCCCTCCAGAAGTTTGCTAGTAAGGTGGATGCAGGGTATTTTGTTGGTTATTCATCAACTTTCAAGGCATACAGAGTCTTCAACTGTAGAACAAAGGGAGTTGAAGAAACTTTGCATGTCAAGTTCAATGAATCTCCAAAGGACAAGATTCCATAAAACCCTGTGGAGTTGTTTGATCTGGACATACTGCAATATGTTCCTTATCAACCTCCATCTGTTGAGCCTGTCAACAAACCTCCACCTGGTGGTACTGATGATGATGTAGTCAGTACTCACCTCTTCAGGATCAGTGAAACCTGCCTGAGTCCACTGAACCTGATGCTCCTGTAGCCTCGGCAGCTCCATCCACTACAAATGCTGATGAGATTTCTGCTTGCTCTACTTCGTTTGAGCTGCCATCCTCTATATGGTTTCAGGAATCTCCATCACCATCTGTTGCGGCTGATGGGTCTACAAACACTTGCACAGATATCATAGTCTATCAAGAGCTCAGGAATCACCCTACATCACAGATCATTGGTGATATCCATACTGGAGTTTCAACCAGGAATCAATTGTCCAACTTCTGCTTCTATGCTCTCTTCATCAGTCAGCAAGAGCCAAAGAACTATCATATTGCTTTAAGAGACAATGGATGGGTGGAAGCTATGCAGCTTGAGCTTCTTCAATTTAAGAAACAACAAGTGTGGGAGCTTGTTCCACTACCCAAAGGTAAGTGTGCTATAGGCACCAAGTGGGTATTTAGGAACAAAACAGATGAGAAGGGCCAAATTGTCAAGAACAAGGCTAGACTGGTTGTTCAAGGGTTTGCACAGGAAGAAGGCATCGATTATGATGAGACCTTTGCACCTGTGGCCAGACTGGAAGCAATCAGACTGTTCTTAGCTTATGTTGCCTTTCACAGTCTTAAGGTTTATCAAATGGATGTCAAAAGTGCCTTCCTATATGGGAAAATAAAAGAAGAGGTTTATGTGTGTCAACCACCAGGCTTTGAGGACAATAAACATCCTGATTGTACAAGCTTGATAAGGCTCTTTATGGGCTGAAGCAAGCACCTAAGCCTGGTATGAGACACTCTCAACCTTTCTTCTAGAGAATAAGTTCACTAGAGGCACCATTGATAAAACCTTATTCATCAAGACTGTGGGACAACATAAGCTCCTTGTTCAGATCTATGTTGATGACATCATCTTTGCATCCTCTGATCCAAAGTTGTGTGATGAATTTACAAAGCTTATGAAGCTAAGGTTTGAAATGAGTGCTATGGGAGAATTACAGTACTTTCTGGGTTTGCAAATCAAACAACTGGATGATGGAATCTTCATCCATCAGTCCAAGTATACCAAAGAGTTGTTGAATAAGTTTGATTTACAAACTGTAAGCCCTGTTCTACTCCCATGAGCAGCATCACACAACTAGATGTAGATCAGAAAGGTAAAGCGGTTGATGAACCCCTTTACAGATGTATGATTGGATCCTTGATGTACCTTACAGCTTCTAGACCAGACATCATGTTTTCAACATGTGCTTGTGCTAGATTTCAGGCTGCACCTAAAGAATCCCATTTGATTGCAGTCAAAAGGATCTTTAGATATTTGCAAGGTACCCAATCACTAGGACTTTGGTATTCAGCTGGGCATTCTTGCAAACTAGTTGCTTTCTCTGATAGTGACTATGCAGGATGCAAAGTCACCAGAAATCCACTTCTGGGGGTTGCCAATTCCTAGGCAATTGTTTAGTTTCTTGGCAGAGTAAGAAACAAACATCAATTGCTACATCCACTGCTGAAGCTGAGTATATTGCTGCTGCAAGTTGTACCTCTCAAATACTCTGGCTTCAGAACCAACTTCTGGATTATGGCATTACTGAGACTAAGACTCCATTACTAATGGACAGTGCTTCAGCTCTTTGTATTGTTAAGAATCCAGTCCAGCACTCTAGGACCAAACATATTGAGATCAGACATCATTTTATCAGGGATTGCTATGAGAAAGGTCTGATTGATCCTAAGTTTGTGCCTAGTGCTGATGAGCTTGCAGACATTTTACTAAGCCTTTAGATAGTGCTACATTTCAAAATTTGGTACTAAGGCTTGGTATGCTGCAGCTTGATTGATTTGACCTATGCTGATGCTCTTACTTCACAACTACTGAAGAGCAAAGGTCAAATACAAGTACTGATGAGTAATTTAGTCTTCAGCTCTTTCACAACTACTGAAGACTAAAATGACTCAAAGTACTGATGTACATTATTTATTGAAAACAACTGATGTAGTGAGGTGGATTACAACTACTGATGTATGATTTTCAAATAAATAAGTACTGAAGAACAAATTTTGCTCACAAGTACTGATGTGTAATCTTACACAAGTACTGAAGACAAAATTTGTTCACCAGCTCTGAAAATATTTTATCAGCACTTGTGAACATCTGATCACAAGAGCTGAAGGCATAAATCTTCACAAGAGCTGAAGGGTCAATGAAACATCTGAAAGTCAGCCAAAGAGCTGATAAGTGTGGAGGCTAGTATGAACAACTGATTTGACGGAAACAGCTGATGAGTAATTTCTCATCAGCTGATGACAACAGCTGCTGTTTCATACCCAAACAACTGAAGGACAAACCATGTCTTCAGTAGTTCACAACTACTGATATCAGTAGTTCATAACTACTGAAGGCTAACACCAAGTCCTCAGTTGTTTACATCTGAAGCAATAACATGTCTTCAGTAGTTCACAACTACTGATCTCAGTAGTTTACAACTACTGAAGGCTAATACCAAGTCTTCAGTTGTTACAACGTCTGAAGAAGAATATTAGGTCATCAGTAGTTCATAACTACTGAAGACTGACAGTAACTCTTCAGACGTTTACAACATCTGAAGGACAAAACCAAGGACTCAGTAGTTTAAACTACTGACGACTAACACCACGTCCTCAGATGTTACAACCACTGAAGGTTAAAACCACGTCATCAGTCGTTTCAACAACTGATAACTAACACCAAAACCTTCAGTAGTTTTCTTTCAACCTTTGACCTACCCTATAAATACCCCACCTTCAGAGCATTTACTCCTCACTTGACCTAATCTTTCCAAACCTCTAAAATTCCCATACACCATTAATGGCGAACATGCAACTGAAACCTCGACACAACTGTGTCGCCCATCTCACCAAATCGCCATTATGGCCCAAATTTCACCAAGCCGTAGATCTTATGCACGACTCACCATACAAAACGGCTTTTCTCCTAAACCCCACTATATACACCAACTCCTTGGCGGAGTTTTGGACGAATGTAACCGTCCAAACCGGAGAGCAGGATGGCGAGGTCTATCTCCGGTCCTCCGTCAACGGCCACCCCGTGGTTATCACTCCAGCTACACTACGCCAAACCCTAGAGCTGGAGGATGCCACCCACCCAACCTCCTACCCCAAAGGTGCCCTGGATCTCTCATTCACATCCCACGACTATCAGGGTAACCTCTCCGCCTCCACCTTGTTGAAGAAACACTTCCCTGACCCTCAACGACTGATCTTCCACATGGTGAACGTGTGTCTGGCTCCCAAAACCTCTTCGTGGGACCAGATGTCCACAAGGTGGCAACAGGTATTGTTCTCTATCCTTGAAAACCAACCGTTAAACTTAACTGATATAATATTTTTGGAAATAAAGGATATGGCCACAAAACCAATTTCTAACCGATGGATCTTGTATCCTCGGTTCATTATGGCCATAATAGAGAACCAGCTTCAGGCTGAGGGACTAGTTGGCACTGGAGTCCCTGCCATGGCTGTTCTAGCCGAGGTATACTCCAGGCACAACACTGACCAAACACTCAAACAGGCTGGCCGGCTGCGAAAACCCACGCAGCAGGAACCCACAGCCTCCACCTACAAATCCAAAGTCCCCTCCAAACCTAAAGCCAAAAAGAAACCAAAAAAGGCTACTCAGGGAGATGAGTCCCCCGAGGATGCCCCTGCAACACAAAGGCAGGATGTGCCTGCTGGTTCGATTCTCCCAGCAGGTACCACGACTCCACCCACCACAACCGCCCAGGCTTCCTCTCAACAGGAGCCTGATGCAACCAATATTGGGGCAACCACATTACTGGGGTCTATCTCACTTGAGAAGACTGCCATTGAAGCGCACAGTCCTCCCCATGTGCACTCTGCTTCTAGCCAATCTACTGATGAGGCCGCCCCACAAAGCCCTACATTGGCAATAGCCAAAGTGCTGACCCATCTGAGCACTCCACCCTCTCCCCAGAAACCTATTACAACTGGGGAGACTCCAACCGTAGAGAGGGTGGATACAAGTGCTGGTGGGAGCCCACAGCACAGAGAATCAGTCCAATCTCCCAGTGTGGCTAGGGAGATGGGACAATCTGGTGAGGCTGCCACTTCCCCTGCATCAACATCTGAGCAGGGTGAAGCTGGTAACATCAATAAGACCTCACCAGAGGCAATGGCCGATGATGGATCCAATCCGGAGGCTAGAAGTCCCCAGTACCATGAACAAGGGGCACATGCTATTACTGAGCCACACTCAGGGCATGTACATCCTGACATTGTCAGGAGGTCAGGTGATTCAGCTCATGCTGATGATGACCTGAGCTTCTTCTACGATGTAGTAACTCAAAACACTATCCTAGAGGATGAGATAAGCAGACTCAAAGAGCTGCTTGCTCAAATGACTCAGGATAGAAGTCCATCTGCCACCACTACCCACAGATGGCACCTTCACCCGAAGGTCTCACAAACACTGAGCCACTCCCAAAAACTCAGCCACCAGCCCCTGCTTCTGGCACTAGCTCTCAGGGTCAGAACCCCCCTGAGCAGCTGGATGCAATCCTCCACAAATCCCTACCTCTCATCACACCCATGCTTAAAGACTTAGTCATTCAAACCCGTGATGAGAGGCTTCCCACATACATACAACCCTAGTGGAGGTTGCCATTTCTAAGGCACTTGCTGATAGTCGAACCCCAACCAATGCACCCAAAAAGGGGGAGACATCAGTGCAAGTCAAGAGGAAGAGGGGTGAGGAGGAGAAAGAGGCAGAAAAAGAGGTGGTGGTAGAGAGGGAGTTGGTTGAGGAGACTAGGAAGGTGAAGGAGAAAGGGAAGAGGAAAGAGAGGGAGGTAGAGCAAATAGAAGTGGCTGAAATCCAAAAGGATTTCAGTGTCACTGATAAGAAAAGGGAGAGGAGGGAAAGAAGGTGGCTGATCCTGATCTAGCAGCCCTTGTCAAGGAGGCTGATGCTGAGCATAGCCGTTCAATGGACTCTGTCATTGAACAGTTGTTCAGGCAAGGCTTTGACAAGGACACTGCCTTGCTAGATCAAGAGATCAGGAATATGGAGAGAAGAGAGATTGAGTACCGATGGACTACTCATAGCCAAGAGGAAAGAAAGAAACTTGAGGCTATGAGTAGGTTCACTTCGAAGTACCTGGGCAGACCATTCCTTGATGTCAAGGCATGGACCAGGGACAGACTCTTGGCAATAACCACCAAGATCTGTTCGGCTGGTGATTTCACTAAGGGACTGGTCGCTGAGGCCCTCTCTGAAGCCGGTGCTGGGAACAGGACACTGCTAGTAAAACTGACCAAACCAGCCCTTATCTCTAGGTTACTAGCAGTGCCTGCCAACATTCCCACACCAACAACCTAACCACAACCCACTAAACCAACCCCTTCACCATCAAAACCCGCAGCCAATGATCCACCCTTGAAGAAGAAGAGAAGGGTGTTGAGGCTGCAAGAAGAAGAAGAAGAGGAGGATGATGAGGATAGACTGCCCCTTTCAGCAGTCATTCCTCTACCAAAAGCCAAATCCCAAACCATCACTCCCACCTCACAGATGGACACTGTGAGGGTGAAGATAGAGGAAGAGGCACAGCAGCATCTTCATGATGCTGAAATGCTTAAGTCAATTGACCAAGCATATGCTGCCTCTACCTCTATCATGAATATGAAGAATGAAGCTCTGAGACTCTTCACTCTCAAACAACCTTCCAATATAGCAAAGAGAGAGTGAGGACTTGGCCTGATCCTAGGGTGGCTCACAGGATCACAAAGAAAGATATTCCTGTGAGGTACAAGAGCCAGATGAAAAGGATTGTAGATGAAGAAATCACAGTGGCTCTTGTAATAACACCCTGGGAAATTGTGGATGAGTTCGAGAAAGCTTATAAATCTAAGCAACCTCCTGAAATGATGTTGGAGAACAGGATGGTGAGGAAAGGCTTAGTTTATAAGAAGCTTGAGAACTTCTACAAAGATGAGCTCAACTTGTTGCTAGAGGGCAGACATCCAGATGAATTTGCTTATAGGCAAATCACAACAGTTGAGCTCAAAAATGGGAAACAGGTCAAGTATGTCTCAGAGATGTACGGCCGTGAAGGATTGTTCGATGGTGGGGATGAGGGCATGACCAAAGAAGAACAAATGATCTTTGTCCGAGCCTACACCCGAGAATCCTACCGGCTTGTACATGGGAGGTAGATCTCATGGATGGGACAACAGCTCTGTGTCCAAATCCCCAAGACAGAGATCCCATCCATACTTAGCCAAACAAACACTAGAGACTACCTCTCAGGCCAGTGCTTATCTGGGTCAACTTCTAATCTGATCTAGAAGGAAATAGACCAATCATTATGCCACCAATAAGTGGGACAACCAATAATTAGAGGTTTTGGCTGCATTGGTTCAGGGGAGTTTGTTGGACCAAAAGAACCAATGAGCCAAGATCAGGAAAACCTCTAAGTCCCACATGCCACTGCAACAACTGCTGAAGACTCCCATCAGCTATTGTGTTCTCTTGCTTGAATGTCAGACTCGAGAGCATCTTAGCTCCAACCATCAGCTGTTCTGACAAAGTCTGAAGAACAAAGTATGAAGATCAAAGAACTGAAGAACAACAGCTGAAGACTCTAAAGTACTGAAGACAAGTGCTGAAGAATCAAAAGCTGAACTGAAGAACTGAAGACCTTCTACTGAAGCACAAAGTCTGAAGACAAAGACTGAAGACAACAACTGATGATATCTACTGAAGTCATCAGTTGTTACATCATCTGAAGCCAAGTCTGAAGACCAAGTACTGAAGACTCAGAGTTTGTCACAACAGCTGAAGAAGTCTTCTTCAGTTGTTATGATGGTTTTTCCTTTTCAGTAGTTTATTTTGTTTCAGTAGTTGTACAACAGCTGAAGAGCATGTTCTTCAGTTGTTATAGTATCAGTAGTTATAAACGACTGAAGAGTTTGTTCTTCAGTCGTTGTAGGATTTCAGTAGTTTTACTTTTGACAGTACTTAGGAAACTTTTGTAAGAAGATGTCAGTTGTTGACATCTTCAGTAGTTTTATGTTTTGTCAGTTGTATTTTAATATTCAGTTGATGTCAGAAAAAGGACATCAGCCCATCCTTTTGCCACCTATAAAAGGATGGGGAACCATTTTGTATTAATGGCCGAAACGTGCTAAGCAATAGAACATTTATTACTTCGCAGAACTCTTTTCTCTCTCTATGCTTGTGCTTTTACATGCAATATCTTTTATGTTCTTGCATTAATCGCTAATTAATGAGCTAAATCCGCTGCAAACATAATCTGATTGATCAAACGAGAGGCTGAGATCCTGTCAGTCTTAGCTACAGCAACCTCCACCATGGGTTGTATTTGTGAGGGAAGCCTCTCATCAAGGGTTTTCATCACAATGTCTGTGATTATTGGTATGATGAGAGGCAGGGATTTTTGGAACGTAGCAACTAGTTGCTCAGGAGGGTTCTGTTCCTGAGAACTAGTGCCAGAAGCAGAGGCAGGTGGCTGAGTTTGTGGGAGTGGTTGAGTATTTGTGAGACCTTCAGGTGAAGGTGCCATCTGTTGGTTTATAGTGGCAGAGGACTTGCATCCAGAGACATTTTGGCAAGCAGCTCTTTGAGTCTGCTTACCTCATCCTCTAGGATGGTGTTTTGAGCGACCACATCGAAGAAGAAGCTCAGGTCATCATCAGTTTGCACTGAATCACCTGACCTCCTGATAGTGTCAGGATGTACATGCACTGAGTGTGGCTCAGTAGTTGCATGTGCCCTTTGTCTTGGTACTGGGGACTTCCATCCTCCGGATTTGATCCATCATCGGCAGTTGCCTCTGGTGAGGTCTTATTGATGGTACCAGCTTCTCCCTGCTCAGATGTTGATGCAGGGGAAGTGGCAGCCTCACCAGAATATCCCATCTCCCTAGCCACACTGGGAGATGAGATATGTGATTCTCGGTATTGTGGGCTCCCACTATCACGTGTTTCCACCCTCTCTTCGGATGGAGATACCCCAGTGGTAATTGGTTTCTGGGGAGAGGGTGGAGTGTTTAGATGGGTCAACACTTCGGTGATTATTAGGGTAGGGCTTTGTGGGGCGGTTTCAGTGGGTGATGGGCTAGAAGCGGAGTGCACATGGGGAGGAATGTGCTCTTCAATGGCAATCTTCTCAATTGAAAAAGATTCCAGATTTGTGGCAGCCCCTGAAATGGTTGCATCAGGCTCCTGTTGAGAGGAAACATGTGCGGTTGTGGTAGGTGGAGTCGTGGTGACTGCTGGGAGAATCTGACCAGCAGTCACTTCCTGTATTTTGTTACAGGGGCATCCTCAGGGGACTCATCTCCCTGAGTAGCCTTTGTGGGTTTCTTTTTGGGTTTGGGCTTGGTGGGGACTTTAGACTTGGAGGTGGAGGCTGTGGGTTCCAGCTGCGTGGGTTTTCGCAGCTTGGCAGCCTGTTTGAGTGTCTGGTCGGTGTTGTGCCTGGAGTATACCTCAGCTAGAAAAGCCATGGCAGGACCCCAGTACCAACAAGTCCCTCAGCATTAAGCTGGTTCTCTATCATGGCCATAATGAACCGAGGATATAAAATCCAATGGTTTGCAAATGGTTTTGAGGCCATGTCTTTGAGTTCCAAAAATATTATTTCAGTAAAATTAAGTGGCTGTTTCTCAAAGATAGAGTACAATACCTGTTGCCACCTTGTGGACATCCGGTCCCATGAAGATGTTTTCGGGGCCAGACAAACATTCACCATATGAATATAAGGCGTTGAGGATCTGGGAAATGTTTCTTCAACAAAGTAGAAGCAGCGAGGTCACCCTAATAGTCATTTGCAGTGAAAGAGAGATCAAGGGCGCCTTTGGGGTAAGAGGTTGGGAAAGTGGCATCCTCCAGCTTTAGGGCTTGTCGGATTGTAGCTGGAGTAATGACCACTGGGTGGTTGTTCACGGACGATCGGAGAGAGACCTCGCCATCGTTCTCTCCGGTTTGAACGGTTATGTTTGTCCAGAACTCCGATAAGGAATCGGTGTATATGGTGGGGTTGATAAGGAAGGCCGTTTGGTAAGGTGAATCGGTCATCAGATCGACGGCTTGATGGAACTTTGTCCAGAATGGCGATTTTGTGAGGTACGCGACAAGTTATGTCGAGGCTTGAGTTGCATGGTCGCCATTAATGATGTATGGGAGATTTCAGAGTTTTTGAAATTTTAGGTCAAGTGAGAATGAAAAGCTCTGAAGATTGGGTATTTATAGGGTATGGTAAAGGCTGAAAGAAAACTACTGAAGGTTTTGGTGTTGGTCAACAGGTGTTGAAACGACTGATGACGTGGTTTTAACCTTCAGTGGTTGTAACATCTGAGGACTTGGTGTTAGTCTTCAGTAGTTGAAACTACTGAAACCTTGGTTTTGTCCTTCAGATGTTGTAAACGGCTGAAGACTTGTGTTAGTCATCAGTAGTTATAGACTACTGAAGACATGGTTTTCATCTTCAGACGTTGTAACAACTAAAGACTTGGTGTTAGCCTTCAGTAGTTGTAAACTACTGACATCAGTAGTTATGAACTACTGAAGACATGGTTTTGCTTCAGTTGTTGTAAACAACTGAGGACTTGGTGTTAATCATCAGTAGTTGTGAAACTACTGAAGACATGGTTTTGTCCTTCAGTTGTTTGGGTATGAAACAACAGATATAGGTATCGGCTGAAGAGTAAAGTTACTCATCAGCTGTTTCCGTCAATTCAGTTGTTTCATTCTGACCTCCACATTTACTCATCAGCTCTTTGGCTGACTTTCAGATGTTTCATTGGCCCTTCAGCTCTTGTGAATATTTTATTCCTCAGCTCTTGTGATCAGATGTTTATAAGTGCTGATAAATTATTCTTCAGAGCTGGTGAACAAATTGTCTTCAGTACTTATGTGTAAGATTACACATTAGTACTTATGAACATAATTTCTTCTTCAGTACTTATTTATGTGAAAATTATACATCAGTAGTTATAACCACATCAGTAGTTGTAATTACATCAGCTGTTTTCAACAAATAATGTACTTCAGTACTTTGAATTGTTTTAGTCTTCATAGTTGTGAAAATGCTGAAGACTAAATTATTCATCAGTACTTATATTTGACCTTTGCATACCAATGCTCATAAGTACTTGTGAACTGAGAGCATCAGTATTAGTCAAATTATTCTAGCTGCAGCATACCAAGCCTTAGTACCAAATTTTGGAATGTGGCACTATCTAAAGGCTTAGTAAAGATGTCTGCAAGCTCATCAGCACTAGGCACAAACTTTGGATCAATCAAACCTTTTTCATAGCAATCCCTAATAAAATGATGTCTGATCTCAATATGTTTGGTCCTAGAGTGCTGGACTGGATTTTTAACAATGCAAAGAGCTGAAGCACTATCCATTAGTAATGGAGTCTTAGTCTTGTAATGCCATAATCCAAGAGTTGGTTCTGAAGCCAGAGTACCTGAGAAGTACAGCTTGCAGCAGCAATGTACTCAGCTTCAGCAGTGGATGTAGCAATTGATGTTTGTTTCTTACTCTGCCAAGAAACTAAACAATTGCCTAGGAATTGGCAACCACCAGAAGTGGATTTTCTGGTGACTTTGCATCCTGCATAGTCACTATCAGAGAAAGCAACTAATTTGCAAGAATACCCAGTTGAATACCAAAGACCTAGTGATTGGGTGCCATGCAGATATCTAAAGATCCTTTTGACTGCAATCAAATGAGATTCTTTAGGTGCAGCCTGAAATCTAGCACAGGCACATGTTGTAAACATGATGTCTGGTCTAGAAGCTGTGAGGTACATCAAGAACCCAATCATACATCTGTAAAGGGTTTCATCAACCGCTTTACCTTTCTGATCAACATCCAGTTGTGTGATGCTGCTCATGGGAGTAGAACAGGGCTTACAGGTTTGTAAATCAAACTTATTCAACAACTCTTTTGTGTATTTGGACTGATGAATGAAGATTCCATTAGCCCTTTGTTTGATTTACAAACCTAGAAAGAACTGTAATTCCCCCATAGCACTCATTTCAAACTTTTGCTTCATGAGCTTTGTGAATTCATCACACAATAGTGGATCAGAGGATGCAAAAATTATGTCATCTACATAAATTTAAAACAAGTAGCTTATGCTGTCCCACTGTCTTTATGAATAAAGTTTTATCAATGGTGCCTCTAGTGAACTTATTTTCTAGAAGAAAAGTTGAGAGTGTCTCATACCAGGCTCTAGGAGCTTGTTTCAGCCCATAAAGAGCCTTATCAAGCTTATACACCCAATCAGGATGTTTATTATCCTCAAAACCTGGTGGTTGACACACATAAACTTCCTCTTTTATTTTACCATATAAAAAGGCACTTTTGACATCCATTTGATAAACTTTAAGATTGTGAAAGGCAGCATAGGCTAAAAACAATCTAATTGCCTCCAGTCTGGCTATAGGAGCAAAGGTTTCATCATAATCGATGCCTTCCTCTTGTGCAAACCCCTGGACAACCAGCCTGGCCTTGTTCTTGACAATTTCGCCCTTTTCATCTGTTTTATTCCTAAATACCCATTTGGTGCCTATTGCACATTTACCTTGGGGTAAAGGAACAAGCTCCCACACTTGCTGTTTTCTAAACTGAAGAAGCTCAAGCTGCATTGCTTCCACCCATCCATTGTTTCTTAATGCAACATGATAGTTCTTTGGCTCTTGCTGACTGATGAAGAGAGCATAGAAGCAGAAATTGGACAATTGATTCCTGGTTGAAACTCCAGCATTGATATCACCAATGATTTAAGATGTGGGGTGATTCTTCAGTTCTTGATAGACTATAAGATCAGTGCAAGTGTTTGTAGGACTTTCAGCAGCAACAGATGGTGATGAAGATTCTTGAAACCATGTAGGAGATGGCAGCTTAAATGAAGTAGAGCATGCAGAAATCTCATCAGCATTTGTTATGGATGGGGCTGCTGAAGCTACAGGAGCATCAGGTTTTGTGGACTCAGGCAGGTGGTCACCAAACCTGAAAAGGTGAGTACTGGCTACATCATCATCAGTACCACCAGGTGGAGAACTGTTGACAGGCACAACACCTGGAGGTTGATAAGGAACATATTGCAGTATGTCCAGATCAAACAACTCCACAGGGTTTTGTGGAATCTTGTCCTTTGGAGATTCATTGAACTTGACATGCAGAGTTTCTTCAACCATCTTTGTCCTACAGTTGAAAACTCTGTATGCCTTGCAAGTTGATGAATAACCAACAAAATACCCTGCATCCACCTTACTAGCAAACTTCTAGAGTGGATTGCTAGTGTTGAGAATGAAACATGGACACCCAAAGGCTCTAAAGAAGGAAATCAGAGGGGCCAAATGATGAAGTACTTCATAAGGAGTCTTCATCAACCTATGATTCACTAATGCTTTATTCTGCACATAGCAAGCTGTGTTGACAGCTTCAGCCCAAAAGGTCAGTGGCAATCCTGAGTCAGCCAGCATTGACCTTGCAGCTTCAATGAGAGTCCTGTTCTTTCTCTCAACCACTCCATTCTGCACAGGAGTTCTAGAAATACTAAACTGCCTTTTTAATTCCCTTAGACAGGTAGAAGTCATCAAGTGTGTGGTTTCTAAATCTGTTCCATTGTCACTCCTCACACACTTGACCTGCAGGGAATACTGCTTCTCTACAAATAACACAAAGTTCATAATAGCCTTGGTAGCTTCATCCTTGGTATGCAAGAAGAAAGCCCATACATATCTGGAGTAATCATCCGCAATTACCAGACAGTATTTCTTCTTTGCCATGCTCATCACCCTGACAGGACCAAAGAGATCCATGTGCAAGAGTTGCAAGCAGGCAGTGGACTTTGGTTCTTCTATTGGAGGGAATGAAACTCTGTGTTGTTTTCCCTTTAAGCAAGCAGTGCAGTTGTCTTCACACTTGAACTCCTTCAAAAGCAATCCTCTTACTAAACCATGGTTTATCAGCTGATTCATGTTCTTGAAATTAACATGCCCCAGCCTTCTATGCCATAGAGTAGACTCTTGAGGAGAGGCCTTGGAAAATAGGCAAGGATGGCCTTTTAGATCAATTTTCTTGGAAAGATCTACGGCATATACTCTTTCTGTCCTGTTGGCCTTCAGGAGAGTATATTCATCCAACACCTTATCAATCAAATTTAGAACTTTGGATGACAGAATCCGACAGTTCTGGCTTGTGAAAAGGGCAACATGGCCTTTATCACACATTTGACTGACACTCAAAAGATTGTACTTGAGATTCTCCACATGGTTAACATCATCAAACCTTATTTCCCCTTGGATATAAAGCCTTTTCCGATGATGTAACCCTTTGCATCATTGCCAAAGGAGACAAATCCCTTCTTTCCATGAGAGTAGTCATTAAGAAGGGAACTACTTCCTGTCATATGCATGGATCCTCCACTGTCCACATACCAGATGCTTCTTTGGCATGTTGAAGAACCCTGCAATCATAACAACAAGTTAGTTTGTTTTAGAGACCCAAACCTTTTTGGTTTTGGGTCTGTTCTCAACAACAGGTGTAACACTAACAGGTGTGTTATGTGCGATAGCCTGAGGTGAAGGAGATGGTGTAGAAGAGGAACCATTTGGCTTGGATTTCCTTTTCTGTGGTTTTAACACAGGAGCGTCTAATTGGTTGACTCTTCCCATTAAATGCTGAACCATCATCACAAGTTATGTCTGACTTTGTGATAAAGCTTTCAGCTCTTCAGACACATTGGGGCTTGCTGATGATGGATTCCTGTGTTGCACCATCTTCTTTTGAGTAACCTCAGCTGTTGTCTGAGTAACCCCTACCTTCTTTTTGGATTTGCTTTTGGGCTTTAGGGTTTCAGGCTTTGATGTTGCTAGTACAAACTTGGTCTCAAACTCATTTTTCATTATATTCATGTGCTCTTTAATTTTCTCCTTTTGTTTGAGTTTGGAACCTCTTTTGTACCAGCAATCATCAGTAAGATGATTGAACAAGCCACATATCTCACATGGCTTCTTCTTCATCTTATGTTGATCATCTATTGAAGAAGATGAAACTGCTGAAGACTTGTTCTTCAGCTGTTTGCTGTCAGTACTTGCAGTTTTCTTCCTTATAGTACCTGCTTTCTGACATCCTCTTCATTAGGCTTCAAACCCTTTCTACTTGTAGTTTTCTTCTCTCAGTACATACAGTAGTTGGGGTTTGAACTTCAGGTGTTATCACTTGCTCTCCAGTACTTTCAGTACTTCTAGAGACAACACCTGAGTTGATCAACTCTTTGATCATGTGACAGTCAGCATTTGAACCATCAGCTGTTGTAGCATCAGCTGATTTTTTTGGGAGTTAATGCTGACCTCTACCTCTGATGATGCTTTATCAGATAGTAGGTCAAATGATGAGAAGGATTGGTTATTGCTCTTTCCATCAGATTCAACTTCTACTCTTGAAGTGAAATCTGTAGGAGGAGCAGTGTAATTATAACCAATTACAAACTTCACATTGGAAGCTGATTGCTTACTAAGAAGCATTTTAAAACCCTTGCAGGATTGCACCCATCGATCACACTCTACTTAGGTGGTTGCAAGAGTTTCCTTGAGGTCTCTGTACTTCTCTAGAAGTACATCTTCCCTAGCCTTATCATCTTTTATTTGGCATTTAAGCTTATAAATCTCATTATTTTTATCATTAAGTGCAGCCTCAAATTCAGCTTTCTTTTTGGAAATGGTTTGCTCTAGCTCAATATTTTTATCAATTAAAGCCATATTTGCCTCTCTAATAGAAGCAAATGCTGCTATGCATGAATCAGAACAAAGCTTGGCCTTAGCCTCAGAGGATACCTGTGATGAAGTATTAGAGGATGGCCCATCAGCAGACTCCAGGGCCATGAGAGCAAGGTTCCCAAAAGGATGATCACCACCATGTTGACCAGCACCTTGGAATAGTTGTTCTTGACCAAATAAATCATCTGGTAAACTACTCCAGTCAATAACTCCTGGGGTGAAGAGGCTGTGTTGTTGACGTTGGGGTTGATGATGAGATTGGGAAGATTGAGGCTCAGGGAGAGCATGTGGTTGCTGAGCAGGGGGTGCTTGAACTTGACTTGGCTGAGGCATGTAGTAGCAGGGGTATGGGTATGGCATATGACCCTGAGGCACAAAGTATGCAGGTGATGCCTGTGCTGGTGATGGATGACTGGAACTGGTGGAGTGTTGCCCTCTGTGCTATGAGCTATTGCTTGGAAAAGTCACAAAGGGTGCAGAGGAGTTAGATCCAGATGATCTACACTCTCTAGCAAAGTGTCCAAGTCTCTGGCACTTGTGACACCTCAACTTGCTCTTGTCAAAACCAACTTTGGTTTTGCCAGAGAGACTAGGAAATTTCCTCCCAGTTCTCTTGTAGAACTTTTGAGATCTGATATTTATCATAGCCATTTGACTCAAAATATCCATCTCTTCCAGACCATCATCTGGAATGTTCTTCAAGTCCTCCATCAGAAAGCACAAGTTATCACTGCTACCTCCTGAACTACTATCAACACCAACAAAAGCATGTTCAGAATTACTAGAGAAATCAATATGCTCATCATAGGCATTCTCAGATGTAGCATGTTCTGACTCTTGACCTATCAAGGCAGTATTGCCTGAGACAAAGTCATTAGTGAGCTTGCCTGATGATGCCAACTTCCTTTTCTATTCTATCTCTCTTTCAAATATAAGCAATTTCCCATGAAGTTGGGTGAGAGATAGAGTGTCCAGATTTGCACTAGAGCGTAGGACAATGGTATAAGTGTCCCATCTTTCAGGCAGGGATCTAAGAAAGCGGTTGTTCATCTGACTATTGGAATACTCTTGTTTAACCATTTTCAGCTCAGAAATAAGACAAGAGAATCGCTCATACTGTTGAGTCAGTGTCTCACCCTTCCTATGAGAGAATGTCTCATATTGTTGGGCGAGGATTTCCCTAGTATTTGCTAAGACCTCATTGGTTCCTCCGAATTGTTCCTTCAAAGCAACCCAGAGATCATGAGCAGTTTCATGATGCAGAAGTCCTGAATAGATCTCATTTGGAATTGCCATAGCCAAAATTCCATGGGCTTTAGCATCAATCTCGAACAGCTTAAGATCTTCGTCCGAATATTGATCAGGTTTCTTCGGAACCTGCTCATTTGATTCAGGAACGCTCACCATAGGCTTGTATTGTCCATGCACCACTGACTTCCAACAACCAGCACTGTTGACAGACAAGTGGTGGAGCATACGACGTTGCCATATGTTATACTCACTCCTCACAAGCATCGGAGGCTTTTTGAGGAGCCAGTATTGTGAGGATCGTTAGTTAGTGTTGTCATTTCAGATTTCAGTCAAATTCAAGGTAAACAAAACAAATCTAGCTCAAAAACCACGAGAACCTCAAGTTTAACAGTCAGAAGCAGTAGAAAATCAATCTCTATAACTAATTCTTGTAAATTGCTAATTCGATCAAACGTAGATGTCAAAAGAGTACTTTCAAATGATCAATTGTTAAATCGATCAATGATTAACCAGCTCTGATACCATTTGACAGGATCTAAGCCTCTACTTTGATCAATTAGGTTGTATTCGCAGCGGATTTAGTACAAGAATTAGAACAAACAAGCAAGAACACAATGGATTTAACAATAAAACAGTAAGTTATAGAAAAAGATAGAAGTTCTGAAAAAGAGAATATTTCATTCAATACATGCTTCGACTGCGGCTATATTTAGCAGCGGCTACAATTAGGTCATCTTCCTTATATAGGGAAGAATAACCTAATGCTGATGTCACTTGATAGTGACATCAACTGTTATTAACAAACTACTGATAACAGACTAAACTTTTGAAGATGTCATAACAGCTGACATCTTCTTACAAAATGCTAAGTGTTAAACTATTACAAGAACTGAAAAGAAACTACTGAAAAGATACAACGACTGAAGAACAAACTCTTCAGTCGTTTATAAACTACTGAACTATAACAGCTGAAGAACAAACTCTTCAGCTGTTGTACAAACTACTGAAAAGGAAAAATTCAAAACTACTGAAAGAGAAAAACCATCACAACAACTGAAGACAACTTCTTCAGCTATTATGACAAACTCTGAAGCTTCAGCACTTGGTCTTTAGACTTTGATCTTCAGATGTTTCATCAGCTGATGACTTCAGTAGTTGTCATCAGCTGATGTCTTCAGTCTTTGTCTTCAGACTTTGTGCATCAGTTGTTGATCTTCAGTTCTTCAGTTCTTCAGTTGTTGATCTTCAGCACTTGAGTCATCAGTACTTGAAGTCTTCAGTACTTGTATTCTTCAGTACTTCAGACTTCAGTACTTGTCTTCAGTACTTGGGATCTTCAGCTGTTGTTCTTCAGATCTTTGATCTTCAGCTGTTGAGTCTTCAGTCTTTGTCAAACTGCTGATGAAGCCTTCAGCAGTTGTTGTGATGACATGTGGGACTTAGAGGTTTTCCTGATCGTGGCTCATTGGTTCTTTTGGTCCAACAGTATTCCTAAACATAGTTCCCTCATGCAACTAAGGGTACAATCCTAGCTCAAAAGGGGTATAAAGGTGGTATGCTATGGTATAATCGAATTTTGAAGAGAGAATATGTTATAATGAATGAAAACTTTGTTCAACAAATGATTTTATTTATAGTATTCTTTGACACATGTCAAAACATTCTTCTAATTGGACACATGTCAAAACTTAATCCTCATCATTAGGCACATGTCAAAACTTAATCCTCCTCGTCATCATACACATTTAAAAACTTAATCCTCATCATTAAACCCATGTCAAAACCTTCTTTTTATTGAACACATGTCAAAACATAATAATCAAACTACAAGAAAAAGAAGCTAATGCAATCTTAGTAAAAAGTTGAATTAGGCGTTGAAAAGGCTGCATTAGGCCTAATTCAACCGTTCATCGGAGATTGCATTAGAAGCAGCTCCAATAGATCTAATGCAACCTTTTTAAAGCCTAATGTAACCTTATTTGAAGGTGTTGCATTTACTATTCAAAAGCAATTTTTTTAGTATGTGACCATTTTAAAATTTTAATACAACTTTTTTTAACTTTAAAAAGCAACATTTTAATGCTCAAACGCAACTTTTATTATCATTTAGCTACAAAAATACAACTTTTCTTACACTCAAATGCAACTCTTTCTATGCTTGAATGCAACATTTATTATAGTTTAGTTATAAAAATGAACCTCTTTCTAGACTTAATGCAACCATTATTTGAAAAATGTGCAACTTTTTTTACACCTTAATGCAACTTTGTAACATAGATCAATTGCTATTTTAAATACGCATACAATTTAATAATATCAAAACAATAGTAACACGGATATCAATTAGTCAAATAATATACTCTTTAACATATTTTTCTGAACTTAAATAACAATATAGTTAACAAAAAGTGTTAATTACAACAATAAAGAGAAATGAAAACATTCTACTCATCTCAATTCTCAATGTAATTGTTTCATAACCTTCCACATCATTGCTCTCAAGTATTGTTGCTAGTAGTCAATATCTTTTGGCATAGCTTCAAGCTCAACGGTTTTTCTTTCACGATTCTCTTCAATCTTTTGAGCATTTCCAGCAATTAATTTTCACATTTGAATTCAACGTTTTCTTTATATGATTCCATCAACCCCTCTAGAATCATATATGTGTGCGAGTATCATCTACTTATTCGTCGATGTATTTGTAATGTCTCTACCATAAAGTCAGCGATATCAATAATTCTCTATGTAGAAAAAAAAAGTCTACCGTATTGCTATAGGCTTGTAGTTCATCGTTTGTTCATGCAATATTATCCAAAAACGTATAAATAAAATATCATCAAAACTATTGTATATATGTGGAATCATGCTACAGGCGAATTTTAAGAAATGCGGGTCTGTTTACGTGTTACGTGTTTAAAAATAAAGCCACCAACAGAGAAGCTGCAGCCTGCAGACATCCAATATAACATTTCAGCATGCATACATACAATGTGCACTGTGCAGTCTTCAGCCACTGATTTATCCATTATGGATTGAGAATGATCCTTGTTCTACTTTCTATTTCTATTTAATTTGAAATCATGGGCAATAAACTTGGTCATTTCATGCCAATCATGACAATTTACAAAGCTTGATAGTAATTAACATATACTTCTTTGTTTACTTTTTTTATCCAACTTTGTTTAGGTAGAATAGGGAGATTGCAGGTTTGTCATATCCTAACCAACATTAACCTATTACCCATCCATTTCACTTATTTAGCTAGGGTATGCATTATTACCATTCAAGCCATTAAAAGTTAGTAACGATTTACAATAAGAACACCAATGCACTTGCAAGAACTCTATCATACTTACCATTCATAGGTGCTCGTTCGACTCCCAGTAGTTTAATAAGAAGGCTTTACTTGGACATCTTGAAGCATCCTGTACTTGTTTCCATTCCATTTTACATAACTGCTTCTTGTTTGGCTCATCTATTTATCAAATTTCCTCCTCATAATCAACATCAACAAGATAGCTACGTTAAAGTTCACATTCATTTAAGAAATATTACTCGTGGGCATTTGGTTAATTTATCATGTTCTTATGAAAAAAGATAAATCTTTTTTTCGAAGTTCCTGTACTGTTCTTAAAAAACTCGACTGTTCTCCTTGCTACAGTGGTAATTTACTCGCGAGTTAAAAGATCGAGAAACTAGACTCGTAGGGCTTTCGGACAATATATAATCCACTTCAAACATAAGTATTGTGGATTTTCTATGATTTTTACATAAACGAACTGTTGCTGTTTTAAGGCAGTTTAAGCAGCTGTAGAAAAATAACAATTTCTCCCACTTACAGCAAGTGTTTTACTTCAAACTGAAATGCTAAGTAGATTCATTGAGATTTTTCAGATAACCAAAAATATGGTTTGAAGCTGAAATTTTCAGCACTTGTGTCTCACGACCCATTACCATTTAACACCCCCTCCCCTCTTTCATCGGCTCTAACTACCATACTCACTACTTTGTGTTAAACCACTTTGTCCACTTTGACCATAAAAACTTACGATACACAAAACATTAAGTTTCAAAAATGACACCAAAGATTTAGTAGTTGCAAGTTGGAACTACTTACATCAGAACTACTTACGTCATAAGTTGATTCTTTGTTAGTCTTACCTCCTTCATTGGATATTCATTATCCTTGTGTCTTCATTCTAATTTATCATATTCAAGACTTCATATGAAGTTTGTCATTCACATTTCACACACTTATGAGTCAAATTTTGACTTTAATAATTTACATCTATTCCATATTACCTTCAATTTGGTTTTCCCCAGTTATGAATTCATCGTGTTTTATAATAACATAGTTGGATAACACACATGAAAACAGACCTCGTTTACAATATTTGTTCACAATGCAAATATAGAATCTTGAATTTAGGCATAATTACAAACACATTTTAGGCATAACATTAATCACCAAAGTATATATATTTCAACCCATATGTCTTTCCCTTTAACATTGATGTAGGCGGAAGCAAAAGATAAAAACTTAACATGTTGATTCAACGAGAATACCAGGAACAATTCTTCTAACTATCGCTGATTCACAAACAATGCCGATAATCAGTATTCACACTAACGCAACACACTGTGATAGAGAGAAAAACAATTTTTCTATAAACTTCAAAAACTAATTTCTCCTATTGCTTACATTTATATAAAAAGTAAATCAAAAGCCGAATGGGCCACAAAACATAGACGGGCCAAATCTAGGCCAGAAATAAAGTCCAACAAAATCTAAAAATAAAATAAAAAGTGAAATAATACATAACATAAGCCGTTTTTTGGCGGCAATGATGACCCAAACCGCCTACAGGATTTGTGAAAACGTGTCCCTTGTTCCAACGGTCGTTTCAACTACTCGCAAGCCCAAAACGAAGACTTCTAGCCCAAATTATGGTCATTTCAGTGAAGTCTCTTTTGACAAACGATCTTGGACCTCAAAACAAGCAAATAAGTCTTTATTTTATTTAAAGTCTAAGTAGGTCCAACTAAAGCTTATTCTTAAAACCTAGCATGAGCAAAGCAACGAACTTAGTTTCCAATACCTGAAAACATACTAAAATACATCAACTAAAAATTGGTGATATCATAGGTTTAGAAGTATACATATAGTAGATAACTATATACAAAGTAACAAACAATGTTTCAAACACAAGTAATGAAATTATTATACATGAGTCTACAACCAACTCTAGTGATCGAATGCCCTCTCGTCTAACCCCTTGACATAAGATGTCAGACTAATAGTATGTTTGTCTAGTATGCAGTTTCTAAACATCCAGCTCCTTTCAAGTAAAAAGGAATACGTTGACTCCAAGGACGCTCAGGATTGATTGGCATGCATCATCCCGAATACCAAATGGATTTGTTAGGCCAATAGATTTATCTAACTCCCGTGGCTTTCCTGATCGTTGTCGAAGTAACAATCAAATAAGATGTTAAATGTGTGTTCCTATTCACCTTAAACTAGTTAGGGTAAGTAGGGTTGCCGAACCTCGTGGAATTAGTGGTTGGTGCGTCGTACTTTGATTTGTAAGAAAATAGATTAACTAATGAATTATTAAACTACTGCCTCTTAGCTGTGAAAAGTGAATTTTAGAATGATTAACAACTTAACTGAGAAAACAAATTACAATTAATGAAATTGATTAGAAGATAGTTATGAAAAAGGGTAATCCACCCCGGGATTCAAGTTCGGTTCTCGGTAGTCGCCTAGTTCAACTTGGTAGGAAATCCTTAACGGGGATTCTATAAGTGTAATGACTAAGTGGCAAAGATAACCAAGACTTAACGGGTCTTAGTACACCATGTCAATTGAATTAACAACCAAAACTTTGCAATCATACAACTCGCGCATAATCATATGAAGTTCAAATCAAGATTTACTAAAACAATTGTTTAAACAATCAATACACAAGTTAAACTCAATAAAGAACTTAATGGGTTCTACAGTTTAATCCCAACACAATTTGAACATAAACAAAAACCTAAGAACACAAACCCTATCACCCGAGGTAGATCACGTGAAGTTTAGCCTTGCATCTTCATGAATTCACAAACAAAATCGGATTGAAGCATGATTGGATGGATTAAAATGAGTTAGAGAAGTAAAGAAAACCTCCAAAATCGCCCAAGTTCATCCCTTTCTGCCTCTGCTGCCGATTAGGGTGTTTTGCCCTAATTCTCTTCCTTAA
The DNA here is from genome assembly GCA_024085815.1 of Flaveria linearis. Classification (NCBI taxonomy): domain Eukaryota; kingdom Viridiplantae; phylum Streptophyta; class Magnoliopsida; order Asterales; family Asteraceae; genus Flaveria; species Flaveria linearis. The sequence continues at coordinate 71,019,055 of CM044010.1, read as the reverse complement.
ATGTGGTCAAATTCCGAAGATTCTGGTCAAACCCGGGATAACGACGTAAGCTACGTCCATAAGGACGTAAGTTACGTCCTCTTCACTAATTTACGTCCTGAGCTACTGTCTTATGTCCACAAGAAGGGGTGAAAACATAGGGACGTAAGCTACGTCCTATAGGACGTAAGCTACGTCCTATAGGACGTAAGCTACGTCCCATGCATATTTTCGCCTTCGATCTTTCTTTTGTTGTCTTCCCGCGTTCCAGATCTCATCCGTCTTTCTCTAATGCTCGATTTCCTTCCTTTTAGCTTCATGTACCTGCGTTTCATAAGCCGAACAAAGTGATTCCGTTCGATAGTAATAATATGATAATAATGCATAATTGAACACTTAAACGCATATAAAGCATGAACGCATCACCTCCCCACACTTATCATTTGCTTGCCCTCAAGCAAATCACTGATACAATTAGCTCCTATTGTGTACCCATGATCTCATGATATTTCTCTGTAATGTCCGTTAAGGTCCCCCGTCATGATCAACTCATAATTCCCCTAAACAACATTACTTTTCAGATCAAGATTCTTCTATCCAAGCCTAACGAGCTGCCCAATTTTCCCAATGCATGTAATCACACCTCTCACAATTTTCATTCCTCTCGGTTTAATATTTAGCCTAGCAAAAGGTGTGCTAGTATGTCAATGTAATACTCTCAACCAAAAAACAACTCATAATTACCATATGCTTACACAATGATCGCAACTCCACCAATTAACACAAACCGTGCACACATCAAAAGGTCTTTGAAGGGTTGTAATGTAAGGCTTAGGTTCTGGGTGAGGATATAGAATTTAAAGTGGCTAAAGGTGATGAAATCCAAATAAAAAATGTTGAAGCATACTAACCAATAAAGCAACACTACACAATGGACTTGGGTAAACTTGACCCATTTTCGCAATTTATTACCACTGAATCATGACATTGATATTGTGGTCATTTTGACCCATTATTGACTCATTTTTTTTTGCTTTTTTTTTATTGATGATTATATCTAAGCAATTCACTGCTTCTAACAATATTATATCAAAACTTCAAACAATCCTTATCAGATTCCATCACATGGGTTTAAAAAGTAAAAACGTTTGAGAAGGCTAATGGGTTGATTCGGGTTTAAACAATTAAAGAGGTTAGGGGCTCAAACTGGTGACTATAGGATCATTGTAGGGTAGGGTAATACAATTGAAATAGGCTAATCAAACAAAGGTTTATCCTAATTCCTTAATCACATGTGTGCAACAGTTTGGTTCATGATCTCAAAACGTATCAATTGTGCAAGTTCTAGAATTAAGCAATTGTTTTGGTAAACACACATGAAAGGAAAGTGAGAAAATAACCTACTGTTGTCTAAGCTCATGTATAGGCTCAACTCTCACAGAAAATGGTGGTTGACAGGCTAAGGGTGTGCAAACATGCATAAAAGGTCTATTATCTAGCTCGTTACACTTAGTTAGCTATCACTTATCAGTTCTTAAAAATTTCCTTTTGCCCTTGAGTTGAGCATGAGTCAGAACCTCGACTTACATTACACAATGACACTTTCATGAGTCAGCTTTTTATTTATTTATTTATTTATTTATTTATTATTATTATTATTATTTTGTTTTTTTACTGTCCCTCATCCCCACACTTAAGTCATACATTGTCCTCAATGTAAGTTTTAGAGCTTGTATGTGGGAATTAAAACAACTTCCCACTACTTAAGTCATAGATCATGCTTCCCAAGAATTACCCCCCAACAACATCAGTTTAACTCATTCCCATCACATAACACTTAATACACCACCAAACACACAAAAGAAAATAATTGTCTTGACCGCACCATGAAACAACTAGCCTAAAGCAACAGAAAAGGAAAGAAAAGAAAACAAAGGACACACAAAAACATAAAGCATAGTTCAACATAGATAGGGTGGAGCACATGGACCTGATCATAGGATCAGCGAGTGCATCAATAACCACTAGATGGTGGTCCTGGATATGGCTGCCCGAAGATACTCTCAAAGAAGCCTCGCCTCACATCTCCCATGTCGAAAACATCAGCTTGAGTTGCATGAGATCCACTTGGCTCGTCTGAGGGTGCGGTGGTAGTGGGGAGCCAAACAGATGGTGTAGATTGTGGGTAGTATGGGGTTGTTGCGTCTGACTGTAGGGAAGAAGATCGGGTGACTGCCAATCGGTGGAAGGTGGTGTGGTTGTATAAGGCAATCCTTGCATGTAATCCTCACGATGACGAATGTTCTCCCTACACATGTAATCCTGGTTGCGATAAAATTCCTGGGAATGCATCATATGTTGCATGTACATCCTATTTCTCTCTATTTCCTCAGATTGTCGATCAAACATCCGTTGTTCTGGCTCTGACCAACGTGTAAATCCCACAGGATGAGCTTGAGCCACTGCAACCCTTATCATTCTATGATACGGATCATCATCATCTGCCACATCAACTCTCACTGGGCTATCGCGTCTTCTCCCTTCCTCCACAAAAGAATCCCCTTCTCGAATGCCAGAGATCCCGTCTTGCACTTCTAAATATCGACCACTCCTCTTATCTACTAACTTGTGAACACCCGCAGACCTCTCATAAGACCACCCCAGGGGTAAATTGCTAATTTTGAATGGCACATGGGTTACTTTCTTCTTCTGAGCCCTGCTTGGTAAAACATTTTGTTTCCTGAAAAATTTTGACAACAGTCGGCAATATGGGACTGATTTTCTGTCTGATTTCTCCCGAGATTCCCAAATACTCCACAAGATAAGATGCCGAGCAGACAGGGCTGGTTTTCCTGTAACTAATGCATGTAAAACCATCACCTCATATGACCTTACCTTCGCCTTGTCACCCATTCTGGGAAGCACATTCTGATTCAAGAAAATCAACAACAGTTTGGGAAATGGTTTCAGATTTTCATGATCAAGAGACCATCGTGCCATGTTAGTTCCTTCAGGTACTTGGAACATCTCGTATATCATACTTCGCCACACATCTTCCTTTGCAACTTTGCATGCTAGCATTGCATCGGTGGGGTACGTATATGGGGTTCCATCTGCTGTTCCTGTGTCAAAGTGAGCAATCCTATTTAAGTTAAAGAAGGATAGACTCACGGTCTTACCATTCACCTTTCCCGTGAGTTGTGTTGTGGCGGGGGGATTATCTCCTGGTTCCTTCTTAGGGTAGACATCCATTCCAATATTGCATTCACATAGATATCCTCAACGCCATCATTGTTGAAGCTTAAATGTTGTTCCCAACCCAATCTGGTGAAACATTCAACTACTCCAAACCTCTCAAAATCCGACCGGTAAATCTGTCTTTCACAAATCATCAGTTTGTCCGTAGATACTTGACTTGCCTTCATCTTTTTCAAATACATCTCTTCTTGCACATTTACACCCTTAAAAGATGATATACGTCTATTTTTTCTCCAAATAGGAAGTCTATCATCCCCATAGTCCTCCTCTTCTGAATCGACTGCTTGTGCAGAATCATTGTCAGAGTCGTTTTCAGATTCAACATCTTGCATTTCAACTTCCTCGTCCTCAGACTCTTCATTATAGATCACTCTTCCCCTTTTTTCCTGGGAGGACGAAGCAACCTCCTTTCCTTTTGATGCTCCTGCTGCAGTCTTAGTTCTCACCATTTACCTACATTAACATGACCAAAGTTAGTGGAACACCATCACACGATCAACATCTATTTCAACACATTGCAACAACATTCAATTATCAATCACTACTTCTATAGTCATGAACTAGTTATAGGCAAACTAGATCCATTAGCACCCAATACCCAAACTACTTTCAATTCATGAAAGAATCTGCGTTTATGTCTATTCCTCACAACTTTCTTCTTCTAAACTCTCTAACTTTACCATTTCCATCCATAATCACACACACAATATCACCATCTACCTACATTACCTTCAAGATGTTCCTATGCATAATCAGTCTCATAACATCTGATGAAATAAGGAAATACACGTACCTTGATGCTTGAAAGTGTGTGAGATGAAGAAAGATGCAAACTTGACTCTAAAACCCCAAAATCCCCACACTTTTTCGGAACCCTAACCCTTTGAAAGCACCCAAACAACTGCGATTTACATACAATCACCACATGGGTTTTGTTCCTCTCAAAAAATCATGCCATTTGCACACATAATATGCGAGATTTGGTTAAGAATTGAGGAAGTTAGGGTTAATGGAAGTTAGGGTTTTGTAGTGGTAGAGAACATGAAGTGAAGAAGATGAAGAAAAATGTGTGAAAAACGGATGTGGTGAGGGGGTTTTAGGTGAAATTGTCGGTTTTGAAAATATGATTGAGAGTTACCCCAAAATAAGTGGTGAAAACCGGTGCCACAGCACCCTGCGCGTAACCGACGTAAGTTACGTCCTATTGGACGTAGCTTACGTCCTCTTCAAAACTGGGGTTCTTTCGACTATATGAACGTAAGACAGTAGGGTCGGGCGTAAGGGACCTTTGGGACGTAAGCTTACGCCCTGAGGACGTAAGTTACGTCCATTTTGCAATTTTATTTTATTTTTTTATTTATTTTTTTTTATATAAAATAAAATGACGTCACCCCCTCGAAGAAGATAAAGTCGTCCTCGACTTTAACAGACCACCACCAAATTGAAAGTACATCAAAATAAAAATGAAAAAGAAAAACGACACACGGGTTGCCTCCCGTAAGCGCTAAATTTTTACAAGTCTTTAGCTGGACTGCGTGGTGGTATCAAACATTGAACTCAAAGCTTTGTGAAATTAGTAGCAATTTCACCGATTCTTCTGACATTGGATTTAACTCCTTGTCTTCTAGGTATGGTTTTAGCCGATGACCATTCACCGCTTGCCTTAGATGATCATCAAAATCTTCAATTCGATATCGCCATAATGCCCAATACGCTTAATCAAATAAGGTCCCGTCCATTTACTTTTGAGCTTGCCTGGAAAAAATTTCAACCGTGAGTTAAATAACCAAACTTTCTGGCCTACCTCAAATGTCACACGTTTCAGTTTGGCATCATGGACCCGTTTCATCCGTGCCTTATATGAGCTAGCGGACTCGTACGCCTCGTCTCGTAATTCTTCTAATTCAGTCAAGCTCAACTTCCGTTGTTTACCTGCAACATCATAATTAACATTAACTTCCTTCACTGCCCATAACGCACGATGGACCAACTCAACAGGCAAGTGACACCCCTTTCCGTAAACCAACCGATAGGGGGTAGTACCAATAGGCGTTTTATATGCAGTACGATACGCCCACAAGGCATTGTCGAGTTTTGTAGACCAATCCTTGCGATCGGTTCGTACCGTTTTTTGTAGAATCTCTTTGATTTGTCCATTTGATACTTCCACTTGTCCACTTGTTTGTGGATGATATGGTGTTGCCACGCGATCACTCGGGGAATACCAAATCTGGAGAATATGTTGCTTTGAACAAATTTACAAACGACATTATGATCATTTGTTTTAGTGGCAATCGCTTCTACCCATTTAGACACATAATCAACTGCCACTAAGATATATAAATTGCCAAATGAGTTTGGAAATGGACCCATGAAGTCAATTCCCCATACATCAAAGATATCAACAACCAAAATTGGCTGCATGGGCATTTCATTTCTTTTTGAAATACTCCCCATTTTTTGGGAATTTATACATTTTTTCGGAAACTCATATGCGTCCCGAAATATAGTGGGCCAAAATAACCCAGCAGATAACACTTTATGTCCCGTTTTCTGGCCACTAAAATGACCTCCACATGCGGATGCATGTACCAGTCCTAGCACATCTTTGATTTCAGAATCCGGGATACACCGCCTGATAACCTAATCAGGTCCCACTTTGAAAAGATCTAGGTCATCCTAAATATACTGCTTAACCTGGGACATAAACTTTTGTCTTTTCCACTTTTTCCAATGTTCTGGAATAGCACCTGCAGCATAATAATTAACAATGTCAGCAAACCATGGCAATTCAGAAACAGTAAATAAATGCTCATCTGGGAATGTTTCATTTATCTCCACAGGCTGATCAGAATCATGATGCACAATCCGGGATAGATGATCAACAACCACATTATCACTCCCCTTTTTATCTCGAATTTCTAGGTCAAACTCTTGCAACAGGAGGATCCATCTAATCAACCTAGGCTTAGCATCCTTTTTCTTTATTAAGTAACGCACGGCACTATGATCTGAATAGACAATGACCTTGCTTCCCCAAATGTAGGACCTGAACTTATCAAGAGCATAAACAACTGCAAGTAACTCTTTCTCAGTGGTAGTATAATTCATTTGGGCACCATCGAGAGTTTTAATAGCATAATAAATTGCCACAGGTTTCTTGTCTACCCGTTGTCCCAAAACAGCCCCAATTACAAAGTCACTCGCATCACAAATTATTTCAAAAGGGAGTAACCAATCAGGTGCTTGCAATATTGGGGCTTCAACCAGTTTTTGTTTCAAAGTTGTAAAAGATTTAAGACACTCTTCATCAAATACAAATGACACATCTTTTAAAAGCAAATTACAAAGTGGTTTAGTGATGGTACTAAACCCTTTTATAAATCGCCTATAAAACCCAGCGTGCCCTAAGAATGATCTAATACCTTTTACATTTGTGGGAGGGGGTAATGTTGAAATAACTTTAATTTTTGCATGATCAACCTCTATCCCACGTTTTGATATCACATGTCCTAAAACAATTCCTTCTTTTACCATAAAATGACTTTTCTCCCAACTCAACACCAAGTTTGTTTCAACACATCTTTTTAAAACCTTTGTTAGTTGAACAAGACAATTATCAAAAGAGGGACCAAAAATGGAAAAGTCATCCATGAAGATTTCTAAAGACTCCCCAATCATATCCGAAAAGATACTCATCATGCACCGTTGGAAGGTGGCTAGGGCATTACAAAGTCCAAATGGAATCCGTCTAAATGCGAAAGTACCATAAGGACAAGTAAAGGTAGTCTTTTGCTGATCATCTGGATGAATTACAATCTGATTGTATCCTGAATACCCGTCTAAAAAACAATAAAATTTCTGACCTGATAGCTTCTCGATGATTTGATCAATGGAGGGAAGTGGAAAATGATCTTTTGAAGTGGCGGCATTCAACTTCCTATAATCAATACATACTCGTCATCCGGTTACTGGCCGTGTAGCTACATGTTCACCATCTTCACCTCTTATAATTTGGATACCGGATTTCTTCGGTACTGTTTGTGTCGGACTAACCCACATGCTATCAGAAATTGGATACACAATTCCTGCGTCCAACCATTTGAGAACTTCCTTCTTTACCACTTCTCGCATGTTCGAGTTTAGTCGTCTTTGAGTATCTCTCACAGGTTTGACATCAGCATCGGTAATGATTTTATGCATCACTATAGATGGGCTGATACCTTTGAGATCTGCAATTGTCCATCCAATGGCTGCTTTATGCTCCTTCAATACGTTCAGCAACAACTCTTCCTGATCGCTTTCCAAATCTGATGCAATGATGACCGGGAGAGTTTGATTTTCCCCCAAAAACACATATTTCAGATGTTTTGGGAGCTCTTTCACTTCCACTTTTGGCGGGCTCTCTAATGATGACTTTAACTGAGAATCAATGTGATCAGGTAAGGATTCCACTTGATGTGTCCATGGCGGTCTTCCTTCATGCACAACCGATTCGTCAAGTTTCCTTTCCTCTTCATCCAGATCATATGCATGCTCAACATCCAACCTGTCACAAAAAACACACGGCTCCTCGATGTTCTCCTTATTGTCATAAGGCTTACACCCGTCCATAATGTCCGCCATAAAGCGTTCATTATCAACAGAGGAGTTAGTTACTTTGTGATATACATTGACACTTAGTTTACGATTACCAAAAGTCATATCAACTGTTCCATCTCTACAATTAATTTGTGCATTAGCAGTTGCTAAAAATGGTCTACCAAGTATGACATTAGATTGCTTGGTTTTTTCAAATGACGCATAATCGAGAACTAAGAAATCAACTGGATAGTAAAAATCATCCACCTTGACTATGACATCTATTACTATGCCACGAGGGAGTTTTAATGTGAGATCGGCTAACACCACCGTGGTATTGGCTTTTTGTAAAGGACCAAAGTCATATTGGTCATATAAACTCCCTGGTAGAATACTAACACTAGCTCCAAGATCAAGTAGCTCCCGTGCGACTTTAAATTCACCTACTTGAATAGAAATAATGGACGCTCCTGGATCTCGAAGCTTAGGTGGAAGAGCGCCTGACAAGATAGCACTCACATTGGCCGGGACATCAAGTTTCTTAGGAAACTTATGAGTTCGTTTTTGGGTACACATATCTTTCAGATATTTGGCATAAGCAGGAACTTGTTTTATTGCATCCAAAAGAGGTAAATTCACTTTAACTTGTTTAAAAATCTCCCACATCTCCTCTTGTTGTGGGCCTCTTTTGTTTACTACTTTCTTGGGTTCAATCAAAGCTGAAGGATGAGGAATGGTATTACCCTCCATTCCTTTGTCCTTACCTTTTTGCACATTATCTTTTAAAAGTGGTTTAGTTGTCTCTTGAAAGGTTACCTTTTTTGTTGATTTCGGTAAAACACGTTCCTGTTCATTTTCACTATCACTATTAACATCCTCCACTACCCCCTCTACAAATGGTGGTGGAGGGACAACCTTGTTGTCATATATCTTACCACTATGAAGAGTACTTACCTGGTTGATTTGCACATTCCTCACGTTCTTCGTGTTAGCTCCCTGATGTTGAGGATTGATGGTAGTATCACTTGGTAACTTTTCGAGGTTCCGCTTGATTTGAGCCACATCCTCAGCTAATTGACCCACTTGCTTGTTTAAGGCTTCATAAGCCTTATCTTTGATTTCATTTTCTCTCTTATTCTCTTGCATATTCTCCTTCATCATGTTCATTAAAGCATCCAACTTTACATTTGTAGAATCCTCGTTACCGACTTGTCTTGATGAAGGATTCCCTTGATAGCTTCGTGATGAACTCCCTTGTTGACGCCCATGATGGTAGTTCCCTTGATTGGTTCCTTGAGATTATGAGGTTCTTTGATAACCACTTGGATTGTAATTCCCTTGTGTTCGGTTTTGATATGCTTGACCGCCTTGACTATTGCCTTGAAAGTTAGGATTCATTTGATTTGAAGCATTACCATACTTAAAATTTGGATGATTCCTCAATCCTGGATGATAGGTGTTGGAACTCATGTATAATTGCTTTCTATCTCCATAGATGTGATTGACTTCCTCACTTCTTCCCTTTACCATGGGACATGAGTCACCATTATGACCTATTTCACCACATTCCTTGCACACATCATATCCTACATTTGCAACCTCCTTCAGACCTGTTCTCCCTAGCTTTGCTAATTGTTTCTCCAATGACGCAATTCTCTCTTTAGTCTCATAATCAACTGTGGTTGACCTCACTGAGGTAGATTTTGATCGCCTACTAGCAGAAGCTTGTGCTTTGGAATTTCTACACATCCTCTCTAAAAATTCCCAATCTGAATTAGAAAGGAATGTGCCATTGCTTGTAGAATACAAGTACTTTCTCTCCTCATTAGTCAATCCATCCGAAAAAGCCTTGATCAATTCCCAACGTGCAATTCCATGATGTGGGCACATACGGATCAATTCCTTAAACCTTGTGAATGCCTCATGAAATTGTTCTCCGGCTTGTTGTTGAAAAGAACGAATAGCATCTCTTGCATCACTGGTTTTACCCATAGAATAGTATTCATCCAAAAAGATTTGTTTCATTTCTTGCCATGTATGAATACTATTATCGGGCAAAGTGAGGAACCATTGTTTATCTCTATCTTTCAACGTAAATTGAAACAGTCGAAGCCTTACTTCATCTGGTGTAAAATGATTCCCACCAATAGTGCTGCATATGGCATCAAATTCAACAAGATGCACATATGGTTCTTCTGTGGCAGTGCCTCTAAACGCAGGAAGAATGGTGAGATAATGAGGGTGTACTTCAAAAGCTCTTCCACTACGATTTGGAGGTGCAATAGGGTTTGGATTTTCAGAAATAGCCGGTCTAAAATGGCTATCCACACCTTGTACATGAGCTCTTTGAGGCCTTCTTGGATAATTGACATTATTATTGACCCTGCACCGTTGTTGATTGATAGGTGGTGCATTCCACCCATGTTGTGTAGGATTCTATATGCCCAAGACACTTAGAATATTGATGTGGTTAGTACGTTATGATCCAAGTCGAGTTATACCCAATAACAAGCTTAGCAAACACCAATTAATATTTAATTGATGATATGATCATGCAACTAAATATTTACACCAATTTAGAAAATGGGTTTTCTAAATAAGTTGCATATGAGATGGAACAATTTATTAGGATATTTTGTTTAATAATATTATTTGAAGTGTTATTTAAATTAGTTGTATAACACCAAATAATAATGAGAGTATACTACTTATACAATTAATTGGTTAATTGTATAAACTAGTTAAAATACTAGACAATACATGTGTGTTATTGTTTGAAGTTTATAAAAAAAGGGAAAGCCCTTTTTTTTAAACAAAAACCGTCCAAGAGCAAGCATGCATGTGCATGTGTGTGTAGCTTTCTTTTGGTCTTTGATTCTCTTGGTAAGAACATTCCACTAACTATGTCTTGAGAAGAACATAGACACACATGCTTGTCTAGAACAACCACTAATAAAGGCTCTCAATTTTCTCATTCCATAGAGGTAAGACATCACAAGAATCAATTCATCTCTCATCCAAGAAGTTCCACACATGCAAACAAGAACACTTGAATCAGCTCTATCTCTCTCATTTCTTACGGTTTTCAGCAGCATGAATAGAAGTTTTTGTGCTGATTATGAGCAGGGTTTTTCATGTTCTTGGTGTGAAGTTCTTGCATTCAATGATTATGATTCTCATACATGAACACAAGAAAGTTTCAGCTCTTTCTCTCTCTAATCCTACGGGTTCCAGCAGCTAGAAAATAGGGTTTTCTAGCTGAGATTTAAGCTGCATTTTGGTGTGTTCTACCTAACAAGAAGGTGTGTTTGCAAGGAGCTTGGGGTATACTAGCTTGAGGACTTCTATCCTTGAAGTCTGGGCTGCATTTTGGGCATCTCCATCTTCATCAAACATCTTATTTTGATTGATTTTTGCTGCTGCAGTAAGGTATTTCACAGCTCACTGAAGCTGTGATTTTATGTAGTTTTACATATGTTCATAGCTTGTTAATTCACATAAATGATCCTTTGATTTATGGGTTTGTTTTATACACTTGAATGGTCACTTGAAGAACATAATTTTCAGCTTATAAAATAAGTTTTAAAGCTATACTTCCGCTGCGTTTTCAGAAAGTTTAAATGGTTAAACTATGATTTTTTGTTCTAACAAACCCAACATGTTGATCATTCCCCCAATTGTTATTTCCATTGTATCCATCACCTCCACCAAAATTTCCATCCCAAGCATCATAATTTGCACCATTGTATGGTTCTTCATTGTGGTTCCATTCATCTTCATAATCTTCATCACCCGTGTGAACACTATGCATGCTTACATGATCAAAATAATCTCCTTGATTGGGGTTATTTGGATTCACATTATTGTTGGGTGGTGGTTGATTCAGGTTGTTATGGCGGTTGTTATTGGGTGGAGGGGTGGAATTGGGTTTTGATTTTGGTTATTTGGAGGTGGGTTTGGATTTTGAGGTGGTTGGTTATTTGGGTTTTCCATTTGGGTTGAATCAGACGAACTATTAGCTGCTTGATCAATGGCTTGTGAAATTGATGTAGTTGGTAGCCCTGATCGATGCAGAACACGATTATACCTTGCTGATTTCTCTATCTCTGGATCGAATACTAGTGGTGATTTCCTACCCGAATAACGAGTATGCATGCAATCTGTCACCTGCACACTGAAAAACACCAAGCGTAACAAAGAAATAAAACAAATAAACACAAACTGAATAACGAAACAAATCAAATAACAGAACACCAAGCGCACCGATTCCCCGGCAACGGCGCCAAAATTTGATCGTTGTCGAAGTAACAATCAAATAAGATGTTAAATGTGTGTTCCTATTCACCTTAAACTAGTTAGGGTAAGTAGGGTTGTCGAACCTCGTGGAATTAGTGGTTGGTGCGTCGTACTTTGATTTGTAAGAAAATAGATTAACTAATGAATTATTAAACTACTGCCTCTTGGCTGTGAAAAGTGAATTTTAGAATGATTAACAACTTAATTGAGAAAACAAATTGCAATTAATGAAATTGATTAGAAGATAGTTATGAAAAAGGGTAATCCACCCCGGGATTCAAGTTCGGTTCTCGGTAGTCGCCTAGTTCAACTTGGTGGGAAATCCTTAACGGGGATTCTATAAGTGTAATGACTAAGTGGCAAAGATAACCAAGATTTAATGGGTCTTAGTACACCATGTCAATTGAATTAACAACCAAAACTTTGCAATCATACAACTCGCGCATAATCATATGAAGTTCAAATCAAGATTTATTAAAACAATTGTTTAAACAATCAATCCACAAGTTAAACTCAATAAAGAACTTAATGGGTTCTACAGTTTAATCCCAACACAATTTGAACATAAACAAAAACCTAAGAACACAAACCCTATCACCCGAGGTAGATCACGTGAAGTTTAGCCTTGCATCTTCATGAATTCACAAACAAAATCGGATTGAAGCATGATTGGATGGATTAAAATGAGTTAGAGAAGTAAAGAAATCCTCCAAAATCGCCCAAGTTCGTCCCTTTCTGCCTCTGCTGCCGATTAGGGTGTTTTGCCCTAATTCTCTTCCTTAAATGTGGTCAAATTCCGAAGATTCTGGTCAAACCCGGGATAACGACGTAAGCTACGTCCATAAGGACGTAAGTTACGTCCTCTTCACTAATTTATGTCCTGAGCTACTGTCTTACGTCCACAAGAAGGGGTGAAAACATAGGGACGTAAGCTACGTCCTATAGGACGTAAGCTACGTCCCATGCATATTTTCGCCTTCGATCTTTCTTTTGTTGTCTTCCCGCGTTCCAGATCTCATCCGTCTTTCTCTAATGCTTGATTTCTTTCCTTTTAGCTTCATGTACCTACGTTTCATAAGCCGAACAAAGTGATTCCGTTCGATAGTAATAATGTGATAATAATGCATAATTGAACACTTAAACGCATATAAAGCATGAACGCATCATTTCCCGAAGTTAATAGTTGTGCAGATTTAAGAAAAATAGAGACTTTATAGAAAAAAGTGTCATAGAATATAGTAACATGTATAATTAGTTTAGTTTTACAAGTATTAGAAAGTTTGTTGTTGAGTTTGCAAAAGACCGGTTTTAACTCTAGAATCTAAATTTCTAGCTTGATATATAGAGCATGTTTCCACCTCAAAATACGGGGTTATGAACTCACATTGTAAAGTAGATGGGTTGATCTTGCAACTTATAGTAACCTCGAGTGAGGATTGTCCTAAGTAAGTTTATTTAGTTAGTTTATCGTATTTGTGAATAGTTGAGGGGTTGTTATTGTAAAAAGTTCAAGAATAGTTGTCGTATACTATATATGTGTCATCCTAGAGTAGCACATCTAACAAAAGGATTCCAAGGAATAAGTTGGTGGATTTTTATCAGTTAAGTACTCCATCTTTCCTTCGCTAGAACCTTTCGCTTGTCATATAACTACATACCGGATGAAACAATTATAGATGTATACTCGACCAAGTTAAAGGTGTGTTTGGTATGTTTATAAAGTTAAGGAACAAGTGTACGTATAAGTCTAGCAAGGATGGGAATGAACAAGTTGTATAGTATAAGGTACATAATTGAAAATATAAAGAATTCTACTAAGAACATGATTCAAAGTTGTTAGTATAAAAAACAAGAGAGAATGAGAGAAGGAAACTAATTTCTCATTAATCATCTATTCCAACATATGCATCATATATATAGTCACTATAATATGAAACCGATAAGAGAAATTATTGTACGTAATATTAATAATTATGTCTATAATAAGAAATATTTATAACACTCCCTATTTGACATATTATATTATACACTATTAACATTAAATTTTTAGATAATGTTGGTTTGGTTCTTAAGGATAGATATTAATAGATACAACAGGATCAGTTAGGCTGGCTTGTTAAAATCTTACTAAAAAAACCCTTAGGGACAAAACTTAGATAAGAAAAAAGAGTATATCGTGTATAATACTCCCCCTCAATTTAACATGCATATTTCAATCTTTAAAGTTCATCTGCAATGATAATGGCTGGCTTGATGTTCAATGCATTTAATTTATGTAAGATATGTTGTGTTGTCTTCATATAGTGTAGTCAAACTTGTTTTGACTGGGAACTTGTCGTATCACTATAATCGAACTTTCCTGGAGCTGCTTCAGAGCAGGAGGCCCTCGGCCATGTGTCTTCCTTTTGTGTGTCCAATAAATATAGCATCATAACCCTCAATAAACAGGTCGGCACTTTGGTTATGAATTCTATCGTAATATGCTCCCATTTCCATTTGAGTATATCCAATGGTTGGATTGTCCTATAAGGCTTTTGATGTTCAGCATTGACTTGTAAGAAGGTTTGACACTTACTCACATACTAAACCACATAATTTTTATTCCTATTCACCAATAAATTCTTTTCAGATCTTGATACATGTTGGTAGTGCCTGAGTGAATCGAGTACCTGGTCTTATAAGCTTCATCCAATATTTTAATCCTGAGATCTCTATAACAAGGGAGCCATACCTTATCTTGGTCTTAACACCATAGATGTTCTCTTCAAAATTTGATATTTGCTCCTTTATTCCTTCAATGATAAGATGTTGATATTTCATAGCTTCCACTTGAGCATAACGTATCTATTCCATGATATCCAGTATCACTATTATCTCATAGGAATTCACCCGGATCCGTTCATGCCTTTCCTTGAGACTCAGAGCATCAGTTACCATGTTTTCCTTGCTTGGGTGGTAATGGATTTCACAATCGTAATCATTCAATAGCTCCAACCACCATCATTATCTCATGTTCAGCTCTTTTTGTTCGAAAAAATACTTAAAACTTTTATGATCCGTAAAAGTGGTGCATTTAGCACCGTCTAGATATGTCTCCATATTTGAGTGTGAACACCATCACTGCTAACTCTAAGTCATGAGTAGGGTAGTTAACCTCATGAGTCTTCAGCTGTCGAGTGTAAACTACTAAGTCTTCATTCCCATCGGCCAATGTTAGAATAGGTGTTGAGTTAATATCGTCTTAAGATCTTGGAGTGCATTCTCTTGAGTCTTTCCCCAATCAAACTTTAACTCTTTTAGGGTTAACTTAGTCAATGGAAACATAATCTTTGAAAATTTATAAATGAACCTCTAGTAATACCGTGCCAACCCAAGAAAACTACGGATCTCAAAGGGTGTCCTTGAGGGTTCCTACTAAGTGACTGCCTCTATCTTTGCTGGGTCGACCAAGATCCCTGCAGATGTGTGACCCAAGAAATGTAATTTCTCACAACTAGAAGGCATATTTGAAGAACTTAGAATATAACTTCTCTCGTCTAAGGGTTTCCAGTACCTCTCAAGTGTGACATGCATGATCACCTTAATTCTTCGAGTAGTTAAGGATATCGTCTATAAACATAATCATTGATTTTTCCAACATTGGACGACAAACCCTATTCATTATGTCCATAAATGCAATCGGTGTGTTTTGTCAAAGTAAATGACATGAATAGGAACTCATAATGCCCATAAAGTGTTCTGAAAGTAGTCTGTAGCATGTCTTGCTCCTTCACCATTGATTGATCATATCCAGATCTCAAGTTAATTTGTGAAAACTAGCTTGCACCCTGGATTTGCTCGAATAAGTTGCTAATCCTTGGAAAAGGGTACTTGTTCTTCACCGTAGGCTTGTTTAATTCTTGGTAGTCGATGCACATGTGCATGCTTCCATCTTTCTTTTCACTAACAACACCAGAGCACCCTAAGGTGAGATACTAGGCCTGATGAAACCTTTGTTGACCAAATCTTGTAGTTGAACCATAAGTTCCTTCATTTCGGTCGGAGCTAATCAGTAGGGTACCTTATCCACATGTTTGACTCTAGACACTAGATCGCTTTGAAATTTTATCTCCATGTCCTGTGGTACCCTCGTAGAATCACATCAAGGAATTGACATACAACTGGGACGTCGTCAAATCTAGGCATTGACACACTTTCATCCTTGACGTACGCTAGGTATGCACCACAACCACGTTTCATAAATCTCATGGCCTTTATCATCAATGTGATCATCGATACCCAGGTAGTCTTATCACCATGGACAAAGATCAGACTACCATCAGGGGTGAGTAGACTAATCATTTTCCTTTGACATACGATATTGGCCTCATGAGCAGCAAGCCATTCCATCCCCAATACCACATCAAAGCCCCCTAATTCCATGATAAACAACTTAATAGGAAATATATGATGCTCGAGCTCTATACAACAGTAATCAACTACATTGGTCACCCTAGTAGATCTCCATATAGCGGTTTCTACTTCAAAGGCATCATCTATTCTTTTAACTCTATGATATGTGAATAAAGATACATTTAACAATACATATTATCCCTCATTTAAAGCATTTTTGTTACAAATTTATTTATTTATTTATACACTTATTTGTGTTATATGTGAATTTTGTAGTCCCTGGTGGTCACTTGATGATTTTTGATAGGAAATTGAAGAAAAAACTGAAGTTTTATGAAGAAAAACTACTGACATAGGCATGTACGCACTCCATGCCCATGTGGGTATAAAACATAAATCTGTGGGAAACTTCAACGTACACAACCTACTCACTTATCCCACATGGACATGTTCGGACCAAAATTGGGTTTTTAACCTAAATTCACTCCCATTTCAACATAACTTTTACTTTATCTCAAACCCTAGCCTCTCTCACCCCTTTAGGTGATTTTCAGTCTACTTTAAGTGAGTTTGAGAGATTTGAAGGTCAAGATTGAAGATTTCACACTACTTTTAAGGAGGATCTAACATCATCCACCCCATTACCACTCAAATTGGTTTGAATTTCTCTAGATGTACTATGAGCTCTTTCATATTCTTAGGTTAAGATTTGTTTTTTGTAAGCCTCATGGGCTAAACACTTAATTGGATTAGATAAAACTTAGCATGACTTAACAACTTGTACATGATTTTTGGTGATGTTTATGTTGATGCTATGATGAAGCTTGGTTATTCTTTAATGATTATGTGTGCTTGTTCTAGTTTGGTGAAATGTTTAACCTTATGGGTGTTGTAACCATGTTGTGTTGGAAGACCTCATGTTCTTACAAGACTTTTGCATATAAACGGCATCTTTTCTATCGTAAATAAATGTTGAATGTTTAGTAAAATTAGTCAAATGTGCATCCTTATGCTTATGTTTGAGAAAACCATGGTTTAAGTCATGATTCTCTCTTGTCATTGGTTATGAATTGTTTTGTAATCATAATATGATGTTTATGAGTTGAAGAGTAATTGTAATTTTGTCTAATTTATTCAAGTTGCGGTGGTTATCATGTGTTTATCTTGTTAACTTTCCAAAGATTTGTGGAGTTAGATAGCCCTGACGGGAGTTTAATTCAACTTTCACATCAACATAGTTAAATTATTCATTTCTCATTGCTTGACTTTAGGTGCCTATTATGTGTAGTTGGTTTAAGAATGATAATTGTATCTTAAATTAAACTCAATTGTGTGAAAAATTCTTATAAAAAGTAAATTTACTTTACACATATCACTCTACTTTTTAACAAGGCACAAAAAGGTACAGATATAAAACTCTTGCTAGTACCATAATCAAATAATACATAGGAAAGTACATCGTTGATCGGGAACATACGTGAAACAATGTTCAGATCAACCTTCGTTTCCTCCTTTATCATGGTTTAGGCCCTTGCTTTGGCCTTAGGCTTCTTAATCGTCTTCCTATCAGAGGCTCTCCTAGGACCAATAGTCACCATCTTGGGTTTTCTACAGCATTCCCTTTGTGGCCTAATTCTCCACAGCTATAGCACTTTGGTCCCTTTGGGTATTCTTGGGAGAAATTCTTAGATTGTCCGCAATGATAACATAGGTTCGTTTCGGCTCTACACTCCCTAGGGTTCGAGCGATCACATCTCCGGCACACATTTGCAGCGTCCACCTTGACTATCTTATCTTTGTGCCCAAACTTCAGCTTCCTAAATTTCCTCAGTGGCCCGACTCATTTCCTCTTTGATTAACTAACCACAAGCTCTTCTTCCACCACATCATCATATACAATTCTAACCAAGTTCACCACAAACTCAAATGTCGAGGGTCTGTGGGCTTTCATATGAGTACGAACTTTCGAAGGCAAGCCTTGAACATAGAAATTGATCCTCCTCTCCTCAGTTCCTACTAAGTGTGAAACTAGTCTGGCCAATTCATTAAACTTGGCATTGTATTCCCAATAAGTCCTTTTGCCAGCCTTTAATCCTAAGAACTTAGTTTTACCTTATTAACCTCATTCTGTGGGTAGAATTAATTTGCTGATGACCCTGTGCTTCAAATCATCCCATACCATCTTCCTCACATTCCTCTTCGTTCATTTCACTGTCATACACAAATGGAGTGCCTTAGATACAAACAAGTGTGTAGCAAACTTTTTAGCCTTATCAGTTCGGCACTCACTTATGTCGATGACGGATTCCATTTCATCATCCATTGGTAGGTGGGATTGCATCCTTCCTCCCATCTAATAACGGAGGGTTACATCCCTAGAAAGCCCTATACGTACATCCTTTAGAGGGCTCCTTGTTAAAATCATCATCACTAACCTCTAGATTAGAAATGTCCTCGGGTTTATCATATTTGCTTTCTTCACTTGACTTGTCTCATGACCCACCAACCTTCTCCTTAACCACGTTATTGAATGCATTGACAATGATTGAGAGTATCATGGCATGGAGAACTTGATGGACCTTGTTGGCTATTGCTTCATGAACAGGGATTCCAAAGAGAATCCCACTTCCTCATTGTTTCCATCATTTCCAGTCTCGAGTTCTCTTGAGTAGACGCCCTAGTTCTACGCTTAGTGGCCGGTGGAACATTAGCACGACCTCCACACTAACCACTTATAACACCTCATCTACCGGTCATTCTACAAGTTACGGAACAACAATACCGTCATTCAAAGCAATAGTTTAGATCATAATGAGCATAGTAAGTTCCTAATTACAATGGCCACTTGTGATTAGCTACTTACTTCACTTTCATGCGTTAAGCATTCCCTCTCATCCGTAGTATTATGTCTATAATTTACATCTAAAGGTTACATAACACGGCACATAGAATATAGCATACACATATAGTAAGCATATAAACATCCATAACATACGAAATAAACATTGGCCCTTACTTAGTTGGAATGAAGCAACTCGTATTTGCATCTGTTATCATCATTATTCTCATTTATATTTTAAGTCCAGGCATCAGAAAATGCCCAGATCTCTACAACTATAGATTTGATATGAAATTGTAAGGCCTTGTTTCCAGTCAACCTCACAGTTGGTTTCTTAGATATAACAATAAAACTTAAACTGAAAATTTCATTAAAACATGCAGCGAAAAACAGAAACCATTCGTTAAATAAACATTGATATCAATAATTACATAGCATAATTTCATTGTCAAGTATATATAACATAACTAGAATTAAGCTCCTCACGTTGCGGGGGGCATAAAACCGTGCAAAATAACACATATGTCACATTATCATTAATGACCATCAACACTAAAATTGTGGTGTGTTATATGAAAAAAATAATACCAAAGCATAAAACATATAAAAATATAACTAAATCAATTTAAGACTCACATGTTGCAACGAACCTGTTAAAGGGGAAAAGAGACGTAAAAACGATAAACCACACACGCATGTTGTGTTGTGTTAACTCAAGGAATTTAGAATGAAGTATAAAATTGATGAATCACACATGCATGTTTGTGTCGTGTTAACTTACAAAATCTATTATGAACGTAAGATGGAAATTTGAAAAATATGAAAAGTATAGGGGATCAAAGTTGAAAGTATAAAATTTTATGAGATTAAATTGTAAAAGATGAAGAGTTTTAGGTTTAAAGTAAAAATAATTAAAGTTTGAAAGGTTACTTTGTAAAATATGAAATCGTAAAAAGTAAAAGAATCAATTTTTTTAAAAAACCCCATGCATAAGATACAACACCATTATGCATAGAAAAATTGGTAATTAGTATAATATAAATTAAACTTTGAAACGGAATGCCAGTCTCTAGAGCCTCTTCATGCCTTAATGCCATCAACTCAGCTACACTTGGAATTACCTCACATGCATAATAAAAGGTAGCATTGTTAAGTGAGCTCTAACTTTGAAAAACACATAAAGTCATTAATATTTTGAATGCTTAGAAGAACTAACACATCACTAGACTTAAATATCACACTCCCCGCTTATAGCGGAAACACACAGATGTAACGGATAGGATCGTCAAAACATCTTGTTAGTTTACAGAGACATAATAAATGTAAAGATCCACGTGTCATGACATCGCCCGACACAATGGTGACTTGTGTCGTGGTTAGTCAGTTCCACGACCAGCTTAGTCTATCAATTAATCAACATCAAATACAGCATAAAATCCACAAACAAAAATGTTCAACACAACATTTATAAACGAGTTCAAATGATAGTCTAACGCTAATGCTGATCTACTAAAATCCTTAGGGTCTCTTCTAAGGCATCGGATCTAGCCATCCCTTTTGATTAACATCACGTGAAAAGATATGCTCAAAAGTCAACACATGGTTGGTGTGTTCACAAGTTTAAATATAAATTAAAAACTTGTTGTTGTGTATGAGTTTATGGATCATAAGTATATATAGTTTATCACAAGTAATATCACATGAGCATCACAACTAAACCTATGACAAACCACACAACAATTGTCAGAACATATTCACCAAGGGGTCTACCATAACCACAGTCAGTCTCAACTAGTATACTAACATACATGGGTGAGGGTGTCAACCCAATAGTGCTATCAATACATGTCCGTCGGCTCCAACACCGGAGTTAAATAGTTGTGATTAAAGAACCACACAGAAACTCATGCATAAGATATAGCTTGCAAACAGTAATACGTTAATGCAAAATAAATAGAGTTCACAGCTGAAAGGAGTAAGCATACTTTTTCCACAAAGATTTATGAAATTGTAATGAAAAAAGGGTCGTGAAACTCACCATGTAAAGATTCGGAAATAAAGCTAAAGATGCGAGCAACGAAACAATCAAGCACCAATAATTAATTGTGACTAAGTATTAAAACACGTCTAAAAAGAATAAGTACGTTAGGTCGGTTTCGAGTCGGGTCGGTTCGACGCGCACAGTTAGATATATATACAACACACTATATGATAATAATGATAGGAATACTAATAAAGATATTATTATTATTATTATAATAAACCAATAATACTAATAGTAATAAACGACGACGACGACGACGACGACGACGACGACGACGACGACGACGACGACGACGACGACGACGACGACGACGACGACGACGACGACGACGACGACGACGACGACGACGACGACGACGACGACGACGACGACGACGACGACGACGACGACGACGACGACGACGACGACGACGACGACGACGACAATAATAATAATAATAATATTAATAACAATCATAATATTGATAGCAACAATACAACGTACACATACCACTAGCATACACAAAGCGCACGTTTATATATTCATACATACAAACACATAGATATACACGTACATATATATATATACATATATATATATATATATATATATATATATATATATATATATATATACTCAATTACAACACACATCATGTAACACATAGGAACCAATTCATAGTCATTTTGAACCAAATCATAACATACATTGCTTATATATATTTAACTCGCAGCACACACTTTCAAATATATGTATACCTTTAACACACACATACACGTACGTTTAAACCCCGTATACACACGCAATCACACACGTCACAAACACATCCATCGACACCACCGTGTACCATATATATACACAACCATATACATACAACGATCACATACACATACTATATATATATATATACACACACACAACAACAAACATCCACATATATATATACATACATACCCATACGTACACACCCACAATGCCTATACAACACATACATTGCATATACAAACATATATATATATATATATATACATATGTTGTAACACACACACAATATATACACTTACGCACACACATATACATAAACACACAACAGCACACACTCACACACACACTGCAGAACACACACTGTAGCACACACAACATCATATATATACATACAAACAGCACATATACATACACACACAACAGATATACATATATACACGCACAGCACATATACATACACATACCGCATATACGCATACACGCATAGCAGCAGCCGAAGGCTGTTATGTGGTGTTTCCTTGCCCCGACACACGTAGCAGCACCAACACGACACCACAGCAGCACCGTCGACCATTGTCACAAGCAACCGTGCTAACCCGAACCGAGAGAATGGAACCAAAACACAACGAAACAAGAGAAACGAGGCAAAACTGGACGAAACGTACATGTGGTTGTCGCTGGGGGCGGCTTGACGGGTGCGGCGGTGGTTGCTCGATCGGATGTGGTCGCGAATGGAGGTTCACGACGTTTAGGGTTGTGGGAGGGGGGTTGTCACGGCAGTTAGGGTTCTCGGGTGGGGCTCTCCGCCGAAGGGGGGGGGTTGAGTTTATATGGATTTTTGGAGTTTTGCAATTAGGCCCCTCAAGTTTGATTTTTTATTATTTTTAACCCTAACATATATATACATGTTATTTTTAATAATTATAAAAATAATAAAGGTAATAATACATAATTTTAGTCTAAATAAATCTTAAAACAATTTATTACGTAATGGAATAGGGTTTTAACGTATCGATTAATAACGACACGAATCGGGATAGAAACGAATTAATTACTCGAAACGTTAAATGCACAAAGAATTTAACAAGTTTCCAGGTTAATTGATGGGCCTGAAGTGACAGATGTCAGATTAAATGACAAAACGCATTTTCTAGTTAACCTTCTTATAAATAACATACATCATTCATGCCTTCCAACATGACAAGCTAATACAAGCACTGGGCAAACTAACATAACCATGCAAAGCACTAAGGTAGGCAGGTCTAGTAAACCATGCATTGCACACAACAAAGCAAGCTGAGAATCCATGCAGTGCATTAAGCAAAGCAAGACGAAAATCCATACAGTGCATTAAGCAAAGCAAGCTGAAAATCTATGTAGTACACTTAAGACGAGCAAGCTGAGAATCCATGCAAGGCACTTAAGTAAAGCAAGCTAATAATCCATGCGATGCTCTAAGCAAAGCAAACTAATAATCTATGCGATGCATTAAGCAAAGCAAGCTGATAATTCCCCAAATGATGGGTAATATATGAAAGGATTTCTTAAACCTCTTTTAAACTTTGATCATTTAAGGTGGTTATAACTATGCATGTAACACCCGGATATTTTTAATAGACAAGAAAGAAAGAATAAATGTGAATAAAAAGGAGCAAATGCAATTTAACCTAAGTAAAGGGGTTAAGAGTGTCAAAAGGATAAAAAAAATAAAAGTTGGTGCATAAAGGAGATATGGCCGCCCATAATCTCCTGACACTTCATATCATTCGGTTTCAGAGAGAGAAAGAGCAGAGAATTCGGGTTCTAGAGAGAAGAAGAAGAAGAATTTGAAATTTAAGGTAAGAATTTATGTTTTTAAGATGTTCTTGGCTAGACTTAGCCTCGGTTACTTGCTTACATGTGTTTGTATGTTCGGTGTGTGTGCTTTTGGTGGGTTTTAGGTTGTTGAGCTCATAGCAAACGGGTTTGAAGAAGTCTACCCGAAAGTTTGGCAAAGGTGAGTTCATGTTGAAGATCAAGATAGGCTGGACTCACCATTAGATTAGTATTTGTTTATCTTTCTTTGTAATAGGATCTATGTTAGTTTCCTTTTGTATGTTGTTTAGTTTAAATATATATATTGCTGTCTAGCGAAACTGTGAGCGAAACTAGTTTCGCTCACAGTCATCTAGATGTTCTCCCGACGAAACTGTTAGTTTCTGCCGGGCGAAATTACTATTTCGCCAGTACAGTTTCGCCCACAGTGAAACTGTATGCGAAACTATGACAGCTATATATAGATTTCATTTTGCTCATTGTTAGCTATCCTTGCAAAAACCCTAATCATGTATTACTGTTGCAAGAGGCTATTGTAAGCTTGTTCTTCCTGAATATATTGAGCTTGTTTCATTTTATTCAAGATTGTTCATCATTAAAACCTTATTTGAAAGCTTTTTTGGTGTTATTTTGATCTTCATATCTTAGTGTTTGTTGTGTGTGTTTGGTATTGAACGATTCAAGTATTCTTCTGCACTGAAAACCGATCAAATGGACCTATTTTATGGTATCAGAGCTGATTTTATTTGAAAAAGAATGATTATGTGCTGATGACAATGAAGTGTTATCTGAAATACATGTGGTACTAGTACCACTAGTACTTGCCTCAGATGAAGATGTAATCCTGTCATTAAGCACAGAAAATTTTGCAAGTATAAATGATGGAATGGGATGAGAAAAGAATTTTTCAAAAGAGTTGATAGAGCAAGGAAAATCAAGAGCTCATCCCGATGGAGTTAATAGAGCAGGAGGTGACCAAGGAAAATCAAGAGCTCAAGTTCAAGATAAGAAATCTGTAGAAGCTGAACCAGAAACATCAGGTGCAGGTGCGGGGATGCAGGAGCTGAATATAGATATCAAGACAAGCAGAGTGGGTGAGATCCAACCTAGGGTGAGTATTAAAAGATCAAGATAGGTTGGACTCACCATTAGATTAGTATTTGTTTATCTTTCTTTGTAATAGGATCTATGTTAGTTTCCTTTTATATGTTGTTTAGTTTAAATATATATATTGCTGTCTAGCGAAACTTTTCGCTCACAGTCATCTAGATGTTCTCCCGGCGAAACTGTTAGTTTGTGCCGGGCAAAATTACTATTTCGCCAGCACAGTTTCGCCCACAGCGAAACTGTATGTGAAATTATGACAGCTTATATAGATTTCATTTTGCTCATTGTTAGCTACCCTTGCAAAAACCCTAATCGTGTATTACTGTTGCAAGAGGCTATTGTAAGCTTGTTCTTCCTGAATATATTGAGCTTGTTTCATTTTATTCAAGATTGTTCATCATTAAAACCTTATTTGAAAGCTTTTTTGGTGTTATTTTGATCTTCATATCTTAGTGTTTGTTGTGTGTGTTTGGTATTGAACGATTCAAGTATTCTTCTGCACTGAAAACCGATCAAATAAACCTACACATGCTATACAGTTTATAAAATTAACTTTGACATACATACAATATGGATTTTGATATTTGGGTCCATAGGCACAGTGCCTTCCCTGGTTTTACCACAACCACCGGCGGCGGGTTTGTCAGACCCTCCCGACCGTCAAATAGGTATGAGCATGTGCCTGATGCATACGAGGAACCCTATCCTCTTTTCAGCCAGTTTGACACACCCCATTAAATATATCAGGATCCTGTATACCCCTACCGACCCGTGCATATATGTAAGTATTATAATTATTACCAGTACGCACAGAACGAGTATATTATCACAGTTTTAAAACAGTCATGATAATTCACCTGTTTAACAGTTGCTCAACAGTTGATAATCAATTCCTAGTATGATCTTGTGATATCTCAAGGTCCTGATACAGTTTAAGTAATCCTAGGTTAGGTGATGGTACAATTAACTAGTCATTGTCATGGTTGGATATTAGCTAGCGCTACCTTGTTTAAGCATGGGTGATCAGTCCATGCCTAACTAAGGCTAGGCTAACTAAAACCCAACCATAATAATAACCCTAACATCTAAAATATAGTACTATACTAATACTAATCCTAATAATAATACTAAAATAAATGATAATTTACTTGACATAAACTTAAACGATAACATACCTTAAACCTATCTACGGCAATCTGATGTAGAGTCTCCCTACTCGCGCTCCTACCCGAGCTCCAAAAACGACTAATAACAATACCCAATGGGCTATCGATTACTCGGGATTCTCTTTATATTAGAGCGTTCCTAAGAAAACTTATATGTAAATACAACCCTAAGGTCTCCATTTATAAGCAAGCAGACACACATGTGAAAGACTTAAGTGGACGATGTGAGAGGCAAAATTGATGTGCCTGCGCGCTAGCTTAATTATTTTTTTAATAATATTATTATTATATCATTATAATTAATTCAGCTGCTTACTTCGTTTTTCTCTTATAACTTTCTAAGTATAACGTCTTATAAAACTTCAAATATACCGTTGAGACGAGCTTACTTTTCTCTACGAGTCGACCCAAGTTTCATTAAAAACGGAGTAAGAAAAAATTTAAATATTTTATTATTATTTAACGTTTTCTTAAAATAGAAAAATCTTGATGTCACATGACATCATCCAAATAGTCTCTTACTCATACGACAATATATAAAAGAAAGATTTTTCATATTTCGTACATGTAAAACTATTATATTAAGGTTTGGGGTATTACATCCTCCCCCCTTACAAAAATTTCGTCCTTGAAATTTAGCTTTACTTAAAGAGTTGAGGGTACTTTTCTTTTATTTTATTTTCTAATTCCCACGTATACTCGTGTCCATGACGTGCATTCCACTTGATCTTGACTAATGGGATTTCTTTTCTACGCAACTTTTTAATCTTTCGGTCTTCGATAAGTAGTGGTTCTTCGATGAAGTTTAGCTTTTCGTTAACATGCACATCTTCCAATGGTATTTGTTGTGCCTCATCTACTAAGCATTTTCTTAAATTTGACACGTGAAAAGTATTGTGTATTCCTGTCAGCTGCTCGGGAAGTTTTAGTCGATACGCCACCGGTCCTACTTTGGCTGTTATATCAAACTGTCCAATGTATCGAGGTTTGAGTTTTCCTTTCTTTCCAAATCGGATCACTCCCTTCAGAGGTGATACCTTTAGCATCACTTTATCTCCTATTTGAAATCCTAAGGGTTTACGTCTCTGGTCTGCATAACTTTTCTGTCTATCCTGAGCACTTTTCATCTTTTCTTTGATTCGTTAAATCTTCTCTGTGGTTTCAATAATGATTTCTGGTCCTGACAGTTGACTTTCACCTACTTCTGTCCAGCAGATAGGTGTTCGGCACTTTCTCCCATATAGAGCTTCAAAAGGTGTTGCTTTGATGCTGGCGTGATAACTATTATTGTAAGCGAATTCAATAAGTGGTAGATGATTATCCCAATTACCACCAAAATCAATCACACATGCACGAAGCATGTCTTCTAAAGTCTGAATAGTCCGTTCACTCTGCCTATCAGTCTGTGGGTGATAAGCAGTGCTTAAGTTAAGCTTGGTTCCCAATTCATGTTGGAAACTTTGCTAAAACCTAGAAGTGAAACGGCTATCCCTATTTGATATGATTGATACAGGCACTCCAGGCCGCGAGACTACTTCTTTGATGTAGATCTGGGCAAGCTTGTTCATCTTGTAGTCCTCACGAATCGGCAGAAAATGTACAGATTTAGTCAGTCTGTCTACAATTACCTAAATAGTATCATAACCATGACTTGATCTTGGAAGTTTTGTAATAAACTCCATAGTGATTTTCTCCTATTTCCATTCCGGAATCCCTGGCTGTTGTAAGTAACCTGACGGTTTTTGATGTTCTGCTTTCACTCTAAGGCAGGTGAGACACTTTTCTACATATTGAGCTATAGATCGTTTCATTCCCGGCCACCAATAGTCATTCCTTAGATCTTTGTACATCTTGTCACTACCGGGATGGATAGAATACTTAGACTTGTGGGCTTCATCTAAGATTATATCCTGTAGTCCTCCAAAACTAGGAACCCATATTCTATTATTAAATCTTAGGATATTATCATTTCTTACTGTCAACAACTTTAGTCTCCCAATCATTCTTTCCTTCACTTGAGTATTACTTAGAGCCTCTTGTTGAACATTCTTAATTTGATTTAAGAGACTAGTTTTAACATCTATTCTAGATGTATGAATTCTTATAGGTTGGGGCTTCTCCTTTCTACTTAATGCATCAGCTACTACATTAGCCTTACCTGGATGGTATTGAATCTCACAGTCATAATCACTTAATAACTCCATCCAGCGTCTTTGACGCATATTAAGCTCCTTCAGTTCGAATATGTGTTTCAAACTTTTATGGTCGGTGTAAATAGTACATTTTACACCGTAGAGATAATGTCTCCAAATTTTTAGTGTGAATATAACAACACCAAGTTCTAAATCATGGGTCGTGTAGTTTCGCTCATGAGTCTTTAACTGTCGAGAAGCGTAAGCAATTACTTTACCTCTTTACATGAGTACACAGCCCATACCATAATGAGACGCATCACAATAGACTGCAAAATCTACAATTTCTTCAGGAAGTGATAGTATTGGGGCACTGCACAACTTCTGTTTCAACATGCTAAAGGCTTCTTCTTGTTTAGATCCCCAATTAAACTTAGAGGCTTTCTGGGTTAACGTTGTTAATGGCATAGCAATCTTAGAGAAGTCTTGAATAAATCTTCTATAGTATCCTGCTAACCCAAGAAATCTTCTAATTTCAGTAGGATTCTTTGGCACTTCCCATTTCTTGATAGCCTCAATCTTCGCATGATCAACTTGTATTCCTTGTTTATTGATTATGTGGCCTAGGAATTGAACTTCACGTATCCAAAACTCACATTGGAAAACTTTGCATAAAGTTTTTCTTTCTTAAGCAATTCAAAATTGCTCTGAGGTGTTGTTCATGATCTGCCTCGTTCTTAGAGTAGATCAGAATGTCATCGATGAATACGATCACGAATTTATCAAGATACGGTTTACAAACTCTATTCATAAGGTCCATGAATATTACAGGTGCGTTGGTAAGCCCAAACGGCATTACCAAAAATTCATAATGACCGTACCTAGTCGTGAAAGCAGTCTTAGGTACATCTTCTGGCGTGACCTTTACCTGATGATATTCGGATCGCAAGTCTATTTTTGAAAAATAACTTGTTTCCTGTAATTGATCAAATAGATCATCGATCCTTGGTAAGGGGTGCTTATTCTTTATAGTGACTTTATTCAAGTCTCTATAATCAATGCACATACGCAATGTCTCATCTTTCTTCTTAACAAACAGGATGGGTGCTCCCTAAGGCGAAGAGCTTGGCTGAATAAATCATTTTTGAAGTAGTTCTTCTAGTTGCTTCTTGAGTTCTTGCATTTCTGTCGGGGCTAGTCTGTACGGAGACTTGGCAATCGGTGATGTTCCAGGCACTAAGTCAATACAAAACTCCACTTGTCTATCAGGTGGAAGTCCTGGGAGCTCATCCGGAAATACCTCAAAATATTCCCATACTACTGGCACGTCTTCAATCTTCTTATTCTCTGCGGTGTTTACATAATATGCCAAAAAGCAATGCAACCTTTTCTCATATCTTTTTGTGCTTGTGCTATCGTGATGAGATTTTTAGTCCTTTCAGCGCGATCTCCTAATATGGTTAACCGTTTGCCATTGGGTAGCTGGAGTCAAATGATCTTTTTATCACACACTACTTCTGCGTGATTTAGGACTAACCAATCCATTCCTATAACTACATCAAATTCACCTAGTTCCATAGGCATTAAATCAATAGGAAATGGATAACCATTTAAATTTATGATACAGTTCTTAATAATATTAGTGATTTCCTTTTGACTCCCATCAGCCATTTCCATTATAAAGGTATGATCTAAATTTTGTGATTCTTGGTTCAAATAGTGCCTAAAGGTATTTGATACTAAACTTTTATTGGCACCAGAATCAAATAATACTGTGCATATATATCGTTGACAAGATACATACCAGTAATCACATCTGGAGTATTACGGGCTTCCTCCGTGGTCAATACAAATGCACGTCCTTTAAGTTTGTTTGGTTGTAGATTGTTGTCATTTTGAAGTTTTGGGCAATTAGGTTTTAGATGTCCTGGATCTCCACATTCAAAACATTTGCTCTTTTCCTTGCATTCTTGAAGAAGATGTCCGGTCCTTTTGCAATTGGGGCATGGTTGTGTACGACACGGCCCCAGATGATTCTTCTTACAAAATCTGCATTGAGGCATTTCTCTAGGTTTCTTGAAGTTGTTATTCCTTGTGTCCCCTTTTACTTCTTCCTATTTTCTTTTAAGAGCAGGAGATTCAACTTGTCGTCGTAACATCTCGGCTGCCATGATAGCGCCAGCTTCAACCGTTTTGAAAAGGTTTTGGGAGATTTGGATTTAATGAAAACTCTCATTTCGGATGGTAAACCCCAGATAAACCTATTGATCAGTTGTTCTTCGGTTGTTGCAAGATGAGGAACAAGTCGAGATATTTCATTAAAACGAGTAACATACTGTCGGTATGTCTTGTTTCCCAGTTTTAACTGGAAGAATTCCACTTCTAGTTATTCAGTTTCACTAGGAGGATAGAATTTACTAAGGAACTTATGAAAAAATTCCTCCCAGTTCATCTCTTTGACTTTTTCTTTGCCCTCGGTTCGGACCACAATGTTCCACCAGTGAAGGGCTTCAGATTCGAACACATGTACAGTGAATCGTACTTTGTTATTATCATTACAGTCACAAACATCCAATACTGACTCCATCCGATTTAGCCAGTCTTGAGCTTCCACGGCTCCTTTTCTTCCGTCGAAGGGCGGAGGTTTACAAGACATGAAAGGCTTATATGTGCATTCCTTTGATTTGGTTCCTTCCATTCTTTCCTTTTCTTGTATAGGCGTAGAAGCAGCTGAGCTTTCTTCAAGTTGCTCTTTTGATTTATCAGCATTACTAGTTTGTGCATTCGTTAATATCTTTGCAACTTCCACTGCTATGTTATGGATAGCTTCAACATTTAGAATTGGGTTCATACTAGATCGATATTTAACACTCTGGGAGGAGGTTCGAGTCCTCTAAGAACTTTCTCTCATCCTGTTGCTAACTTGTTCGCGTCTAGACCCTTGTTCATGTCTAGATCCTTGATCATCTCTATGTTCAGACATTTCACCTACCTATAGGTTTATATAATTATACTGAAGTTAATAGTATGTGCTAAGCATACTTATAACATAATAGATATGTTATAGAGATTCATGTGTATAATACATATTTAGGGAATAAAAAGACATGACGCAGGTTATTTGATCCTACGTCATTCTAAGCAACATGAGTATTTTTTTTTCTTAAAACTTGCTATTTGGCATAACCTGAATCTAACATTAATCTTATAGAGCTCTACTGGTTAAAGCTTAGGCATTTCTATAATACCTAATTCGCTAAACCCTCAGGCTCTGATACCAACTTGACACCCCACCCATGTCTCGGGCGGACGTGCACACTTGATACAACTTACAACAAAGCAAACTGAGTTTTCATTTCAAACTTACAACGTTCTGAGTACAATACATTATTTAATTACAATACCAAACAACTATAAACTTCTACAGCTCCAAATTTCACTGTCTCATCATTATTCCTAGAGTAGTCTCACTGATTACCAGTGATACATATACTCAAAAAGACGTCAGCTAATGCTGGTGAGCTCATGTTGAAGATCAAGATAGGCTGGACTCACCATTAGATTAGTATTTGTTTATCTTTCTTTTTAATAGGATCTATGTTAGTTTCCTTTTGTATGTTGTTTAGTTTAAATATATATATTGCTGTCTAGCGAAACTTGAGCGAAACTAGTTTCGCTCACAGTCATCTAGATGTTCTCCCGACGAAACTGTTAGTTTCTGCCGGGCGAAATTACTATTTCGCCAGTACAGTTTCGCCCACAGTGAAACTGTATGCAAACTATGACAGCTATATATAGATTTCATTTTGCTCATTGTTAGCTATCCTTGCAAAAACCCTAATCGTGTATTACTATTGCAAGAGGCTATTGTAAGCTTGTTCTTCGTGAATATATTGAGCTTGTTTCATTTTATTCAAGATTGTTCATCATTAAAACCTTATTTGAAAGCTTTTTTGGTGTTATTTTGATCTTCATATCTTAGTGTTTGTTGTGCGTGTGTGGTATTGAACGATTCAAGTATTCTTCTGCACTGAAAACCGATCAAATGGACCTATTTTATGGTATCAGAGCTGATTTTATTTGAAAAAGAATGATTATGTGCTGATGACAATGAAGTGTTATCTGAAATACATGTGGTACTAGTACCACTAGTACTTGCCTCAGATGAAGATGTAATCCTGTCATTAAGCACAGAAAATTTTGCAGGTATAAATGATGGAATGGGATGAGAAAAGAATTTTTCAAAAGAGTTGATAGAGCAAGGAAAATCAAGAGCTCATCCCGATGGAGTTAATAGAGCAGGAGGTGACCAAGGAAAATCAAGAGCTCAAGTTCAAGATAAGAAATCTGTAGAAGCTGAACCAGAAACATCAGGTGCAGGTGCGGGGGATGCAGGAGCTGAATAGAGATATCAAGACAAGCAGAGTGGGTGAGATCCAACCTAGGGTGAGTATTGAAGATCAAGATAGGTTGGACTCACCATTAGATTAGTATTTGTTTATCTTTCTTTGTAATAGGATCTATGTTAGTTTCCTTTTATATGTTGTTTAGTTTAAATATATATATTGCTGTCTAGCGAAACTGTGAGCGAAACTATAGTTTCGCTCACAGTCATCTAGATGTTCTCCCGGCGAAACTGTTAGTTTCTGTCGGGCAAAATTACTATTTCGACAGCACAGTTTCGCCCACAGCGAAACTGTATGCGAAACTATGACAGCTATATATAGATTTCATTTTGCTCATTGTTAGCTACCCTTGCAAAAACCCTAATCGTGTATTACTGTTGCAAGAGGCTATTGTAAGCTTGTTCTTCCTGAATATATTGAGCTTGTTTCATTTTATTCAAGATTGTTCATCATTAAAACCTTATTTGAAAGCTTTTTGGTGTTATTTTGATCTTCATATCTTAGTGTTTATTGTGTGTGTTTGGTATTGAATGATTCAAGTATTCTTCTGCACTGAAAACCGATCAAATAAACCTACACATGCTATACAGTTTATAAAATTAACTTTGACATACATACAATATGGATTTTGATATTTGGGTCCATAGGCACAGTGCCTTCCCTGGTTTTACCACAACCACCGGCGGCGGGTTTGTCAGACCCTCCCACCGTCAAATAGGTATGAGCATGTGCCTGATGCATACGAGGAACCCTATCCTCTTTTCAGCCAGTTTGACACACCCCATTAAATATATCAGGATCCTGTATACCCCTACCGACCCGTGCATATATGTAAGTATTATAATTATTACCAGTACGCACAGAACGAGTATATTATTACAGTTTTGAAAACAGTCATGATAACTCACCTGTTTAACAGTTGCTCAACAATTGATAATCAATTCCTAGTATGATCTTGTGATATCTCAAGGTCCTGATACAGTTTAAGTAATCCTAGGTTAGGTGATGGTACAATTAACTAGTCATTGTCATGGTTCGATATTAGCTAGCGCTACCTTGTTTAAGCATGGGTGATCAGTCCATGCCTAACTAAGGCTAGGCTAACTAAAACCCAACCCTAACAATAACCCTAATATCTAAAATATAATACTATACTAATACTAATCCAAATAATAATACTAAAATAAATAATAATTAACTTGACATAAACTTAAACGATAACATACCTTAAACCTATCTACGCCAATCTGATGTAGAGTCTCCCTACTCGCGCTCCTACCCGAGCTCCAAAATGACTAATAACAATACCCAATGGGGTGTCGATTACTCGGGATTCTCTTTATATTAGAGCGTTTCCAAGAAAATTTATATCTAAATACAACCGTGAGGTCTCTATTTATAAGCAAGCAGGCACACAGGTGAAAGACTTAAGCTGGTGATGTGGGAGGCAAAATTGACGTGCCTGCCTGCTAGCTTAACTATTTTTTAATAATATTATTATTATATCATTATAATTAATTCAGCTGCTTACTTCGTTTTCTCTTATAACTTTCTAAGTATAACGTCTTATAAAACTTCAAATATACCGTTAAGACGAGCTTATTTTTCTCTACGAGTCGACCCAAGTTTCATTAAAAACGGAAAAAGAAAAAAATTTAATATTTTATTATTATTTAACGTTTTTTTAAAATAGAAAAATCTTGACGTCACATGCCATCATCCAAATAGTCGTCTTACTCATACGACAATATATAAAAGAATGATTTTTCATATTTCGTACATGTAAAACTATTATATTAAGGTTTGGGGTATTACAGATCAGAAGATGAAGTTTGCCACTCATTCGTTCGTGGACTCGGCTCTATGTTGGTGTGACAACATTGTCCAAGCCGAGGTTAGTAGAGCGATTGGCAGAATGAGGTGGAGTGAGCTAAAGAAATTGGTGATTGAGGAGTTCTGTCCTAATCGGGAGTTGGAAAAGGTGGAGAGAGAGTTCCTACAGCTGAAGGTGGGAACAATGACACATCAACAATACACCACCAAGTTTAACGAGATGGCACGGCTAGTGCCGTATCAAGTGACACCCTTGTCACGAAAGATCAAGAGTTACATTCAGGGCCTGCCGTTGGACATCCGCAGCCATATGATCGCTGCCCGACTGAGCATGTTCAGGTCGGTGGTTGATTTAGCGGGAAGACTGTATGATGAAAGGGAGGTAGTGGTGGCTGAGGTGAGTAAGAAAGGTGGTGATGACCGGAATTGGAATAGGAAACGATTTGGGCGTGGCGGCTTTACCCCAAATAACAAGAAAGCGAGGGTGGATGATAGACTGGTGGTTGCAACAGGCTCGGGGATGAAGAAGTGCGGTAAGTGTGGGAAGAGCACGCTGGTGAGTGCAGGCTGGGGCTAAATGTTTGTTTCAAGTGCGGGAAGGCCGGCCACATCTCTAGAGATTGCAGAGTAGCGAGGTGCTTCAACTGTGGTGAAGTAGGCCACCTGAGCAGGGAGTGCAGGAAGCCGAGGGCATAGAGTTCCGGAGCGGGGAAGAAGACCGGAACTGAGGAGCTAAGGGCAAGTGCCAGGGCATTCACAATGACCAGGGATGACTTCAGGACGGAGCCTGATGTTGTGTCAGGTACGTTTCTAGTAAATCAAACTCTTGCTTCTGTGTTATTTGATTCTGGTGCTAGTAGGAGCTTTATTTCTACTACTTTCTGTGATAAGCTTTCCGTTAGTAGTACAAGTATTAGTGAGCCTTTCAATGTAGAAACCGCTATTGGTAAGTCCACTAGAATTACAGATATGATAGAGGACTGTGCCATAGAACTAGAAGGTCATAGGTTTTCTGCTAAATTGCATGTGATGCCCCTAGGTGGGTTTGATGTAGTCTTAAGGAATGGATTGGTTGGCGGACTATGAGGCGAACATCGTGTGTCGCAAGAAGATAATTAGACTGACAGCACCTGATGGGAGTTCGGTGATGATATACGGTGATTGAGTTACGACGATTCCGAAGGTGATTTCGATGGCGGTGGCAGGAAAGTGCATGAGGCGTGGATGTAGTGCTTATTTGGCCTATGTGAAGGATGTAGACACGTCAACACCACAATTGTCTGATGTACCGGTTGCGTGTGACTTTCCCGATGTGTTCCCAGAAGATTTATCAGGTGTGCCACCAGACCGGGAAATCGAATTTCAAATTGACTTGATACCCTATGCTCAGAAAGTAGCTAAGGCACCATATCGTTTGGCTCCATCGGAGATGAAGGAATTGATGGAGCAACTGCAAGAGTTGCTTGATAAGGGTTTCATCAGACCGAGTATCACTCCTTGGGGTGCTCCGGTCTTGTTCGTGAAGAAGAAGGACGGCAGTATGAGGATGCACATCGACTACCGTGAGTTGAACAAGTTGACGGTGAAGAATCGGTATCCATTACCGAGGATTGATGACTTGTTTGATCAAATTCAAGGTGCCAGTTGGTTTTCAAGGATAGATCTTCAATCTGGCTACCACCAGTTGAAAGTGAAGGAGCAAGACATTCCTAAAACAGCTTTTCACATGCGTTATGGACACTATGAGTTTCTCGTTATGTCCTTTGGTTTAACAAACGTGCCAGCTACTTTTATGGACTTGATGAATTGAGTGTGTCGACCGATGTTAGATAAATCACTGATTGTATTTATCGATGATATACTGATTTACTCAAGGAACAAAGACGAGCACGCCGGTCACATTCGGAAGGTGTTGGAGACATTGAGAAAGGAGAAGTTGTATGCTAAATTCTCCAAGTGCCTGTTCTGGTTACGCGATGTTCAATTCTTAGGTCACGTGGTAAATCCCGAGGGGATTATGGTAGACCCGGAAAAGGTGGAGGCGGTGATGCAATGGAAGTCTCCAAAGACGCCATCCAAGATCCGTAGTTTCCTAGGATTGGCGGGATATTATCGAAGATTCATCCAAGACTTCTCCAAGATAGCTTCTCTGTTGACTAAGCTGACCTGTATGGATGTGAATTTTGTATGGGGTCAATATCAGGAGAAGGCTTTTGAAGAGTTAAAGATGAGGTTAACTCAAGCTCTTGTTTTATCCTTACCCAAAGAAAGCGAGGACTTCGTAGTCTATTCGGATGCTTCTTACTCAGGGTTGGGTTATGTGTTGATGCAACGAGGGAAGGTTATAGCCTACGCATCCCGATAGTTGAAAGTTCATGAGGTTAATTATCCTACTCATGACTTGGAGCTAGCAGTTGTGGTCTTTGCCTTGAAGATCTGGCGGCACTACCTATACGGGATGAAGTGCACCATCTTCAATGACCACAAAAGCTTGAAGTACTTCTTTGAGCAAAAAGATTTGAATATGAGGCAGAACCGATGGTTGGAGCTCATAAAGGATTACGATTACGAGATCAATTACCATCCGGGCAAGGCCAACGTGGTGGCAGATGCCCTTAGCCAAAAGGAGAGACCCTAGCTGATTCGGGTAAAGGCTTATCAATTGATTATGACCTCTGATATGATGACACAGGTCAAGGAGTTTCAAGATGAGGCGTTGAAAGAAGATCATCTTCACTCTAAAGGATGAGAGGCCTAGTCGCAGAGTTGGGTGAAAACACTCTCGCTGTTAGAACCCAATATGGGCGGATGTGGATTCCTTGTTACGGAGATTTACGTGGAAAGATCATGGATGAAGCTCACAAGACTCAATACTCCATTCATCCCGGTGCTACCAAGATGTACCATGATATGAAGAAGAATTATTGGTGGCCGGGTATGAAGCGTGACATAGCGGAATACGTGAGTAAGTGCCTTACTTGTTTGCAAATGAAAGCAGAGCACAGAAGCCGTACGGGAAAATCCAACCTTTGGATATACCCGAGTGGAAGTTGGAGCATATCACCATAGACTCTATTACGAAGTTACCATGTACCCCGAGAGGGTATGATGCTATATGGGTGACAGTTGATTGTTTGACGAAGAGCGCACACTTCCTACCGATCCGAGAGATGTATTCCTCCGAGAGATTAGCGGATGTATTTATCAAGGAGATTGTAGTTCGTCATGGCGTGCCGGTGTCTATTGTATCTTATCGTGACACTCGGTTTACATCCAAGTTTTGGAAGAAATTCCACGATGCGATGGGAACGAGGCTACACATCAGCACAGCTTATCATCCTCAGACGGATGATCAGTCTGAGAGGACGATCCAAACACTCGAGGGCATGCTTCGAGCGTGCGTTATTGATTTTGGAGGAAGTTGGGATGATCACTTACCGTTAGCGGAGTTCTCATATAACAATAATTATCATGCCAGCATTGGCATGCCGCCATAGGAGATGCTATACGGTAGGAGATGTTGGACGCCCATTTGTTGGGGCGACATTTGTCAGAAAGAGTTAGGAAGCATTAAGGTGATCAAGGCTACGAATAAGAAACTAGAAAAGATTAAATCCTTTATGAAGGCAGCCAAAGATAGGAAAAAGTCGTATGTCGATAAACGGCATAGACCGATTGAGTTCCAGGTAGGTGATAGGGTTATGTTGAAAGTCTCACCTTGGAAGGGTATTATTCGGTTTAGAAAGCGGGGAAAGTTGAGCCCGAGTTATATAGGGCCTTTCTGAATCATTGCTTGAGTAGGAGAATTGGCCTATAGGTTAGAACTACCCGATGAGTTCAGTGGAATTTACCCGACATTCCATGTATCTCATCTGCGGAAGTGTTTAGCAGACGATGATATGGTTTTACCACTGGAAGATATCGAAGTAGATGAACGGCTCAATTATGTGGAGAAACCAGTGGCGATCATTGATCGTAAGGAGAAAATGTTGAGGAATAAAGTGGTTCCCCTTGTACGCGTACAGTGGAAGCAAAGGAAGGGATCCGAGTCTACGTGGGAGACTAAAGAAGAGATGAGGCAGCATTACCCTCATCTGTTTGAGGAATAACAGGTTTCGGGGACGAAACCTATATAAGGGGGGTGGACTTGTAGCACCCGGATATTTTTAATAGACAAGAAAGAAAGAATAAACGCGAATAAAATGGAGAAAATGTAATTTAACCCAAGTGGAGGGGTTAATAGTGTCAAAAGGACAAAAAGAATAAAGTTGGTGCATAAAGGAGATATGGCCGCCCATAATCTCCTGCACACTTCATATCATTCGGTTTTAAAGAGAGAAAGAGCAGAGAATTCAGGTTCTAGAGAGAAGAAGAAGAAGAATTTGAAATTTAAGGCAAGAATTTATGTTTTTAAGATGTTCTTGTCTAGACTTAGGCTTGGTTACATGCTTACATGTGTTTTTATGTTCGGTGTGTGTGCTTTTGGTAGGTTTTAGGTTGCTGAGCTCATAGCAAACGGGTTTGAAGAAGTCTACCCGAAAGTTTGGCAAAGGTGAGTTTCTAGAACCCCTTAACATGTTTTTAACTGATTTGGGGCTGGAAATGCATGTAAATACGTTTTCATAAAATGGGTTTTTATTATCCAAATGTGTATGTATGAATGTGTATGTTTTGGGTGTAAGTTCGGGATTGATTATGGTTATATTCATGTTATAATGTTGGGAATGTTAGTACTAAGCTTAGGTTAATATATAGGATGCTTTGGGCACTGATTTATGTCGAATAGGTGAAAGTTGGTTGCCCATGCGCCTAAACAGTGGCCCATGCGCCCAACGGTCAACTATCTAAGTGTGCCCAACGCCCAAAACCCCATGCGCCTGAATAGTAACCAAACGTCTGGAAATTCGTCCAAAATGCCTAAGTGTTAGGCCCATGCGCCTGAATAGTGCCCATGCGCCCAAAAGGCCCATGCGCCTAAGTGTTAATGACTAAGTGTTCTCAGGCGCCCACATAGTGGCAAAACGCCTAAACAGGGCAGAAACGCCCAAATAGTTCCCATGCGCCTAAACACTTGGAATTATTTCTGGATTTTTAGAAAAATCAGAATTTGTAAGGTTTGACCTGATTTGACCCATGGGCTATGATTACCCATTTTAAGCATGATTATAGGATGATTTAGGGCTATGGTATGTATGATTGATGTATGGTATGTATAATGTGTTATTTTCTAATAATAGTCAAACGTATTTATATTATAGTATAAAATACGTTCAATATTATGTTATTACTTTACGTAATATGACAAATGAATGAAAGAACGTAAAGAATAACGTAACGAAGTGAATGATAACAAAGATGGGAAGTAAAACGTAATGAACGAAAGAATGGCTTGCAAGCAAATAGAAAGGAGGTGCACGACCATGTTGTCGTTAGCTCAACCGTGATGCGGGTTAGCTACCCCAAAAGATGCACAATGGGTCAATCATTGAGATTGACAAGACCATTTGGTATGCCCTAGGTGACTGGGTCAGCTTCGTGCATAATGTTCGTGGTTTAATTACCACAGGCCCAGTATCAGCTTCGTGCACAATGTTCGGGGTATTACCAATTGGTTTGAATGAATGGGAGAGATGACTTTCCCTAGGTGACTGGGTCAGCCTCATGCACAATGTTCGTGGTTTAATTACCATTGTCTCAGCATCAGCTTCGTGCATAATGTTCGGGGTATTGTTCATCGATCCGTATGAAAGTAAAAGAATGACATAACGTACAAAAGAAAGTAAGAAAGTAGAAAAGTAAAAGAATGATGTAAAGTACGTTACGAAAGTATGATAACGAAAGTAAGAGATAATGTAAAGTATGAAACGAAAGTATGTATACAAAAGAGAATGCAAATGAAATGGAATGAAAGACTGAATATGATGAGGAAAGATAATGAATGATAATGAAAGATAATAACGATATTATCTATTTGTATGTATGATGCATGATCGCGTATGAAAGCAAAGAAGGGTTTTATCGAAAGTAAAGTATGTTATATTTTATAAAACTAGAACTCACTCAGCAACACTGACTTTTATGTATTTTCCAGTTGGAAGGTAAGATTTTGTTGAGGATGGCATGGGGCAGCTACTTGGCATTTTTGGGATGACATCCATTAGTATAACAATGACGTTTTTATGATGTAATGTAATTATGATATTTTATAACAGTTAACTATATTGTATTACTTTGCAAAAGCTGTCATTAATATATAAAATGGTTTTA
Source organism: Flaveria linearis (assembly GCA_024085815.1). NCBI lineage: Eukaryota > Viridiplantae > Streptophyta > Magnoliopsida > Asterales > Asteraceae > Flaveria > Flaveria linearis. Next base: position 70,978,196 of record CM044010.1, on the reverse strand, counting down.
ATTAATTTCCTCTACGATGTTTTGAATAAATGTATGTTTTATGTGCGATGAATGGCTAACTGTGAAGTGCCCGGGAACGGGGCCTTACAATGCATGAATATCCTGTAGGTACATAAAATAGGTGAGAACAAGTGAAGACATCACATGTATAACAAGTATGCGCAACAGACAAACTGATACAACTAAGTATTGAACAAATGCGGGTGAAGTGAACTTATGCGACTGGGTTAGATCAAGGCGGGTAACATTGAACTTATGCAATTAGGTTAAATCAATGCGGATGGAGTACCTTTACTCATCTGTCACATCCCGGCGGAAGCGTGAACGATACGGTTGGGGTGTGACTAGCTTTTATCAGAGTACATTAATTACAGTGAAATAGACACAATCATTATATATAAAAACATAACATAGACATGCCTTTATTTATAATATTGGAATTACATCTTGTACATAGATTGCAAAATTAGATGTAATTGTTTTACTACATAAGTAAACTACAGCATGTCTCTAGAATCTATGAAAGTGTGCGTCGACATACACGCTACCGTCAACTATATTAACGGTTAGCATGACGCAAACTCTCCCGACCACTTCGCCCCATCCGTTATGCACTTCAAAGCTAAAGTCAAATGAGTTACTCATTATTTCCTAAAAAAGCATACTTAAACCAGTCAACAAAAACGTTGGTGAGAACATAGGTTTATAGCCAGACAAATATTTTGTTGATGTATCAATTACAACCAAACCTGCTCACAACATAATCATACTGTCACGAAATAATTCACAAAATCAGATAATATTACATCATAACCCTCATTCGGTTAGGTGCAGGAAAATAGCAGCAACACTCATCCTGTTGGTGCAAATATTCTCCTAAGTAGCGCTACTAATATTATCGGACGGTTCCTCATTCGAACTAATGGTTGTATCACAAATGACAGTAAGTACCAAAATATTTTCAAAATAATACATCAACCCAAACAGTATGCTTTTTCCCCCAAAACTTGATGAATACCAAATGGTTGATAATGGGGCTATGAACTCACCGTGTCTTCCAACTTGAACCAATAAAATAGTTCACAGTGTCAGACAATATTTTCTTTAAAATTTTTAGAACCTTAGATGTAAGTATCTTTTTAAAGTTCTACCAATAATGCTATCACAAAAATTTCCAACAAATTATTTATACACAATTTGCTTAAAATTAGTCCCAAAGTCCATATAAATCATAAAAATTAACTAAGGTTATTAAAAAATTACCAAAAATTCATAGAATGTTATTTCAATAGTTCGTAACATCTCATAATTTTTATAACATATAAATCCAAACAGATTATTTTCTGTGATTCTTATAATATTCCCATAATTATTTAAAATAGATTCTGTAAGTGATAAATTCTCAAAATTTTATAGATAGCTTACTAAATAATATAGAACATGATATAGTTATATGAAGGTCCAAGTCATAATAGATCAGATTCTGTAATTTTTACAATAATCTTAATATTTAGAAAAATACTTATACTTCTCCTAAAATTACGAACATTATATATTCTATATCATCAGATTTAATATCACAAGTATGATTTTCTTAGAATTTATTATTTAAGTTAAGTATTTATTCGGATTTATCTACTGCAGAATACATAAAATTTCATATCTTATTTATAATATGGAATAAAATTCTGAAATAATTCCAGAGGCTTTTATACCTCAAAAGAATTATCCTAGGAATTTATCAGAATTTTCCCAAATTTATTTCTATTTTTCATATTTTCTTCTATTTTTCATTATTTAAAATAATCTATATAAATTATTAATTTATCAAAATTTTTGTCAAAATTTCCCAGAATAATATTTCAGTATATAAATGAGAATTTTTCAATGTTTATTCCCACAATCGCATTTGTTTAATATTTTCCTAGATTTTCTTGAATATTTACAAGATTTAACCTTTGTAAACTCAAAATATATCCTTTTTATCATAAGTTTCTGAGTTTTTGTAACTAATTACTTATGATTAATGAATAAATACTTTCAAGTCTGGTTTTGGTATTTTTAGTACCAAAACTAAAAATATATATGTGTTTTGTAACATATATGTAACAAAACATTTATACAACCTTGTGATGATGATCTTTGAAGGTGTTCTTGTGCTTGGACTTGAAAGGAAACCGTTGAGGTGGTGGGTGATGATGGTAGGTGATGGTGGTGTAGAGGTATGGTTACGGGTGGTGTTGATGATGGTGTGGTGGTTATTTGTTTGGGAACCCGAGAGTGAGAGGAAGAGACAAAGTGGTGCTCGGTTGTGATGATGCTATAGTTGATTGCAACCGAGGGAGAGACAGGCAGAAGGTAGCGGTTGAGTGTATTGAAGGTGATGGTGATCGAGTGTGGTGATGGAGATAATGGTTGTCGTTGTTGGGAGGTGATGTTCAAAGGATTCCCGAGAGAAAGAAGACAAAGATGGTGTGTTTGCAAAAGGAAGTGGTGCGGTTAGGGTTTGCCTGATGGGGGTTTCTTATTGTGCTAATGCAATCATAACCTAGAGTGTAGCCTAGGTGAGTCAAATGGGAAGGTGGCAGCTTCTAAGGGTCTTCAACCGAGAGCTTGCCAGCTAGTCCCCTTTATAATTATGGTGGTAATGTGGTGGCGGTTTGTGGTGTGTGAAAGCAAGAAAAACCGAGGGGGTCATTGGGATTGCTATTTTCTTTTGAACTAGTGAGACTTGGGCTCTAAGGTGTTAGTATTTGTTCAATGAATTCGGTTTAGAATGGCGGTTTAATGGTGCCAAGGTGGTTTCGGGTGGGGTTGTGGTAAGGTGGTGGTTTCGAGTGGTGTTAACCGAATGGTGGTTTGGTGTTTTGGGTTTGATGTTAGTTTTGGTTTTTAAGCTTTGGTTATATATATATATATATATATATATATATATATATATATATATATATATATATATATATATATATATGTATGTATATATACTATATATATATTCATTTGAGGAGGGCAAACATGTCATTTTCCATAATCTCTTAAAATTAAGAGATGTACATCTCTTCATGCATAAGGTACAACTCATTCCCTATTGCTGGAACAGAGTTTGCTCTACAACTCATCTTCATCTCACAACCAATAAAAAGAAAAGAAGAGTTCATAGATCTGGAGATTCGCAATTAACAAAAGAAGAAGGTCACAGACCTTCTTTTCTTCTGCAATCTGAACATGGCATCGAATATGATTTTCAAATGGGTGGGCAATTCAATTTTCAAGTAGCTTATCCCCCCTTGCATTCTCTAGGGTTCTGGCCGTGAAACCGTCTTTCATATGAAGATCGACGGTGACGACACTGGCTAGGGTTCTTGCGGTGAGTCCCCAATTTCATCACAGCCGTTTCCAGACCTTCTTCATCACAGCCGTTTCGACACAAAACCCTTCTTCATCACAGCCGTTTCCAGACCTTCAATCTCAGCTTTCAGCCATGGTGAGTCCCCAATTTCATCTATATAGATCTATTCAATTTAATTTCATCAATGTAATTTAAAAATTTTGTGTAATTCCAATCGGAAATGGTTGCATAATCGTCAGTCGTTTAATCATTCATACATCACACATGATTCGTCAATTCCTACTCCCACTTTACCGATTTCGTTTGATCGATTCTTACTTATTTTGTGATCATGTGATTCTGTCAATTGAAGGCCCCGAAGAAAGGTGGAAAGCCAGTAGCAACGAAGAAGAAAACGGTACGACCTCAGAATATTTTTGTGGTATATATGAGTTATATTTAAAATCTGTTTAACGTGGTAATGTTTTATTATGTTTAATGTGACCTCTTTTACTTCTGGTTGCAGGGCTGTGGAGCACAATCTGCTGAAGAGAAGCAAAGGCTTTTCAAACTAATGAGAAACCTTAATTTTAATGGTGAATCTGGTTCTGAGCCCTACTCTCTAACTACAACCAAAGGTTCAGGAGGAATTGGTGCATCAGATCGATATTATTCATCTGAGTTCAGGGGTGATTTTGGAGCAGGGCTTTTGGGTTTACACGCTATGGATGACTCTGAGCTTCTTACAGAGGTATAAATCTCATTGATCAAAATATCTTTTAGTGTAACACCCGGAAAATTTTCTAATCGAGTCAAGTGATAGTGATGGGCTCGGATGAAAAACTATTTAATAAATATAAAATGGTTGCGGGTATTACACCGAGTTAACCCTCCGGGTCACGAGTTTAACGAGTTTGGGGTCCCGGGAACGCCTGGCATATAAATAGATGGATCAGCTGAGCAACTCTCATTTTCACTCAAACGCCCATTCTAGAGAGAGAAAGTGTAGAGAGAGAAAGTGCCGGATTGAAGCTCGGGTGGTCAAGAATCGAAGGCTGGTGTTTGTGGACTCCTAAACTACAAGAATCAAGGTAAGAAACGTATCTAAATTGCTGCATTTGGTGAAAAACCCGAGTTTGGGGTTTTTGGGTTTTAAAGTGGCAAAAATCACCCCAAAACTCACGTTTTAGGGTAAGAAAACGTGTAATGAGCTTAGATATAGCTTCCTGGATGATAATCCAAGGGTTTGGGTGGAAAGGATTGGATTTTTGGGCTAAAAAGAGCTGATTCGTAAATTTCAGCTCGTTCTGCGAATTTAAGGTCTCGACCAGCGAAACTGTGAGTTCGTCCAGCGAAACTGGAAGGATTTACAGCGAAGTTACAGTTTCGCTACAGCGAAACTACATATTCGCCATAGCGAAACCATAGTTTCGCTGATGACTATGCCAATGCCCAAGTTGACCTTAGATATTGCGAAACTAGGGAATTCCAACGAAAGTTGGGCGCTCGAGGTAGCGAATCTGTCCAGCGAAACTGGCAGAATGCTGCCCGGCGAAACTAGCAGCGAAACTGCTGATTCGCCCGGCGAAACTGCTGGCGAATTTACGGGCGAAACTACCTGCGAACTTAGCAGCGAAACTAGGCAGAAATTAACTCATTTGAGTGTTAACTTATCTGCAGGCAGTGTAGTGTGACCCGCGACTTTAAGGCTTGATTGAGAAGCTGCTTGTCAAGCACAGGTGAGTTCTAGGACCCCTCATTTACTTGTTTCAAATGATTTTGGGGCTGGAACACATATAAACTTGTTTACTGACGTATGTATGTATGACCCATTTAGGTATAATGTTGTGTTATACGTCTAAGGTATGGTTGTGGACTCGGCACGTTATATAAGGTCCTAGTATGAGTCCCCACAGTCTTGGAGGGACAGTTAGTGCTACTGCACTAAGATGACGCATAGTAGGTCCTGGATTCGGGAAGGATACGGGAGTAAGTGCCTAGTGATGATTGATGATGTAGGTTATGATTGCACGAGGTTAAGTATGATGATGAATGATGATGCATGTATGATGTTATGTATGACGATGTACGTATGATGCTATGTATGATGATGTATGTATGATGTGTGTGTTCCTTATAATATCACATGAATATCTTTCTATGGCTTTACGTAATAATGAACGAACGAACGAAGTATTATGTAACGTAAAGTGAAAGATAATGAAAGAGGAACACGATGATGAATGCATGTATTAATGAATGAACGAATGATTTAAAAGATGATGAATACATGCATTAACGAACGAATGAACGAAAGATGTCTTGCAAACATTGGATAAGGTTAACGGGTCCTTCTTAGTGATTGACCATATGTATGGTATCCCTACCGCTTACCTCTAGTACCGTGGCATACGTTTTGCTGTTCATTTAATGACTTCGGCCCGGTAGCTAATAACGTTCGGGGTATAGCAGATGGTAGTGGTACAAAAGATATCCAATGTGCAAGAAAAGATGTAACATGTATTAATGAATGAACGAATGATTTAAAAAATGATGAATACATGCTTTAACGAACGGATTAATGAAAGATGACTTGCAAACATTGGATAAGTTTAACGGGTCCTTCTTAGTGATTGACCATATGTATGGTATCCCTACCGCTTACCTCTAGTACCGTGGCATACGTTTTGCTGTTCATTTAATGACTTCGGCCCGGTAGCTAATAACGTTCGGGGTATAGCAGATGGTAGTGGTACAAAAGATATCCAATGTGCAAGGAAAGATGTAACGGGGTCCTTGTCATTCGACCACAGTAATCATGGCTGCGTGCCATGAAGTGGGTAAAGCCTGACAGGACCTAAACGAGAAGTGAAAGATAATGATGTATGATGAACGAACGAATGAACGAACGGATAAACGAACGAAAGAACGAACGGGATAATAAAGATATTATCTATATGTATGTACGATGTATGATCACGTGTAACGAATAACGGTTTTAATATGAACAAAGTATGTTTATTATAAAACTAGAACTCACTCAGCAACGCTGACTTTTTATGTGTTTCCAGTTGGCAGGTAGCGATGCTGGGGATGGCACGAGGCGGCTACTCAGCTCTTTTGGGATGGCATTCTCCATTTGATAATGCTGCAACGTCATGCGTTGTGGGCCCATAACGCAAGCAACTCATCACGTTGCATGCCATTACGAGATTTCTTGAGGATTCCCATAAAAGGGATTACTTAAGAAATCTTCTTTAATTTTGAATATGCTGCCACGCACCGGAAGTGCGTGTGCGCAGCACATGCAACGAAATATGTTGCATGAGAGTGTCAAGAGTGTTCCTTAAGGGTTCCGATGTACGGAATTACTTAAGGAATATTCTTTAGTATAAAAATATAATTTTTATATTTTTGAACTTAATATCTTCTCTAGAGGTCGCTGTATGACCCTATGAGGAGAGACAAAGTAGAGAAAGCTGTATTTGTAATCATGTCAATTATGTATTGACTTTTATGAATGAATGAGAATGTATATTTTATTAATTCCGCTGCGTTATTTTATGATTATATACATTATGTATGTTTTACGTGTGATGATGACCAACAGTAAGGTGCCCGGTGAGCGGGGCCTTACATTTAGCCCTTACACAAGTTGCTTGTTGTATTTACCTCTCGTGTGAAACTATAAATGGGCACAATAGGGGACTGGTGATTTATTCTTTTTAATGTATATGTTTTGCAATTTACAGTTCTCATGAATAACTTGGAGTATATTCTCATTTTGTAGTTGTCCATAAATTAATATGTTAAAATGTAGTTATGCATACATGCCTCTTAGATTAGTTCCTTTTGCCTTTGGTGACTCGTGTATTAACTATTAAAGTTGTTTATTTTGTCTTCTGCCAGAATGTTTTTTCAGAACCATTTGAGCAATTACCTTTCATTCCTGCTATTCCTAAAGCGGTCGACAATGACTATGTTGTCCTGCCAAGCCGGCAGCAAAGAGGACAGGCAGATATAGATGCTTCTCATGAATTCCCTACACTTGGTAAAGAAAGCATTTCAAGGGAAAATAATGTGGCTAAGATTAAAGTTGTGGTATGTAGCTCATCTCTCTTATGTCATTAGTTTCATGTTAACACATGTGCGATAATTAATATATGGTTAATATAGCTGCCTCATATATCATGTAATACCTATGACTAGGAGTATCATGGCGTACCCAACATTTTGCTTATGTTTATAATGTTAATTGAATGATTGCAATCTTCTATTCTAGGATATATCAATTTAAAGGAGAAACCCAAATCATCTATTTGGTTAAAATGATCTGTGGGAAATTTACTTTAACACATATGCAATAGTTAATATATGGTTAATATAGATGCCTCATATATCATGCAATACCTCTGACAGGGTGTATTATGGCATGCCCAACATTTTGCTTATGTTTATAATTTGGAGTGACAAAAGTTAGAAGTGACCAACTGTTATATGAATATTGAATAAGCCACTCATGTTATTTGAATGATTGCAATCTATTCTGGGATGCATCAGCATGGTATCATGTCACATATCATTCAGATTACTGGGGTCGTTACAACGAGGATATGACACGTCAGCATTTTTTCTAAGTTTTCCATGGTGCGTTCATGACAAACTTATTGAAATCAAGAAGCATAAAGCGAGCACCAGAAGGCATGTCGATTATGATTCACTAAATCAGCAGTTCAGCATGGCATTAAATCTGGTATGAGTACTTTTTTTAGTAATCACTGAGGTGCCTTAGTATTCGGTCTATGTATATATTTGCATGTTTTGTTTGCTACGGTTAACTGTTTCATTTCTCCTGGTGACCAAGTCATGTACCAAGTCCAAATGAATCTGACAGCACAAGTGTGTGCAATAGATTCATTTATAGCAAGAATGCATCTTGTACAAGGTAAGGATTACATGCGTGCACACATTGATGTGTCTAATTTATGTAATGAAATATATTTTTTCATGTATTTTCATGTTTAATGGAGGGGATTTTGTTTGGATGTTCAACACCACAAGGACAATCCCATGAAAGATTAAATATCCAAGCATTTCCTCTACATATCTTACTACACATATATGTTATAGTACACATCGTGCGAGTACATTTACTAACAAAAAACGAGTACCGCGTTGTAAATTGTCGTTGCCGCATTGCGCGGGTCCCCAACTAGTGTATATATATATATATATATATATATATATATATATATATATATATGTGTGTGTGTGTGTGTGTGTGTGTGTGTGTGTGTGTGTGTGTGTGTGTGTGTATGTATTTTTGAATATATGCCTAAGTGGCTTTATATACATAGATTACAATTATACATACATAAACAACATATATATTTCATGTTCTTAATGTGTATACACATGTATATGTAAATATGTACACGTACTAATAAGTAAACATATATATATAAATGTATTTATAGATGCATTACATAAGTGACCTTTGTAAACATATATCATATACGTAAACATATATATGCTAACCGTACATGAGCATAAAAATTTTTCATGTACGTATATGTATTCAAACATGCATACGTAAAACTTTATATATATATATATATATATATACCTGTATGAGTGAGTTTCAGGTATATAAACATACATGCATACGTAAATTATTAATATATAGGCATGCATGCAAACATGCATACGTATATCCATAAAGATATACCTCCTAAACATAACATTACCGTGATTTGTAACGTAATGTAATAAAATTTTGACATAATATTTATACAAGATTTTTAGGGTTGTCACATTCTCCCCCCGTTAAAAGAATTTCGTCCCGAAATTCAGTGGAATGTGCTTTAGAAAGATTAATAATTATTACCTCTGAATAGGTGGGGGTATTTCTTTTTTATCTCATCTTCTCTTTCCAGGTGTATTCTGGTCCTCTTTTTGCATTCCACTTAATTTTCACTATGAAGATTCTACTTCTTCTTAATTTCTTTATTTCCTTCCCCACAATGGCTATTGGTTCTTCCACAAAATGTAGTTTCTTATCTAACTTGATCTCTTGAATTGGTACTTCTAGGGTTTCATTGGTTAGGCATTTCTTGAGGTTGGACACATAAAATGTGTTGTGTACTTCACTTAATTCCTGTGGTAATTCCAACTTATATGCTACAGGACCAATTCTATCAATGATCTTGAATGGACAAATGTACCTAGGGTTTAGCTTACTGGATTTTCCAAATTGAAAGATACCTTTAGAGGGTGATATTTTTAGATAGACTCTATCTCCAACTTGAAATTCCAATGGTTTCCTCCGTTTGTCTGCATAGCTTTTCTGTCGATCACGAGCTGCTTTCAACCTGTTTTAATCTCAGTGATCTTATCTGTGGTTTCTTGGATTAGTTCAGGACCTGTGAGCTGTCTATCACCTATTTCATTCCAACATAGAGGTGACCTACATTTTCTTCCATATAAAGCTTCAAATGGAGCTAACCCAATACTAGAATGATAACTGTTATTGTATGAAAATTCTATTAGTGGTAAGTGACTGTCCTAATTTCCACCAAAGTCTATAGCACAAGCCCTTAACATATCTTCAGAGTTTGTATTGTTCTTTCACTTTGTCCATCAGTTTATGGATGATATGTTGTACTTAAGTTAACTTGGGTTCCTAAGGCTTTTTGTAAAGTTTGCCAGAACCTAGAAGTAAATCTACTATCTCTATCTGATATAATGGATACAGGTATTCCATGTCTGGACACAATTTCTTTGATGTAGATTCTTGCTAATCTCTCAATCTTATAATCTTCTCGTATAGGTAAGAAATGAGCTGACTTAGTTAGTCTATCTACTATAACCCAAATTGTTTCGTATCCATTTCTGGTCCTGGGTAACTTAGTTATAAAGTCCATTATAATTTGATCCATTTCCATTCTGGAATTTCTGGTTGCTGCAGGTATCCTGAAGGTTTTTGATATTCAGCTTTTATTCTTGAGCAGACATCACACTGTTCCACAAATTCTCCAACTGATCTTTTCATGCCTGGCCACCAATATTGGCTTTTCAAATCTTTGTACATTTTATTATTTCGTGGATGCACAGAGTATCTGGACTTATGAGCTTCTTGCAGTATAGTTGTTCTAATCATGTTGTTATCGGGTATCCAGATTCTTCCTTTGAATTTCAGAATTCCATCTGTTTCTTCTTTTAAGTCTTTTATTTGCCCTTTCAGTTTCAACATATCACGTTGTTGAGCTTCCTGGATTTGTCTTAACAGATCTGAACGTAGTTCCATTTTCATAGCACGTACCCGTAATGGTTTTGTTCTTTCTTTTCTACTTAAAGCATCAGAAACTACATTTGCCTTACCGGGATGATACTTACTTTCACAGTCGTAATCACTTAGTAATTCTACCCATCTTCTTTGCCTCATATTTAACATTTTTGGTCAAAGATGTGTTGCAAACTTCTGTGATCCGTATATATTATACACTTAGTTCCATACAGGTAATGTCTCCAAATCTTTAGTACAAATATTACAGCTCCTAATTCTAAGTCATGGGTGGTATAATTCTTTTCACTACCTCTAAGCTGTCTAGATGCATATGCAATTACCTTATCTTTTAGCATCAAAACACATCCAAAACCTTGGCGAGATGCATCACAATATACTATGAAATTATCTGTTCCTTCTGGTAGAGCTAATACGGGTGCACTACATAACTTACTTTTGAGGAGTTCAAATGCTTCATTTTGTTTTTCTCCCCATACATATTTTCTATCTTTTTGAGTCAATTCTGTCAATGGTTGAGCTATTCTTGAGAAGTTTTCTATAAATCTTCTGTAGTATCCTGCTAAACCTAAGAATTATCGTATTTCAATTGGGGTTTTTGGGATTTCCCATTTCTTAACTGCCTCAATCTTTGCTGGATCAACCTTAATCCCATTCTGGTTAACTATATGTCCTAGAAATTGTACTTCTCTTTTCCAAAATTCACATTTGAGAATTTTGCATATAGCTTTTCTTTTTGTAACAATTCCAGAGTTAACCTCAGGTGTTGTTCGTGGTCTTCCTTATTCTTAGAATAAATTAGAATGTCATTAATAAAGACTACAACAAACTTATCTAAGTAAGATTTACACACTCTATTCATTAAGTCCATAAATATTGCTGGAGCATTGGTTAACCCAAATGGCATTACAAGGAATTCATAATGCCCGTACCTAGTTCTGAATGCAGTTTTAGAAATATCGTCTTCTTGTACTCTTAATTGATGATATCCAGATCTTAAATCTATATTCGAGAAATAACTGGATCCCTGTAATTGGTCAAATAGATCATCAATTCTAGGGAGAGGATACCTATTCTTTATGGTAACCTTATTGAGTTCCCTATAGTCGATACACATTCTAAAAGTTCCAACTTTCTTTTTAACAAACAGGACTTGTGCTCCCCAAGGTGATACACTAAGACGTATGAATCCTTTATCTAATAATTCCTGTAACTGAGTCATGAATTCTTTATCTCAGTTGGTGCTAAACGATAGGGTGCTTTGGCAATAGGGGTTGTTCCTGGTATTAATTCTACTTTGAATTCTACCTGACGAGGAGGTGGTAGTCCAGGTAGTTCATCAGGAAAAACATCAGCATATTCATTCTAAGTGTATGAGCCAAGAAAGCTAAACAATTCTTGTTGAGGCATTTTTGTGTTTTTTCACAAGAAATCAATTTCACAAGATTATTTGGTCTATCACCATATACGCAGAGAATTTTGTCTTCCTTAGTCAAAGGAATCTTAATCATTTTCTTATCACAAATGATTTCAGCATGATTTTTACTCAACCAATCCATTCCTACTACGATATCAAATCCTCCTAATTTAATAGGTATCAGATTTATATCAAAACAATATTCATCTAAATTTAGAATGCAATTAGGAATGATTTCATCAGCTTCTATTGTTTTACTATCAGCTAATTCTATCACATAGTTGTCACTTAATTTCTCAGATGTTAAACTAAGTGAGGGTCTAAAAGTATGTGAAACAAAACTACGAGTTGCTCCTGCATCAAATAATACTTTAGCGTACTGGTTATTGATAAGGAACATACCCGTGACTACTTCTGGTTCATGACGAGCTTCGTCAGCTTGTATCACAAAAGCCCTTCCACGAGGGTTGTTCTGGTTAGCTGGAGCCTTGCCCTTTCGTTGTGGACATTCATTACGAAAATGATTCTCACTTCCATACTAAAAACAGACGGTTTTTGGGTTGGTAGGGTTTTTGCAGTCTCGAGAAATATGTCCCTTCTTTTTGCAGTTGTAGCACACCACTGTCATACAGTTTCCTGTGTGATACCTTTGGCAGAGATTACACTGTGGTGATTTATCCACTTTCTTCCCCTGAGCTGTTCCAAAGAAATTTCTTGATGAAGGCCGTGTTACTCTTTTCCGGGAGCTTTCTCCAAATCTTCTTCCAGAGTGGTTTTTAGTCCATTTCCTTTTCTCTCCTATCTGTGGGTGACTTAATGATCCATTTCTGATCGTCTCATCTGTTAGACTTCCTAACAAGATTACTGCTTCTTGGAAGGTTTTGGTTCTTGCAGATTTTACTAATCCTCTTATTTGTGGTACTAATCCCCAAATATACTTTCCTATCGTTTTTGATTCCGGGGTTATCAGATGTGGTACTAACCTGGATAGTTCATTATACCTATCAGTATATTCCTGGTGTGCGGCTCCTTTCATCTCTAGTGCTAAGAATTCAGCTTCTAGTTTCTCTATCTCATTATAAGGGTAGTATTTTTCTATCACTAGATTTCTAAATTCTTCCCAACTCAGCCCATTCATAACATTCCTACCCCTAGTGTGTACCTCCATTTTCCACCAGGATTGTGCTTCTCCTTTTTAGGGAATATGAAGCAAATAGTGTTTTGAAGTTTTCAGCACAGTTACTGATTTCCAGCACTCCTTCCATTTCATCTAGCCATCTTAAAGCTTGTACAGCTCCACCTTTTCCATCAAATTCCCAGGGTCTGCAAGACATGAAGCTCTTGTAAGAACATCCTTTTGAGATTCCATTCAGAATTTCCTCTTCCTGTCGTTCCTCTGGGATAATATTTTCAGGCCTTATTGGTGGGTGTGAGGTAGTTCCAATATTTAGGTTTTGCTGGAGTTGGGTTATTAAGGTAGGTAGGGTAGCTTCTATTTGCTGGGCTATCATCTAAGAAATCCTATCGTTCTCACTTGTATCAGTGTTTATGGGTGTTTCTTCCCCAAGTCTGGTTTTGGGTCGTCCCACTCAAGCTGTTCTCCGTACAGGCTGAGTGTTTCTTTTTGGCGGCATGATTCACTATAGTGAATTTCAACATTAGTTATCACAAATAAATATGCTAACACAAAAATCATTTAACACAAATCAAATAAACATGTTGTCAAAAAAGTACATATATCAATTAAGCTCTTATTTCTTTTATTCTAGAAAGTTAGACTATAATCTTTTAATTCCTGTGAATCCAATTCCAGATCCTGGTGAAGATACTACTCTTGGTTATCTTGAGCTTTCTAATGTCCTTCTGGATTTTCCAGATTCCCATCTGTATTTTCTTAAGTTTCCTAAGAGTTTGTCGGGCTGTCTTCACCTGATCCAATTCTTGTCTCTTAGTAACCTTACTTTCATCTTTAGGAGAATCAGAAGGTTGTATCTCTATATCCTCAGCTGGCTTAGCTCTAAACCTGTTTCCACGCCGTATCTTTTTACTAGGAGTCTGAATTGTGTATCCTCCCAATTGTACTGGTGCACGTCTAACATAAAATTTTGTCTTATTCTCCATTTCTATTGGGGAAACATCCATAGCATGTTGAGGTTCTGGTTCGGATGTTATCTCCTTAGGACTGCTATGGTATGGACACTCGGAAGGGTCGGTCTCATAGTGATAATTATCTGAATTTATAACTGCACAAATTTCTTAATAATATTTCACAAAATGGTTAGTCAAATAACTTATCAGAATTTTGTTAGAATTTTAATCACAAAATCACAGAATTTCACATAATTCACATATTTCACATAAAACATAAACTTATATGTATATATATTTTGAGCTTATGGTTATAGTCTAGATATTTTGAAAATATCTAATTCTCTATAACCAATGGCTCTGATACCAACCTGTCACATCCCGGCGGAAGCGTGAACGATACGGTTGAGGTGTGACTAGCTTTTATCAGAGTACATTAATTACAGTGAAATAGACACAATCATTATATATAAAACATAACATAGACATGCCTTTATTTATAATATTGGAATTACAGTGAAATAGACACAATCATTATATATAAAACATAACATAGACATGCCTTTATTTATAATATTGGAATTACATCTTGTACATAGATTGCAAAATTAGATGTAATTGTTTTACTACATAAGTAAACTACAGCATGTCTCTAGAATCTATGAAAGTATGCGTCGACATACACGCTACCGTCAACTATATTAACGGTTAGCGTGACACAAACTCTCCCAACCACTTCGCCCCATCCGTTATTCACTTCAAAGCTAAAGTCAAATGAGTTACTCATTATTTCCTGAAAAAGCATACTTAAACCAGTCAACAAAAACGTTGGTGAGAACATAGGTTATAGCCAGACAATATTTTGTTGATGTATCAATTACAACCATAACCTGCTCACAACATAATCATACTATCACGAAATAATTCACAAAATCAGATAATATTACATCATAACCCCCATTTGGTTAGGTGCAGGAAAATAGCAGCAACACTCATCCTGTTGGTGCAAATATTCTCCTAAGTAGCGCTACTAATATTATCAGACGGTTCCTCATTCGAATTAATGGTTGTATCACAAATGACAGTAAGTATCAAATATTTTCAAAATAATACGTCAACCCAAACAGTATGCTTTTTCCCCCAAAAACTTTATGAATACCAAATGGTTAAAAATTGGGCTATGAACTCACCGTGTCTTCCAACTTGAACCTATAAAATAGTTCACAATGTCAGACAATATTTTTTTAAAATTTTTAGAACCTCAGATGCAAGTATCTTTTGGAAGTTCTACCAATAATGCTATCACAAAAATTTCCAACAAATTATTTATACACAATTTGCTTAAAATTAGTCCCAAAGTCCATATAAATCATAAAATTACCTACGGTTATTCAAAAATTACCTAAAATTCATAGAATGTTATTTCAACAGTTCGTAACATTCCATAATTTTTATAACATATAAATCCAAACAGATTATCTTCTGTAATTCTTATAATATTCCCATAATTATTTAAAATAGCTTCTGTAACTGATAAATTCTCAAAATTTTATAGATATCTTATTAAATAATATAGAACATCATATAGTTATGTGAAGGTCCAAATCATAATAGATCAGATTCTGTAATTTTTACAATAATCTAATATTTAGAAAAAATACTTATACTTCTCCAACAATTATGAACATTATATATTCTATCGTTTCTGATTAGTATCACATGTATGATTTTCTCAGAATTTATTATTTACGTTAAGTATTTATTCGGATTTATCTACTACAGAATACATAAAATTTCATATCTTAATTATAATAAGGAATAAAATTCTGAAATAATTCCAGAGGCTTTTATACCTAAAAGAATCATCCTGGAAATTTATAAGAATTTTCCCAAATTTATTTCTATTTTTGATATTTTCTCCTATTTTTCATTATTTAAAATAATTTATATAAATTATTAATTTATCAAAATTTTGTCAAAATTTCCAAGAATAATATTTTAGTATATAAATGAGAATTTTTCAATGTTTATTCTCACAATCTCATTTGTTTAATATTTTCCTAGATTTTCTTGAATATTACAAGATTTAACCTTTGTAAACTCAAAATATATCCTTTTTATCATAAGTTTCTGAGTTTTTGTAACTCATTACTTATGATTAATGAATAAATACTTTCAAGTTTGGTTTGGTATTTTTAGTACCAAAACTAAAAATATATATGTGTTTTGTAACATATATGTAACAAAACATTTATACAACCTTGTGATGATGATCTTTGAAGGTGTTCTTGTGCTTGGACTTGAAAGGATACCGTGGACATGGTGGTGATGATGGTAGGTGATGGTGGTGTAGAGGTATGGTTACGGTGGTGTTGATGATGGTGTGGTGGTTATTTGTTTGGGAACCCGAGAGTGAGAGGAAGAGACAAAGTGGTGCTCGGTTGTGATGATGCTATATTGATTGCAACCTAGGAGAGAGAGGCAGAAGGTAGCTGTTGAGTGTATTGAAGGTGATGGTGATCGAGTGTGGTGATGGAGATAATGGTTGCGGTTGTTGGGAGGTGATGTTCAAAGGATTCCCGAGAGAAAGAAGACAAAGATGGTGTGTTTGCAAAAGGAAGTGGTGCGGTTGGGGTTTGTCCGAACGGGGTTTCTTATTGTGCTAATGCAATCATAACCTAGAGTGTAGCCTGGGTGAGTCAAATGGGAAGGTGGCAGCTTCTAAGGGTCTTCAACCGAGAGCTTGCCACCTAGTCCCTTTGTAATTATGGTGGTAATGTGGTGGCAGTTTGTGGTGTGTGAAAGCAAGAAAAACTGAGGGGGTCATTGGGATTGCTATTTTCTTTTGAACTAGTGAGACTTGGGCTCTAAGGTGTTAGTATTTGTTCAATGTATTCGGTTTAGAATGGCGGTTTAATGGTGCCAAGGTGTTTCGGGTGGGGTTGTGGTAAGGTGGTGGTTTCAAGTGGTGTTAACCGAATGGTGGTTTGGTGTTTTCGGTTTGATGTTAGTTTAGGGTTTTAAGCTTTGGTTATATATATATATATATATATATATATATATATATATATATATATATGTATGTATGTATGTATATATATATATGTATATATATATATATGTATGTATGTATTTTTGAATATATGCCTAAGTGGCTTTATATACATAGATTACAATTATACATACATACACAACATATATATTTCATGTTCTTAATGTATATACACATGTATATGTAAATATGTACACGTACTAATAAGTAAACATATATATATAAATGTATTTATAGATGCATTACATAAGTGACCTTTGTAAACATATATCATATACGTAAACATACATATGCTAACCGTACATGAGCATAAAAAATTTTCATGTATGTATATGTATTCAAACATGCATACGTAAAACTTTATATATATATATATATATATATATATATATATATATATATATATATATACCTATATGAGTGAGTTTCGGGTATATAAACATACATGCATACGTAAATATTAATATATAGGCATGCATGCAAACATGCATACGTATATCCATAAAGATATACCTCCTAAACATAACATTACCGTGATTTGTAACGTAATGTAATAAAATTTTGACGTAATATTTATACAAGATTTTTAGGGTTGTCACATCATCCGCATTCCTTTGACTTATTAAATGACTAATGTGGCTGAAGCGTTTAGACCAATGCGGTTGAAGTAACTAATGAGGGTAAAGTAACTTTAGGCATGTGCATTTCTTTGACTTAGTCAATAAAGGACTAATGTGGCTAAAGGGTTTGCAATGCGGTAGAGCTAACTAATGGGGGTGGAGTAACTTCAATAAATGACTAATGCGGCTAAAGGGTTCAGGTTTACGGTCGATGAAACAATAACAATGGTTTACTACTTTGGGTTGTTAAGAGGATCATGCACAATCCCACCATTATGTTCCTCTGAAATTCATTAGATCATTCATGTGTAGTTCATAAGTAAACTTTGAATAAAAGCATAGATCTAGCATAGTATGAACCCTAGAAACAAAGATGGTAACTTTACTTTGTAAAACATTAGATCCAAACATAAAACATGTTTAAGCATGCATATCTACCCCAAAATCAAAGAAAAATATAAAACTAGGGGTCTAGAACTAAACTTTAGTGTAGAACTAGGAAGGAACCCTAACACCATGGGTGAACCGAGATCTACATAACTACACATAAAGGTGTCATCTTTATCTAACCTAATGATGTAAAAACATCAAGAAAACATAGATCTAGCTTAAATCTACCATTCTAAACCATGAACCGATCGTGAGTTTGGGATGTTACATAGACCATCTCTAATATATGGTTTTTATATCTCAAAAACAATCACATAAATATGTATCAAGTTTTTTTAACCATTGGAGGGGGTTTTTTTTAGACAATAGTACTTCCCCATAAAAATATGTCAGTGATGTGATAATGATTTTAGGTTTTCGTATTATATGGATTTTTAAATGTTTTAAAGATTGAGTGTTTTCTAATGTGTTAGCTGACTAAACTATTTTTTTTATAGTTATAATTCTTTCTATCGATGTGATGGTCTTATAATGATTGAAACGGGTTACAAGTACTATTGTTAATATTGTAATAGATCTTAAAACTTATAATATCTTAGCGATTATTTTTTTTCTTCTAAAATATATTTTGCTTCTTTGCTTTTCATCATTGTATTAGAAATTTGCCAAAAGTTTATTTTAAAAAAAAAAGGAAATTTGGACAGCAAAATTAAATTCTAGAACAGCCGGGAAAGCAAAAGAGCATACTAGCAACTACGTGGAGCTTGTCTGATTTCAATCTTTCAATCCTCAAGCTCCTTCAAGAAACCACCATCACCTTCCTCCATCGTATATAACCTCTTCATGCAATCTCCATGAGATCATCAAACAAGTGACAAAAGAATCATCACCAGTCCAACATCAAACAACTTACTTCATCATCATCTTTTTAACATCTTATAAATTAAGCATATATATATATATTAATGGCTTCCACAACGTGCGGAATTTCTTCAACTCCACTGGTTTCAAACATCATCTCCAAGGTTCATTGAGATCGGCCGGACCACCGTCCTACGCCTTCTTTCCCCGTAACAAGCCCACCGTTGTTGTAAGAGCTCAGGCTGAAAAAGATAGCTCCGTTGATGTGCAAGTCAGTAGCAACCAACACCAACACAAAGTTGGTGCGAATGCGAATGCGAATGTGAATGCTCAAAGTTCCGTACAACGCCGACCCTCATCCACCATATCCCCTTTGGTAAGTCAACACTGTTCACTTTGATCGATTTTAAACGCACGAGTATGCATATTCTACTCTTTTAACCCTCTATTTATATATATAAATATAAAACTTAAAAGTTATATATAACGACTTAAATGGACTCAACCAGAAAAGCTAAGCAACTCAAATGCTTAATTATGTTTAAAATAACTTAACATATCAAATCAAGGTAAACAATGATTAATTACACCGTTTTCATAACCAGACCGGCTGGTCAAAACCAGGCCGGAAACGGACATTTGTGTGTATTTGAACCAACCTCTTACCCGTAGGACCGGTAAACTGGTTGAATCAAACCAGGTGATCGGGCCGGATTTAAAAATTATTTTTAGTGTTTTCCCTGTCAAAATGTATTTATTTTTGGTTAATTTATTGATTTATGATACATATGTTGTATTTAAGTGGTTATATCGTGTCAAAAGTGTAATTATACACTCAATTATATGGTATTTTTCATCTTTTCTTTTTAAACTAAATATATAAATGATATTAACTTTTTTTTTTTCTATGACGTTCTCTTATTAATCCAGTTTGACATAATTAGATATATCCTAACAATTTTTCTCGATTAATCAAAAGATTAACTCTTTGAAAGTCCCTAATTATTCGAGACTGCATGTAACTCAATTACTGAATCGTAATGACATCTTATGCTGTTAATTATAGGTTTGTTAGATCCACTGTCTCCATGAGAACAATGCGGCAAATGCTGGACACATTCGACAGGATGTTCGATGATTCGATGGGACTTCCCGTGAGAAACCACTCAGGGTGGAACATTCGAGCTCCATGGGACATACACGAGGACGACAACGAAATCAAGATGAGGTTTGATGTACCCGGGGTCTCAAAGGAAGACCTGAAGGTGTTTGTGGAGATAACATGCTTGTTATCAAGGGAGAACATAAGCAAGATCAAAAAGAACATGAAGGTGGAGATAAAGGCTCATGGCTGCACAGAACTATAGCGCGTATCACACGCGCATTAATCTGCCTGATAACTGTGAGAAAGATAAGATCAAAGCTGATTTGAAGAATGGTGTGCTTTGGATCTCCATTCCGAAGATGAAAATTGAGCGAAAGGTGATCGATGTGGAGATCCAGTGATGAGAGGGTTGATTGTCGTGAGATGTACTTATGAAGATGATGGAGAATGTGTATTGTGTGTGCAAGTATATATGTATCATGAAGTTTTCTTGCAAGGTTTAAATGGAATAGTTTCTGCAATTTTCTTGGAGTTAATTATCATTTTCGTTGATTAGTTTTGATTTGTTTTGTTATTTTCATCTAAATTTTTTTTCTCTTTAACATTTTAAAAAAGTTATCATTTTCATCTATTTTCGTTAAGTTAATTGTGTTTGTTAAGTTATGAACAATTAAGTCATGCATTATGCAAATTATTTAATTTAAGTTTATATTTGTATAATTACGTGAATGTCAGTAATTTAACAAACACAATTAACTAATTAAGTTGACAAAAATGGATGAAAATGACACTTTTAAAAAAATCAGGATCCAAAAGAAAAGAAATTTTTTTTTGATGAACACGATAAAAGATACTAAAAAAATTCAAGATGAAAATAAAAATTAACTTTATCTTGTGTAAATCGATAGATGCCATGAATAGCACTACCGGGAAAAAAGGAGCAAAACTTTGATCCGTAGTTTCCGTCGCAATATTTAATGAGTGACATAATTTTCAAAGAGGGGTTTTTCGTAGTAACTATAATATTATTAGGGTTTAGTATGATTATTATTAATATCAAACCCTATAAAGGGTAGAAGTACAAGCAATATCATCACATATTTGAAGATAAACTAGAGTAGATGATAACTACCAAATATAATGATAGATACAAACTATAACAAACCATATCTAACAATGTAATAGTCTAATACGCCCCCAGAGTTTGAGTGGGAGGTAGACAAACACTCGAACTGGATCGTAACTACTCGAACAAATGGTGTGGCAATCATTTTGTGAAAATATCGGCATATTGCAAGGATGAAGGAATATGGAGAACCCGAACACGTCCTAACCGGACTTTTCACGAACAAAATGTATGTTTATCTCCACGTGTTTGGTGCGTTGATGTTGTATAATATTTTCTAGGAGGTAGACAACCGATACATTGTCACAATATACGATAGTAGCCTTGTGCATCAAAACATATAACTTTGTCAGCAAGTTTCTTAGCCATGTTACAACTTGAACAACATCGTTAAATGCTCGGGTCAATCACGGTGACACTTTACAACACACGTACTTTGTTGCTCCCAACCTTGATCGATATGTCTCTACACTTCAACCCGTGGGGTACCAGGGCAATAGAAACCAAGGTTATCAAGGCAACAGATAATACCAACCCACCAAGGTTTGGGGCTACGCTGGTTGTGGTCGCGACCGGAATCAACGGGGTAGAGGTCATGATCCGCAACCTCATAACTAAAACCAACCAACTTGGAATAATACTCCCTGGAAACACAATACTTGGAACCCAACGCCCTCACCTTACCCGTCGGCCCCCATCTCAATCAGCCTACTTATTGGGCCAATTCCACCACCAATACATGCCCTCTCCCTACCACTATCCCATCCTCGCATCCTAGCCAGCTCACTACTCCACCTCAACAGTCCACCTAAAACCCATCCTCTAGCCTAATGCCTCTGTTTGCTGGCTACTCAGACTACAACCCAACTGACTTGGCCCATACCATGCAGCAAGTCCACTTGAATGTCCCGGATCAATCGTGGTACATGGACACAGGGCATCTTCACATCTTACTCCGGATGTAAATCACTAGTCCCAAATCTCAATCTCCTTAGCAATGGTTCGAGTTATCAATCTATGGGTCTGGCCACTCCATACACCTAACCAACAACCGGTCTACCACTTAAAAGATCTCCTCTACTCCCCTTCCATTATCAAGAATTTATTATCCATCCGAAAATTTACTATTGATAACCAAACTTCACTAGAATTTGATCTGTTTGGTATTTCTTTGAAGTACCTTAAGACTGGAGCTCTACTTTCTTGCCACAATAGCACGGGTGACCTTTACCCGTTCACCGAACCTGCCCGACCAACCGTTCTTGTTGCTTTATCCAAAGATCAATGGCATGCTCATCTCGGTCACCCAAGTGCTCCAGTTTTAGACTTACTTAGTCCTAGTTTGTTATTTCTTGTAATAAACACTTGGTTTCGTCTTTATGCAATTCATGTCAACTTTTAAAACATAAACTTTACTTCTTTATGATTCTAATTCTATCACTTTTGCATTTTTTATATATCCATTATGACCTTTGGACGTCATTGATTCTAAGTAAATCCGGTTATAAATACTATATAGTGCTAATAGATAACTTCACCCACTACTGTGGATTTATCCTATAAGTATTACATTTAGAGGCTGATGCAACCAAAGAACAACTCAAAGAGCTCTCAGCATGCATATGTGAAGTACTAGGAAAGTACTTCAGAAGATTTGATATAACTCAATAAATTATGCTAAGTATCAAATCTTACGAAGCAAAAAGACCAATTTTTTCCGAACCAAAGATGAATTTTTCCAAAACTTCAAAGACAAAGTCTTCCAAAGCCAAACACTAATTTCTTTCGAAGACAAAGAAGGATGTCTTCTTTGGCATACTTTTATAAAAGCTTGATCACCTTTCCGCTGCCATCTCTAAAGACTCACCAACTAGCATAAATTGGTGAAAAATCTATGTTTTTGTCAACTGTAGATTAAGGTGTTGAGTCTGTAACTTTCCAACTATATACTTTTATCCTTTTTATAATATATAAGGATGTGAGCTATGACATGTCATAGTTACTATATAAAGTATCTCAAGTACTTGTATTGTAATGTAAGCTTTATAAACTTGTAAGAACTTGAGAGCAATATACATCATTGTTGAAAACCATATTGAGTATTCTTGTTTTGATCTTATTACTTGTGTTCATAGTTTTCATCCTAACAGGTTCTCTATTTGATTTGTTAAGTGTTCTAAATCTCTCTTCCTTATGATACTATTGCATTGACCCCTTCATCGGTCCTGCATTGGTATCAGAGCTTTTCAGCTCTTGATTGTAAGATCTCACAATCTTTGATCTCTTTAGTTTCACAAACACTTATCAGCTTAAATGGCAGGTATCTCAAAGGCTGACATGGAAACCGTACCATGACTAAATTTACACTGATCACTCCCGATGATTTTGATACTTGGTGCCAACGTATGGAAGGGTTTATCAAGTCTCAAGACAGCAAGATGTGGAGATCTGTCATAGATGGAACTCACATCACAAGCACCTCTTCATCCATTGTTAGAGGTGGGATGATACCAAAGAAAGTGGCTGGTTATTCTAAAGAATATTGGAAGAAAATTGATGTCGATCAGAAGGCCATGACCGCTCTTCAA
Organism: Flaveria linearis; assembly: GCA_024085815.1. Lineage (NCBI taxonomy): Eukaryota > Viridiplantae > Streptophyta > Magnoliopsida > Asterales > Asteraceae > Flaveria > Flaveria linearis. Next base: position 70,954,318 of record CM044010.1, on the reverse strand, counting down.
AATGCTCTTCCAAACTCTATATACAAAGGCTTCAAAAGTGCAAAGCTGCTAAGCAACTTGAGATGCACTAAAGCTCATGTATGAGGATTTTGAGGAAGCCAAAGAAAAAGAACTAACTCATGAAGTATTACTTTGAGAACTTCACCTACAAGACAGGTGAAACCATGACTAAACAATACCTCAGGTATGTTGAGATTATAGATACTCTAATGGATGTTGGAGTAAAACTTGAGAGTAGGACATGTGAGAAGTTCATGTTCTCCTCTTCCTAGACAATGGACTTACTATTGTGTGGCCATTAAGAGTACTGAAAACCTCATTACCTTACTCTTACAAGAGCTGTATGGTATCCTTAGTGGCTACGAGATGGAGATGAATATGCAAAATCTATCAAGCAGCTCTTCTAACAATAGCACAGTTCATCCCTTCATGTAAGGGATAATAGAGAACTACAACATCACGTGCGACAGTACTTCTCATTTTTCTAAGGATTGCATCTATAATCCCAAACTACTATCCACATGACTAAAAGAAAACCTCTAAGAAGAAAAGAAAATATAGTTTCGGAAGTAAAATCTCTTCCTTCTGAAGCTCCAAAGTCAAGAAGAGGATAAGTGAAAAATTACCTTCAGAAAAAAAAATTGGTCTCGGAATAAAGAAATGCTTCCGAAGTACTGAAATCTGCTGCAATGGATGCAAAATCTTTCAAAGGTCAAGTTTCCAAAACTTCCGAAATCATCAAAACTTCTAAAGTTTTGAAGGTCAAGTCTAGTCTTTCAAAGATGGTGTGGAAGATGAATAAAGGCCATGTGATTGAAATTTCATCAATAACAGCAAGTGATCTTTAGAGCTTTCATATAGGATCAATTGCTTTTGGATTATCTTCAGTTCACTTTGACATGCCCAAGACCAACAAGGCTTGGGCTTCCAAGTGTAACTAACCATCTCTTTCTATGCAGGAACAACTAAAGACCAAAGAAATGTATGGATCATTGATAGTGGTATTCTAGGCACATGATAATCAATGGGTTTTTGCTTCAACACTTTAAGAAATTGATGGGGGCTAGTTCCTTTTGGAGGAGATTCAGGTGGTTACATCACTAGAAGGGGCAGGGTCACAAATGGTAAGCTCGGTATTAAGAATGTAAACTTTGTTAGGGAGCTTTGGTACAATCATCTGATGTATCTTAATTTTGTGATCAGAGCATAACATGCTCTTTACTGAGCACGAGTGCATTGTTCTCAAGCCCGAAGTGATCATTCCTTAGATCATATACTGTGCAAAGGCCCCTGGAAAAGGAACATATACAGGATGGATTTGCATGAAACATCCCGATCATGAGAAGTTTTTTGCTTTCTATTTAAAGCTAATAGTGATTAGTCTTTTCTCTGGCATAATAGAATGTTCCATGTAAACTTTAAAAACATGAATAAATTAACTAAGAATGATTTGGTAACTGGAATGTAAAAGAAAGAGTTTACAAGTGATGACCATTGTGTTGCATGCCTAAGAGGGAAGCAACATAAAGCGACACACAAGATAAAGGAAAGAAACTCAATCACTTCCCCTACACTTATTACATATGGATCTCTTTGGCCCCACTAGTGTAATGAGTCTAGGAAGGACCTCTTATTGTTTGGTGATCATAGATGATTTCACAAGATACACTTGGGTCTTCTACCTTAGAACTAAGGATGAGACACCTGAGATCTTAAGGAACTTCATTCTGAAAATTAAGAATCAATGTGACCACAAGGTCAAAATCATAATATGTGATCAAGGAACTGAAGTCAATAACCAAATACTTGATGCATTTTGTGATGAGAAAGGTATTACAGATAATATATAGTGCTCCCAGGACTTCTCAGCAAAATGGTGTTGCTGAGAGGAGAAACATGACACTTATTAAAGCTGCAAGAACCATGTTATCTGACTCTAAGTTGCCCATCACCTTCTAGGCAAAGGTAGTTAACACTACTTGCTATGTGCAGAATAAAGTTTTAGTAGTTAAGACTCATGGTAAGACTCCTTATGAGTTTTGGCATAAAAGAACTTTCATTGGTTTACTTAGATCATTTGGATGTCCTAGCACTATCTTGAATACCAAAGATCAGATAGCCAATTTGCTATGAAATTAGATGATGGACACTTTATTTGATACTCTTCCCAAACTAAGGCTTATAGAGTATACAATCTCAGAACTGAAGTAGTTGAGTAGTCAGCCAATGTAAGCTTTAATAAGCATCCTTCCAGTGTGAAAGGTTTTGTTCCTGATTGGTTGTTTGATCTTGATTTAGTTACCAACTGTTTTAACAAATCTTGTGAAGATGTTTCAGGATCTTCAGTTAGCTTATCAACAGGATATCCCGATCCAAGATTTGAGCTGAGAAGAACAAGTCAGAAAACTACTTTAGTTCCAGTGGTAACAAATCCTGTAGTTGGAAATTTTGTCTGCACAAGAATGGCAAACTCTTCAGCTGACATATTTGAGGTGCCTACAAATTCTAGCATAGAGGCAAAGAACTCAAATGAAAGAGTTTCGAATGTAGGAAGAGATGGTGGAGGTGATAGTGATCAGGAATTTCTTGATACTGATAACCACTCCATGCAAGATAACATCAATGATGTCACACACTCATTAGATCAAGTTTCTCTTGATAAGTGTGTTGATGTGGTAGGTAATACTCAATCACCAAATCTGAACTTCACAAATTTAGATCTGTCCAACTAACTTATTGTGATTCCTCAATTGATAATCCATAAGTACCATCCCACAACAAACATTATTGGATATGTTAAGAAAGAGGTGAGAACAAGAGGGCAAACCATGAAAAATGTTTGTTTTCACTCTTGTTTCTTGTACCACATTGACTCTATTAAGATTGATGAAGCTATAAAGGATAGAAGTTGGGTTGAAGCAATGAATGAGAAGCTGTTTCAATTCAAAAGGCAAAAGGTTTGGAATCTATGTCATTTTCCTCAAGGGAAGTCCACAATAGGTACCAAGTGGGTTTTTAGGAACAAGAAAGATGATAGAGGACTTGTCATCAAGAACAAGGCAATACTATTTGTTCAAGGATACACATAAAAAGGGGATTAACTACACATATGCTTTTGCTCTGGTAGTAAGACTTAAAGCTGTTAGGATATTTCTTGCTTTTGCTGCATCCAAGGATTTCAAGTTCTACCAACTTGATATCAAGTGTGCCTTATATATCGAGTGATTGATGAGGAAGTGTATGTCAAATAGCCACCTGGCTTTGCAGACTCAAATCATCCTAATTATGTCTGGAAGCTTGACAAAGCTCTCTGTAGGTTGTATCAAGCTCCAAGAAAGTGTTATGAGATACTATCTTAGTACCTTGTTCAGCATGGCTACAAGATGGGTACTATTAATGGAACACTCTTCATTAAAGCAACAAGGAATGACTTGATGCTGGTTCAAGTTATGCAGATGAGATTATCTTTAGGTCAACTAATCCAAGGCTCTATAAAGATTTTAAGAAGCTGATAAAGAATATATTTGAAATAAGCATCATGGGAGGGACTCAATTTCTTTCTAGGAATTCAAGTGAAGCAGGTTGGCAATGGCATCTTTATAAACTAGTCAAAGTATGTACAAGACATACTTATCAGATTTTGTCTAACTAAATGTAAGATTGCAAAGACACCAATAGCTAGAAACCTCTCCCTTGGACCTGATCTTAAGGGGGAATGTGTTGATAAACATCTTTGCAGGGCTATGATTTAGTCTCTTATGTATCTCACAGCCAGCAAGTCTGATGTCATGTTTGCTACATGTATTTATGCAAGATTCAAGCCAACTTTAAGATGTCACACCTGGTTATTGTTAAGAGAATTATCAGATATCTCAAAGGTGCTCCCAAACTGGGCCTTTGGTATCTAAAGAATTTTGACTTCAATCTGTATGCTTATACAGATAGTGACTATGGTGGCTGCAACATGACTGCAAAGTCTACATCTAGAGGCTGTTAATTTATTAGTAGAAGGATAGTCTCATGGCAATGCAAGAAACAATCTTGTGTGTCTGCATCAACCACTGAAGCTAAATACATTGTTACTTCAAGTTGCTGTGCTCAAGTGCTTTGATTTAGAATCAGATGTTGGACTATGAATTCAACTTCAAAGAGACTTTCTTCCATATTGACAACAACAATGCTATCTCTATTACAGAGAATCCTATTCAACACTCAAAGACAAAACACATTAACATCATGTATCATTTGATTAGAGATAATTTTGAAAAGGGATTGATAAAACTAGTCAAAGTTAACACAAATGAACAATATGGTAATATGTTCACAAAAGCTTTTGATGAGTAGAGATTTATGTATCTTGTATCAGCTATTGTGATGATTAACCTTGAGTAGGTTTTCTTAAATTAAATTCAAGATTATTTTTAATATGTGTCTTAATTATATCATCACCTATATAAGTCCAGTTTACTTTGAAAGAAATTTTCAAAATAATATTCCTTAGAATTTTGAAAATCTAAGATATATTATTTTCCAGAAGAGATTAAGTTGACTTTTGAAGAATATTATGTCTTCTAATCTAATAACTACTTACTAAGACATTTACCTTCGAAAAAAATTCTGATATATCTTTCGAATCTTAAATGTGCTTCTAAATACTTATATGTTTGAAGGACATTCTAAAGTCTCGGAAGCTTTATTTTTCTTAAATAAAACCTAAGAAGTTTAATATCTTCCCAAACCAAATATATCTCGGAAGCAAAAATACTCTAACTAATTTTCTTCTGAAGCAAATTTTCATCAAGCTAAGTAATATCTTTCAAAATCAAATTGTCTTCTGAAGTTTTTAAGAAAACTTCCATACACAAATTACCTTAGAAAGATTTTATACTTTCAAGAAAACTATCTTTTTGGGTACTTTTTTAAAGGTGGGACCGACATCTGGATTCAAAGCTTATCCTTTGCATTAACTTTGTCTCAAATCCAATTCATATATACCTTTAACGGTTCCCCCTCTTTCACCTTCTCCTTCATCTGTAAAAGTTTGTAACCTAAATTCACCATAAACCGCATTTGTTCTTACCTTTCTTCACTTCTAAGCTACTCATAATGGCCAACCCTGATCCCAAAAACCAACCTGATTTTTCCATGCAGTTACACAGGCAACATAACCAAGTTGCTCTGTTATCAGATGAGAAAGATCCTGGTTTCTCAGATTTTTACCGCTTCTTATCTCAATCAAACTACCTTACTATACACTCACTATTGACCCTCCCTTGTATAAAGATCAACTTTTGGAGTTTTGGAGGACCTACCAAGAGGTCATCTTAGACGGTGAGAAGGAGCTGTCTGTCATAATATAGGGGAAGATAATTTTCATCACTCTAACCACCAACTCTCATCTAAGGTTAGATGATGAAAAAGGATTCAAGACATGGTGTTTAAAAAGTTCAAGAGGGGAACCGAGTTATATAGACACAAGCTAGTAGGTGTTGGTCACCTGGATGTTAAGGTGGACCCTAATAGGAAGAGGAATTGACCAAGTTATAAAGGCCAAAACTCTCTCCACCTTAAGTCATATAGGCATGTGAGTGATAAAAAGAAGAGGAATTGACCACTGAGGAGATTGAGGTGAAGGAGAGAGAAAGAGAAAGGAAGAGAAAGATAACGGGAGAGAGTTCAAGTGAGACCCTTGGCTTTATGGAAGCTGCAATCAGGGCTACCCCTAATCCAAACACTCAAGATGATAAGTTAAGGGCAGCCAGATTGAATTATCAAGGGGCAAGAAACTATAATAATAATGAACTCATCTTTCTTCCCTTAGAAGAACTAAATGAACTAGCTGATAATGAATTGTTAAAGGAGAGAAAGGAGGCTGAGGATGCAAAATTGCTCCTTAAAAAAAGGAAGAAAGGAGAAGGAAAAGACTCTACAAAGCCCTTACTCTCTTTACCAGTTCTTGAAAGTCTCACAACAAAGGTTGTGGCTACTGAGCAACAAACTCACGTATGTAGGGAACAAGACAGGCAAAACATGATAACCTACCTGAGTGCCACAGGTCTTTATCAAGCAGCAGACCTCCTTCCCTTATCATATGAATACATTGAGTTTGAATACCTCAAGTAGCTTGAGTAACAAATGCTAAAAGAGCAAAAAGTTGCTAAAAGGAAGATGAGGGAAGAGACTTCAAAGTCAAGAGCTACCATTAGAGCAAATCTGAAAAAGTCTACTGATAGACAAAATGGTGAGCTTCTTAAAGCTATATGGATTCTCCGGAAGGAGACTTGGTCCAATGTCTCTATCCACCATGGATGAGCATATTAGAGTGATCAAGCATAAGATCAAAAGGGGTGAGCTGGTTGACTTGCATTCTCCACCAAGTCAGGCTACACCAAAAGCTGAGATCAAGGATGAACCCTAAGAGACAACACAACCTGGACCTAGTGATGCATCACATCCAAATTCATCTTTTTATCCACAAAGGGTCCGGATCCTTCTTCTTCTGAACCTGTGAAGGACAAGAACCTAACTGAGAAAAACAAAAAGAACAATCTAGTATTACAGGACAGTCTTCTTAGTTAAAATATAGAAGAGGAAAAGGATGGCCATTAGAGGGGACAAGAAGAAGAGAAGAAGTCCAAGGCATTCACCTTTGCACCTCAGGATGGGTCAGGACATTCTGAGGGTGCTAAAAAAGGCTACTCAACAAAGTCCACTCATAGTAGAGCTTTTGCTGCTGAGAGACCCATCTTGTCCTGGGTATTGGCTACTAACCTAGACAGATGGTATGTCACTGGAGATCAATGAGATCAAGACATGAACTTCTTGCAAAACATTCTATCTCCCTCTCCATGATCTCTATGACATGAGGAGATACTTTAAGAGTCTGAGTAATCCTGACCAACAGATGATGACAAAAATGGTCTTGATTCTAATGAGGATTGTCAACAAATGAATATCAAGACTCAAAGGTCTCTTTAGTTTTGGTAACATCAGCCTAGGGGAGTTTGTAAGGATTACACTTAGAGGTTGATGCAAGAAAAGAACAACTCAAAGAGCTCTCAGCATGCACATGTGATGTACCAGGAAAGTATTTTGAAAGATTTGATATAACTCAGTGAATTATGCTACGTATCAAATCTTCCGGATCCAAAAGACTAGTTCTTCCGAAGCCAAAGATGAAGTCTTCCAAAGCTTCAAAGACAAAGTCTTCCGAAGCCAAACACTGATTTCTTCCGAAGACAGAGATGGCATGTCTTCTCTAACATACTTTTGACAAAAGCTGAATCACCTTTCCGCTGCCATCTCTCAAGACTCATCAACTAGCATGAGTTGGTGAAAGGTCCATGTTTCTGTCAACTGTAGATTAAGGTGTTGAGTCTTTATTTTTCCAACTATGTACTTTTATCTTTTTTGTAATAGATAAGGATGTGAGCTATGGCATGTCATAGTCACTAATTAAAAGGCAATCTGCCTTTTGACTTTACATTGATCTTGTTTTTTAGTCCTACAAAGTATGGCCGGTTGTAGAATGTAGTATAAAGTATATCAAGTACTTGTATTCTAATGTAAGCTTTATAACACTTGTAAGAACTTGAGAGCAATATACATCATTCTTCAAACCCATATTTGAGTATTCTTGTTAAAATTGTTCTTGTTACTTGTATTCATAGTTTTCATCCTAACTGGTTTCCTATTTGATCTGCTAAGTGTTCTAGGTCTCTCTTCCTTATGAAACTATTGCATTGACCATCTTCACCGGTCCTGTATATCATTTAAAATATAAATCTAAAACCTCTACCAACATTCAAATATTCCACACCTTTATTCGCACCCGGTTTGACTAGAAAATAAAATATTTTCAGTGTGATCTTGATTGCGAATTCGATAATAATGAATACAACATTTTGCCCACACTCATGGCCTCGTTTTCAATTTCTCTTATCCACAAACCTCTCAATAAAATGGTCGGGTAGAACAAATGATTCAACATTTAAATAACATCATCCAACGCCTCCTTACCCATGCGCACCTCCCATCCTCCTTTTGCGTGGAGAGGCTTCACACAGCCACCTATCTTCATAACATCCTTCCCATTAAACACCTACAATTTTCCACCCCTACCTTTGCCATCTATCATCAACACCCGACATATGACCACCTTTGCGTCTTCGGATACATATGTTCGGATACATATGTTATCCAAATACCACCGCCACCCAACCACATAAACTACATCCAAGATCTATGTGGTCTATGTTCCTTGGCTATCTTGAAAACTGTTGGTACACATGTCCCCAGTTCTAGTCTAGTGAGCTTGAATGTAATAGACTTTATTTTCTTGTAACACTTATGTAATGTTTGATCAATATAATGAGAATCTCTTCTATATATGTTTATTGGTTGTTTAATGTTATATCTATTTATATTATTTATTGTTACACGCATATATGACAATGTAATATAGGTTTACAGTTGTTAGACATAGTTCTGAACCATTAAAGGTTCTAGAATGTGTTTAACTAAGTATCCTGATTCAGTCGCACGACTAGACCATGCAAATGGGCCAATCGCACGACTGAACCAGGTGATTGAGTCAATCGCACGATCGAGTCATAAGACTGACTCAGTCGCACGAATGAATCAATCGTATGACTCAGTCGCACGACTGAGCTAGTCGCTTGGCTCAGTCGTACGAATGTGAGCTGTAACCTATAAATACCACATAATTCGTGGAAAAATGGAACACTTCGAATATCACAAACCCTAGCAGTTCCTGTTCGTCCAGAGAGTTCCTTCCAACTTCATAGAGCGTTCCTGATCATTGCTAATCAATTCTTAACATTTTCTAATCGTTAGATTTGATCCGGATTATGTTCTCCCTGATTGGATCGCCAATCAAATAGAATTCCGCGCTATTTGATTCGGTATCACGTTGAATCAGTTAGTACTCCGTCGTACACGGTCCTAACAAGTGGTATCAGAGCTTTGGCTCTTGATTCTTCGTGGATTCAGTCGTTTTTTATGAAAAAGTCAACATTTTTAGCGAAAAGATCCGTTCTTTCTGCTCAAAATCAAGTTTTTGCGTGTGCCTGTTCTGAAAATTGAGTCTTTTTCGAGTTGCAGCCATCTAGGGTGTAAAAGATTGCGTTTTTAGGTCAAAGTGTGTGAAAATTTTGATTTCAGCAGTCTCGGTCGCACGACTGAACTCCATTCGCCAGTCCAATCGTACGACTGAATTCAATCGCTCGTTCAATCGCACGATTGACTCAGTCGGTCTGTCCATTCGCACAACAACCCTAATCGCCTGCCCAGTCGTACGACTAAGCTCAATCGCATGATTGTGTTTCAGTTGTCCCCCAGTCGCACATCCCAGTCGCATAAACAGTCTGTTTGTCAAGTCTAATTTTAATTCGTCATGGACTCAGAGAACTTTGCATTCTTAGCTGGTAAAGACTCAAGGATACAGAACTTACTTCTACTGGAGAATGAGATCGGAAACCACAATAAGCCACCTAAGCTTCTATCAATTGATGAGTTTCCGCAGTGGAAGCAAAGGTTTGAGATTCATCTTAATGGCGTGGACACCAATCTCTGGAACGCTATTGAAACTGGCTACAATATGCCAGTTGGAGCTGATGGTATACCCCTAACGTTGAGTGGATTGACTGATGCATAAAAGGTTGCTTACAATGCAGAAAAGAAAGCTTATGCCACGTTAACACAGTCTATTCCTAAAGAAATCTTCCATCAGTATTCAGAGCGCAAGCAAAGTAAAAAGTTTTGGAAGGCTCTTGAAAAAGGTATGAAGGGAGCTCAACTCTTAAGTCCTTAAAGGCCAAAGCATTAAAAAAAGAGTTTGATAATTTCTCCGCCATCGGGAATGAAAGCTTGGATGACATTATTGACCGCTTCTATCATCTGATGAGTGAACTTCACACTCATGGTGTTACAACGTCTAAGGAAGAAAAGGTGTCAAGTTTGGCTGACGGGCTTCCAGAGAAGTGGGATTCATTTATTTCCACCTTGAGATACAATTCAGTACTTGAGACATTGGATATTGATGACTTCATCCTGAAACTACGAGAAGAAGAAGTGAGACACAAGTACAAGGCAAAGAAGGGTTCATATGCTCAAGATCTGACTCTCTACAATGTGACTCCAACTCCTATTGCAAAATCTTCCAATGCTCCTCTGCAGACTGCTTTTGTTTCAAATACGTCTGCATCTGGTCAAAGCTCATCGTCTGTTGGTGAGTCAACTGTCTCATCAGGGGTTCAACACAGTGTTACTGAAACTCAATCTACAAAGCTGATTACAGAAAATTTGGGAAAAGTAACTGTGGCAGTGGCTAAGGAACACATGGATCTACTTGCTGTTGTGGTTCATTCCTATGATGGTTTGGTTGCCGGGAAGATAGGGAACTGCCACTTGGCTGATGAAGATTATGAGTAGGTGGATGAGAATGAGTTGGAGAGGATGGATATTATGTGGGCTCTCACGAGTGTTGTGCGACGAGAAAAGAAGTTTGTGAAGAAAACAGGTCAAAATCTGGTGGCTACAAAAGATACTACTTTTGGTTTCGACAAGTCAAAGGTCACCTGTTTCAATTGCGGGGACAAAGGACACTTCAAGAGGGAATGTGTCAAACCAAAGAAGACTGGAAATGGAAATCCATTCTCCTCCTTCACAAAACAAGATAAAGAGAAAAAACCAGCTACAACAAGCAGTGATTCAAAAGCGATGGAGGCTCAAGGTGATGAAGGACAGGACTGGTCCTTCCGATTCTTATCTGATGGTGAAGCCAACATTGCATCTATTGAAGATCTGAATGAAGACTCAACGAGTGAGGGAGAACTCAGCTGAGCATGACACTGCAGATTTGGATGAAGACATAGCTGCTGTTGATCAACTTGTTGAGGATGAACTGAATGCTGAATCTAAAGCACCATATGAACCCCAAAATGCCTTCGTGGCTGGAACGTCTACATCAGCACAGGTAGATTTAAAGGATGAATTATTTACTAAACATGCTTGTGTTGAATGTGAAAAATTAGGGAAAGCATTGATCTGAAGTTTGCTAGGTTATTAGATCACAATGATAACTTAGTAAATGATTTAAAATTGTGCACTGAGGCAAACAGAATTTTAAAACAAAATGAAAACAGCTATAAAGAAAAGGTTGAAGCATTAAAGAAACAGTTAAAAGAAACTGAGGTTGTTGCGTTTAACCAAGAAAATGATATCAAGTTTTATTTAAAGACAATCGAAGAAACTAAGAAGGAACGAGCTATTTTGCAAGTTGAAAACGAGTCTTTGAAACAAAAACTCCATAGTCTAGCTAGTTCTTCACATATCTTGAAAAACTTGGTTAAAGAATGCAACAACGGGGAAGGTTTGGGATACAAACTTGTGCCTCCACCACATGAGATCCTTTTGAACACCAAACAACGTCCAATTAATAATAACCCAATAAAGGATCATGTGGTGACAACTCCTCTGGTCAGCGATCCGGACACAGCAGTTAAATCTGCCCCTCCGGCTACTGATCAGAAAGCATCAACATCAAGCACAACTGGTACAAAAATCACTGGAAACCGGGTGGAAGAGACTGTTCAAGCATATCTTGGGTTGGGTCCAAAATCGACTACCACACAACCTAAGATTTCCAAAACCACTCAAACTAAACCGGTGAAGCAAGATAACCACCATCTTCTAAGACAAAACACATATAATGTTAAACAAGTAAAATTTGTCAAGGAAGGTGAAAATCTTAGAAGTGAGATCAAAAAGGAAGTACCTGAAGTTTACTCACCGTCCCACAAGAGATCTCCTAGTCCTGTTGAAAGGAGGTCATGTTATACTTGTGGACAACGCGGTCACATCTCTTCAAATTGTCCTCGTTATCAGACACCAAAATTAAAATTGAGCTAGACAATGATGTTAAACAAGTTTCAAAACAAAGATCTAAGACTTCCATTAGATCAAAACTCCTATTAGGTCTAAAACACCTTCTAGCTCGTTTCCGTCTCCTCCGAGCCAAAGGCAACACAGACAAGTCACTGGCAAGTTTGTGATGCCTGAGGAAAAACCTGTTTTTGAAACTAAACCAAAACTTCAAACTGTAAATCAGTCTACGGTTTACCACAAACAATCCTTTCACAGGGATGGTTTGTGGAAAGCCAAAACAACTGATGTGTCTGAAAGCAAGGACAAGTTGAAAGTTGATGTACCGCCCACTGATAAAGGACAGTGGGTCGAGTTCATGATATGTGATGCCTCTGGGAAACCCAAGCCAGTCAAGGCTTGGGTCCCTCTCCTTAACTAATAATTTTCTAATATGTGCAGATTGTCCGCTATCGTGCGTCTACAAATACATGGATAGTAGATAGCGGAGCTTCTAGGCACATGACGGGAAATCAGTCCCTCCTTTACAATGTCAAACAAATTAAAGGGGGACATGTTTCTTTTGCTAGAAATAAAGGCGGATACATTACTGCTCAAGGAGAAGTAGGTAATGCAAAGGTAAGGTTTGATAAAGTCAATTTTGTTCAGCAATTAGAAAACAATCTTCTTTCAGTGTCTCAGATATGTGACAAGGGCTTCAAAGTTATGTTTGACAATCGGAAATGTTACATTCTGAGGAAAGAGATGGAAATTCCAGAGGAGCAGGTATTCATGTCAGCATCTAGATATAATGACTTGTATGTTCTAGATATGTCTAATCTTTCTACTAGTGCTTCTACTGTTCAATGTTTCTTGTCTAAAGCTACAGAGAAGGACTCCATTTCAGGGCACAGGAGAATGGGACACATTAATCATAGGAAGATGAATCATCTGATTCATAACAACTTAGTTGATGGAGTTCCTGTAAAGAACTTCAAACTTCCTGATTTTTGTGTCTCATGCAAGAAGGGAAAGCAGACTAGGAAATCTCACAAGACTAAGCAAGTCAATTCTATTGAGATGCCCCTGGAGCTATTGCACATGGATCTATTCGGTCTAGTCAGCATGAAGAGTATCGCCAGAGATTGGTACTGCTTTGTAGTCACTGATGACTACTCACGGTTCTCCTGTGTGATGTTTCTGAAAGCAAAGTCAGAAACCTTTGAGTCATTCAAGGTGCTCGTGACAACACTGGAGTCTCTCTATAAGCTGAAGGTTAGGAAGATTTGTTCAGACAATGGAACAGAGTTCAAGAATCAGTGGATGGATGCTTTTTGTAAAGAAAAGGGAATTGTTCATCAATTCACCTCTGTATACACACCACAGATGAATGGAGTTGCTGAGTGAAAGAACAGAAGCTTGATCGAGACTGCCAGGACTATGTTGGCAGATGCAAAGCTGCCAGTACAGTTCTGGAATGAAGCTGTTGCCAATGCATGCTACACACTCAATCATGTGTCAGTAGTGAAGAGGCATGGGAAGACTTGCTATGAGTTGCTACAGAAGCGCAAACCTAACCTGGAGTATCTGGAACCATTCGGTGCTCCTTGTACGCTTCTGAAGAAAACTCAAGAGGGCAAGTTCAATGAAAAGGCAGATCAGGGGATCTTTCTGGGATACAGCATACCAGACAAACGAGTTTACAACAACTCTACTGGTTAGGTAGAAGTATGGTGCAATGTTGACGTTCAACGTTTTACCATCCCCCCTGCTGGAAAAGGTCCATCGTCATTCTTTGACAATGATGGCTTTTTCAAATCATTCAATCTGCCTCAGATAGATTCGAATGAAGATATTGCTACTCAGATGATGCATGATGTTCTAGACACACCGAATGTGGATACTAGCAATACAACACCTGCAAGTGGATCATCAGGATCTTTCCCAGCTGATCAGGATGAAAGTGATGACTCATCTGATGATGAAGAAGCAACTGAGACAGGCCAGGCACCAAATGTTGATCAAGAAGGAAGCTCTTCAGCTGCTGAACATGCATCTGGAAATACGGATACTGAACCTCCAGTCACAAATCTGGACTCTGAAGTTGTTGTCCCTACAACACCCATGACTAGGATCAGTATAAATCATCCGCCAGATGCTATCATTGGTGATCTACACTCTGGCATGCAGACAAGAAATCGGCTGTATTCTGCTGATTACGCTGCAATTATGGAAAAGGGCTACGTGAATGATGGGGCTTTCAGATGTTCCATTTCTCAAGTTAAACCCAAACACGTAAGCGATGCCCTAAAGGATGAAGCCTGGGTCAATGCCATGCAAGAGGAGTTGCTACAGTTCAAGAAACTTGGAGTGTGGACACTCGTTGACCGACCCAGAGGAGTCAAAGTGATAGGCACCAAATGGGTGCTACGCTGCAAGAAGGATGACCAAGGTGTTGTTATCAGAAACAAGTCACGGTTGGTTGTTCAAGGCTTCAGACAAGTCGAGGGAGTCGACTATAATGAAGTCTTTGCACCAGTAGCTAGAATGGAAGCTATCCACATCATTCTAGCCTACGCCTCTTACATGAAGATCAAGTCTATCAACTAGATGTTAAGAGTGCATTCTTGCACGGGGAAATCCGTGAAGAGGTCTATGTCAGTCAACCCGAAGGATTCGAAGATCCTTATCATCGGGACAGAGTCTACAAGTTAGACAAGGCTCTGTATGGGCTACATCAGGCTCCTCGAGCCTGGTATGAAAAGCTCTCCACTCATCTGCTGAAACACGGGTTTCGCAGGGGTGTGATTGACTGCACATTGTTTATCAAAGAAAGAGACGGTGATTTACTAATGGTGCAAATCTATGTGGATGACATTATCTTCGGTTCATGAAACGAAGAGTTATGTAAAGAATTTGAATCTGTGATGAAGGCGGAATTTGAAATGAGCGCATGGGAGAAATGAAGTTCTTCCTGGGATTACAGGTGGATCAGACACCTACCGGTATTTTCTACATCAGACTAAGTATGTCGGCGACATTCTTAGTCGGTTTGATACGGAAAACGTCACTGTTGCCGGTACCCCTCTCGCCATAAATCATGATGTGGCTCCTAATGAGAATGGGATTTGGTGGATGCCACTATGTATCGTGGGATGATCGGATCTCTCATGTACCTCACTGCCTCCCATCCAGATATCATGTATGCCACATGTTTATGCTCCAGATATCAAGCAAAACCGAAAGTAAATCATCTGATCAGGGTGAAAAGAATCTTCCGTTATCTGAAGGGTACACCAACACTGGGGTTGTGGTATCCTCATGACGATGACTTTGAGCTCACTACATATAGTGATTCAAACTATGGTGGATGCAAAATGAATTTCAAGTCTACATCAGCAGGGTGTCAGTTCTTTGGAAGGCGTTTAGTCACGTGGCAATGCAAGAAGCAGACCTCGGTTGCCTTATCAACCTGCGAAGCTGAATACGTTACTGCTGCAAGCTGCTGCTCTCAAATTATCTGGATCCAACAGCAAATGCGGGACTATGGTTTGCAATTCTCTAACACCCCTATCTATGTTGATAACTCTGCTGCCATAGTTGTAACTAAAAATCCGGTTCAACACCCTAAAACTAAACACATCGGCATAAAGTATCATTTCATACGTGACTGCTATGAAAAACAATTAATTGATGTGGTAAAGATAAACACGGATTTTCAACGCACTGACCTCTACACTAAACCGTTTGATAAACCCAGATTTTTCTACTTGTTAGAGGTCAACGGCGTGAAAAAGAAAAGTGACATTATCTCTGACGACACAGATGCATAGTCCGACACTAGTTCTGTCTTTCTTTTTATTTTCATTTTTTAGTTTAATTCCTAGCCTTATAAAAATCCAAAAACACAAAAGATTTTCTGTTTTAGAATTTTAGGGGGAGATTAGGTTACTTTCAGTAATTAGTTACTCAAAAAAAAGGGGAAGGGCAGATAAACTAAAAGGTAAAAACAAATGACAAGGCTGTAATTCTACACAAATGGAAAGTTATAGTACACAGGCGTCCAGTTACTTGGAACACCAAAAATTTTACATTTTTTAGAATTTTAGTTTCATTAAATCACAGAAAATTGTTAGTCAGAGGATTCTAAGTCTAACAAGATTGGGAAAATGATAGTAAGCTTGAGTTTATTGTAATTACACGGAGAAAGTTGATCTAGGGAGGTGTTATTTCACTATACGATGTGTCGGTAGATTCAACACAATAGATGAGTAGACGTCATTGGTGAACTCATTCTAAACTAAATGGTTCAACCGACTGTGGGGTCCCATCTTATCACTGGTTAACACAATCAGTTATTTCCAATAAGGGACAACGAGCAAATAAACGCCACCAAAGGTGTGCGAGTGACCACAAAAAGAGCAAAGCATGAAAAAAATTGAATACAAGCGCAATCAAGCTGATAACTTATGTTGTTGGTGCGTTATGTGAAAAAGAAAATAAGAAATGCTCTAACAAGGAGATAGGTTGTGTGCCTCTCTGCTATGCGATGGCACTGACCTGAGGATAAGCATAACCTACATATTCTAGAATTCATTATTTTTGCCACCTCTCTGCTGTGCGATGGCACTGACCTGAGGCTTGGTTTCTCTTTGAAAGTTCTAAGAATAGTCTCTTCTTGTCAAAATACCCGTAAACCGCTCAAAAGTCTCCTGAGGAATGTTGATTACCATATAAGCGTGGGATCCACAAATGTTGGTTGAAATAATATAACTTAATTCATCACCAATGTGTGTCAAAGTTTGTGTATGGATTTAAATGGACAAGAATACTGACAATCGTCGGGGATGCATCGACTGATGTTGATAATCAACGTGCGTTACGTATCATATCAAGCATGATTTCCAGTTAGAACTTAGAAGTCTCAGATGAATGAAAAACTGTGATATGTAAATATGTTAGTTTCCTTTTCGATAAATATAAAAGGTTCCAAGTAATTGAGTTTATGCCTGTCTGATTCCATATGAATCTGCCTTGAAAATGTTGTTAATGCTAATAGGCTTATCTACCCAACCCTAACAAAATCACAAAAACATTTTGTTTTGTCATTTAGTTTAGTATTTTATTTTATTTGTTAAGTATGTCAGTGTCGGACTGTGCTATGCTGCTCATTGCAGAAAATGTCACAAAATGAACTTAACGTTTAATCTATAATAAATTGTTTCTAAAAGAAAGGATCATGTCTGAGATGATCTGGTGGATAAATGGATCATGTCTGAGGTGATCTGGTGGATAAATGGATCACGTCTGAGGTGATCAACGGATTTTAATCTAAAAAATGATCATGTCTGAGATGATCAATTGCTCATAATGTTTATCTATTGTTAAACCGAACGAAGAGTCGTAATGGTAAAATGGTCAAAATGTCACAAGTATGGCCATTCATACGACTGAACCATAAGTATGGTCCAGTCGTACGATTGGAGCATACGAATGAGTCAAATCGTACGAATGGACAATGCGAATGAGTCTAATTGCACGATTGGAGGTGACCAACTGTGACAGTCGTTCGAATGAACCTCAATCGTACGATTGGAGGTGAACGATTGGGTAAATCGCACGACTGAGACTCAGTCGCATGACTCACTCATGTGACTAGGCTCAGTCGCACGACTGACCTATGCGACTAGGTTCAGTCGCACGACTGGGAGTTGCCCTAGCATAAATACAGGTCAATTCGGCCTCAGTCGCCCATTCACCCAAATCGCCCCCTATTCGCACGACTTAAAGAAACTATGCCAAGATTTAGTTCGATTCACTTTTACTATCTAATTGCATGTTTTGACACTCGTTTGTGCTTATACAGGTAATATTCGAGGTGGTTCATCAATAAAACCGATAAATGACATCACGAATCGCTCAAATTTTGACCTAACAGTAACCGAGGATAAAATGGACAAACAAACCACACAAACTAAGCTATAAGTTCAAACAAAACTTAAAAGATACTTAATCGGCTGTTTCTGAGAGGAATGAGCCTAATCTCAACGTTTAAAATCAAGTTTTGCTCAAAATTAGAATTTGAATGGACAAACTGTCAGTCATGCGATTGGACACACTGATGAACTCCAATCGCATGACTGAGTAGGACGACTAGACTCATTCGCACGACTGAGATAGACGAATGGTTCAATCGCACGACTGAACCATGCGTCTAAGCTCAATCGCATGACTGCGACAAATGCATGAGAAATCGCACTACTAAGTCCAATCGCTAGATTCAGTCGCACATATGAGCTCAATCGCATAACTAGAGCTCAGTCGTCCAGCTCGGTCGCACGACTAAATTCAATCGTTCAGTTCAGTCGCACGACTGAACAAAATGTTCAATTGCATGAAACAAGTCTGGAATACTTTGACACGTACTAATGTCTATTTACTTTGTGTTACAGATGGCGAGCAGGTGGACTATGAGCTCTAAGCACAACATTTGTGCTTATCTCGATCTGACTTCCCGCAACTCTGCGGAGTTTGCCGGGATCATTGCCTTCCTACGTCGCTCAAGGATATCTTGTGCGATCTCTACTCCTTGCACGCCATACCGTTCAGTCCAGCAGGCTTTCTGGGAAAGCGCTGTCGCTGACAGGTCCACAGTGCCCTACCGAATCAGAAGCTCCATCTTCGATCAGGCTATAGAGATCACTGAGGATGATCTCCGTATAGTCTTAGAGTTTGGTGATGACAGTGACTGCCCCACACGACTTCACCCACTGACAGTTCGAGGCTGCTTTCTGTGAGCAAAGTACTCAGGGGATATAAATGCAGGTATGCTCAACAAGAGCAACATGTGCCCCCAATTCAAGTACCTAGCTCACGTGCTGCTAAGGTGCATTGCCTCAAGGAAAGGAGGCTTTGACGAGTCGTCTGAGCAGATGCAGAGCGCCTATGTGGCGTTGGTGTTGAATCATCCATTCAGCTTTTCCAGGATGATCTTCACCTATATGGTAGAGAACATAGAGGCGAAGGGGAAAGAAAGCTTCTGCATGTATCCACGCTTTCTGCAGATGATTATTGATCAGAAGCTCCCCTCGCTACCCAAGGAGAAGGAGGATGTTGTTGTCCTTGAGGTGATGGATGACACCACCCTTGGGAGGATGAGAGTGTACCGGGGGAAGCAGGTGAAGCCCCCGGTAAAGAGATTGTTTGGGCATCTGGCCCGGGAAGACTATGTTGCGCCTTCGAAGAGGAAGTGGCGCCACGATAAGAGTGATTCCGATTCTGAGCCAATAGCTATTCCGATGATGACTCAGACGACGATGATAATGGTGATGGAGATACAGGCCCCGCATAATCTAGGGCTACTACTACCAAGGTGACATCTCCATCATCCACCCAAGCAGAAGCTGAGAGGGCTGGCTTCCATCCGGGATTTCAGCTCGATGAGGAGGAAGAAAGTGATGAAAAGCCTCTAACGAGGACTGTGGGCAGCAAGGTTATTGCCACAGAGAGAGGCATGAGGGCGGTTGGTGGATGCCAGGGAGCGTCTGGGGTTCTACAGCTGACCCATCATACACCCCAGACACTCCCAGCAGCCAAGGGGGAGCATCCGGATCTAAAGGATCCAGACTAAAAAGGATGGCTCAGCCCCACGGGAAGAAGCCCAAGCGCAGGAGGATCACAATCATCACTACCTCCTCAGAGACCACCACTACCACTCCACCTACTACCACTACTCCACCCACTACTACCACAACCACCACTACACCGATTCCACCACCTGTCACCACCATACAACCCACCACTACCATACATCCCACGTCACAACCCACTCATATTCCACCACCAATATTCTCCACTGCCACAGCTACCACCACTAGCCATCGAGCCGGTACATCCACCTTCCCATCTGGATCGTCTCTACCTCCAAGTGGAGTAGAGGAACAACTGTCAGCACTTAATAGGATGGTGCTGAAGTTGTTAGCTGCTGATGATGAGAAGAATGCTCGACTTCTATAGCTTGAGAAGCAAAATGCTTCTCAAGCCCATCTTATTGCTCAGCAAGCTGAGTAGATCTCCTAACTCCAGGAACAAAACGTTCTGTCGACTCAAAAGATTGAGGAGTTGGAGTCTGTGAACAAGAAGATCATGCTAAAGTTGAAGGGGTCCCAAGCTGATCCTTTGAAGATAAAGGAAGGAGACGGTGATGATGGTGATGATGATGATGAGGAGGATGATGAAGATGACGATAGTGATGAGGATGATGAGGGAGGTGATGATGAGGATAAAGAAAAAGATGGTGATGAAGATGAAGGAGATGCAGCTGGCATCCGCCCCTGGTCACGAGCAGCGCACTAAGAGAAGACAAGACCAGGGAGCATCAGCTACTGCCCCACCGACCTCCCCATCTGTAGAAGACACAGCCAGGATCCAGGACAAAAGTATTGATTAGATGTTTTGTTATTCTTAAACTTTTGTACTAGATTCTTCTTTTGATGTATTTAA
This sequence comes from Flaveria linearis, assembly GCA_024085815.1. Classification (NCBI taxonomy): domain Eukaryota; kingdom Viridiplantae; phylum Streptophyta; class Magnoliopsida; order Asterales; family Asteraceae; genus Flaveria; species Flaveria linearis. Next base: position 70,933,933 of record CM044010.1, on the reverse strand, counting down.
AACTCATGTAAATATTTAATGATTAATGTTTATTTAACTTGAGTTTATACTTATGATTGTTACTCTACATGTTGATATTAAACAGATAAAGGATTTCAGCAAGATGAGCATGATGTTGCTCCCCTCCACATATCAAGTCTCAACTCACAATGATTCTTGATCTGCAGAGGATCGTAAGAAGGTCAGTGAGTTATACTCCTGAAGAAGGAGAAATTATTCACGACCTTACTGATGAGCAGCTTGCTGAAATATTTCGTCTCAATCCAGACGAAATTGTTAAGGATGCTCCAGTTTTTGATGATGCTAATGATGACGAGCTCAACGACGTTGAAGAAATAGAAATTGAAGACATCGCAGATCAGCACTACCCAGAATACACTGACCGAGAGGGAAACGTGTTTCCAGATTTGGTAAACACTCTCGACAGTGATATTCTGGGTAAACTCAGTGAGAAGAGAAGGGAGCAGAAGCCTCAACAAGCCAAACCCAAGTCTCAGACGCTGATGTTGATATCCGAAAGGCTGAATGGGCGGCTTGCTTTGCCGAGTCCGAGCCCAATGTGCTACAGCGACACAGAGTACCTACACCAAACTCCACAAAGTCAAGAAAAACATGAAGGTGTCAGGGAAGATTATAGCATGGGCTCATTTTGAGGATCTTGGGGTTATGCTGTGAAGAGAGAGAGGGGAATAGAGTACTTCAGATTCCCTCATGATCTGAATACTCTCCCTGGTTTGAGCTAAACCAGTTGGCGCGCCTGAAGTTACTCTACGCTGATCCGAAGAAAATGTCAGGCTGGTTTGAGGCTGCCCTGAAAAGGGAATACAGGACAAGGTGGGTCAACTTCAGACCACATCAGGCCACACGTTACATCAAAAGGTCTAAAGTGAGTCTCATCACAGGTCAACCGAAGATAGTCCTGAAGTGGCGACCTCCGCGCACAATGTCCTGAATTCCACTGAGGGAGATGCCACAGGACTTTACCCCACAATTTAAGTGGTGGTATTATGACTGGCGCTCGGGAGAGGCAATCATCGTTTTGGAAAGGGACGAATCAATGGACACAATAAGGGTGTTTGACCCCATGTGGCTAATCAACTTGTCAGCTTCTGATGTCTATACGCTATACAAGTGGCCACTGTTTTTAGACACGCAGGATATAGTGCAAGCACTACAGTTTCAGCATATCATACGTCTATGCTTTGCACTTAATATCCATGCCGGGGTTTCTAAAGAGGAGAGAATAAAAAGATTTGAAGAGTTCAAGAAAGAAGTCAATGTCTAGATAGAACTAGGTCCAAGGGGGAGTTTGTTAGTACAATGTCCCTAGTTCTAGTCCAGTGAGCTTGAATGTAATAGACTTTATTTTCTTGTAACACTATGTAATGTTTGATCAATATAATGAGAAATTCTTCTATATATGTTTATTGGTGTTTAATGTTATATCTATTAATATTACTTATTGTTACACGCATATATGACAATGTAATCTAGGTTTACAGTTGTTAGACATAGTTCTGAACCATTAAAGGTTCTAGAATATGTTTAAATAAGTGTCCTGATTCAGACGCATGACTGGACCATGTGAAAGGGCCAATCGCACGACTGGACCATGTGAATGGGCCAATCGCACGACTGAACCAGGTGATTGAGTTAATCGCACGATTGAGTCATAAGACTGACTCAGTCGTACGATTGAATCAATCGTATGACTCAGTCACACGACTGAGCCAGTCGCTTGGCTCAGTCGTACGAATGAGAGCTGTAACCTATAAATACCACTTAATTCGTGGAAAACGGAACACTTTGAATATCACAAACCCTAGCAGTTCCTGTTATCCAGAGAGTTCCTTCCAACTTCATAGAGCGTTCCTGATCATTGCTAATCAATTCTTAATGTTTTCTAATCGTTAGTTTTGATCCGGATTACGTTCTCTCTGATTGGATCACAATCAAATAGAATTCCGCGCTATTTGATTCGGTATCACTTGAATCAGTTAGTACTCCATCGTACACGGTCCTAACAAAAACTTTGTGGATATCATTACTATGACCCTCAAACTGGAAAAGCCCACCTCTCTCGACATGTCACCTTTGACGAACTCACTTTCCCTTATTCACCCCACCCCACCCACCGACACAGCCTACTATTTCCTTGATGACCCGCTACCACCCAATTCACTTACACCACTCTACCAAAGCCCCAACTACTATTTTCGGCCCCCTCCTCCCACCAAACCACCTTCTACCATGGCCTCCCCTATGGGTCTCCCCATCCATCACCCGCCTCTAACAAAATCTACTCTCACCGCAAGAACAACCCCACTCCAAGCCCCACCTCCATAATGACAACACTACCACCTGCCACTACTTCACCTTCCTCGCCACCTTCTTCCATAACTTTGCCTCCTTCAACCCTACTCCCTACCACATTAGTCAATTCCCCGATTCCCCACGACTACGTGGTCAAAGGCCGACACCTCTAAACCTCTTGACCCCACGTCCCCTCCCACATCCCCTCACCCCAAGTCCTATACCCAAGCCCTTTCGAACCCTAATTGGTTACTCACCATGCAAGATGAATTTAGAGTGTTACAGGTGAATGAGATGTGGCAACTAGTCCCACGCCCGACGGATAGCCTGATTATTAGATGTATATTGATATTTTGTCATAAATCCAAATCAGATGGCAAACTTGGCTGGTACAAGGCACGTTTAGTAGTAAACGTCAAATCTCAAACCGTTGATATTGACTGTCATGAAACGTTTACTCCTGTGGTTAAACTAGCCACAATTTGGACCATTCTTAGTTTGGTTGTCGGTCGGTCTTGGCCTATCCATCAATTGGATGTGAAGAACGCCTTTTTATGACAGGATCTCAGCCTCTCGGTTGATCAATTAGATTATGTTTGCAGCGGATTTAGCACATTAATTAGCAATTAAAGCAAGAACATAAAAGATATTTCATTAAAAGCATAAACATAGAGAGAGAAGAGTTCTGCGAAACAATAAATGTTCTATTGGTCGCACGTTTCGGCAATTAAAACTGTATGGTTACCCATCCTTTTATAGGCGGCAAAAGGATGGGCTGATGTCCTTTTTCTGACATCAACAGAATATTAAAATTACAGCTGACAAAACATAAAACTACTGAAGATGTCAACAGCTGACATCTTCTTACAAAAGTTTCCTAAGTACTGACAAAAGTAAAACTACTGAAATCTTACGACTGAAGAACAAGCTCTTCAGTCGTTTATAACTACTGATACTATAACAACTGAAGAACATGCTCTTCAGTTGTGTACAACTACTGAAACAAAATAAACTACTGAAAAGGAAAAACCATCACAACAACTGAAGAAGATATCTTCAGCTGTTGTGACAAACTCTGAGTCTTCAGTACTTGGTCTTCAGACTTGGCTTCAGATGATATAACAACTGATGACTTCAGTAGATATTATCAGTTGTTGTCTTCAGTCTTTGTCTTCAGACTTTGTGCTTCAGTAGAAGGTCTCAGTTCTTCAGTTCTTCAGCTTTTGATTCTTCAGTACTTGTCTTCAGTACTTGAAGTCTTCAGTACTTGTAAGATCAGTACTTCAGACTTCAGTACTTGGTCTTCAGTACTTGGGAGTCTTTAGCTGTTGTTCTTCAGTTCTTTGATCTTCAATCTTTGTTCTTCAGACTTTGTCATAACAGCTGAGGCTGGGGCTAAGATGCTCTCGAGTCTGACATTCAAGCAAGAGAACACAATAGCTGATGGGAGTCTTCAGATGTTCTCGAGTCTGACATTCAAGCAAGAGACACTGTAACTGATGGGAGTCTTCAGATGTTCTCGAGTCTGACATTCAAGCAAGAGAACACTGTAACTGATGGGAGTCTTCAGCAGTTGTTGCAGTGGCATGTGAGACTTAGAGGTTTTCCTGATCTTGGCTCATTGGTTCTTTTGGTCCAACAAACTCCCCATGAACCAATGCAGCCAAAACCTCTAATTATTGGATGTCCCACTTATTGATGGCATAAAGATTGGTCTATTTCCTACTAGATCAGATTAGAAGTTGACCCAGATAAGCACTGGCTAGAGAGGTAGTCTCAAGTGTTTGTTTGGCTAAGTATGGATGGGAGCTCTGTCTTGGGGAATTGGACACAGAGCTGTTGTCTCATCCATGAGATCTACCTCCCATGTACAAGCCGGTAGGATTCTTGGGTGTAGGCCTGAAGAAAGATCATCTGCTCTTCTTTGGATAGATCTTCAGGCTCACCATCAAACAATCCCTCCCGCCCGTACAGCTCTGAGATGTACTTGACCTGTTTTCCATTTTTGAGCTCAAGTGTTGTGATTTGCCTATATGCAAACTCATCAGGATGTTTACCCTCCAACAACAGGTTGAGCTCATTCCTTTGGAAATTCTCAAGCCTCTTATAGACCAGACCCTTCCTAACCACCCTATTATCTAGCATTGAAAAGGGTGATTGGCCGGCTTTATAGGCTTTCTCGAATTCCTCTACTATTTCCCAGGGTGTTATTACAAGAGCTACAGAGATATCTTCATCTACGATTCTCTTTAGTTGGCTCTTGTATCTCACAGGCATGTCCTTCTTGACTATCCTGTGAGACACCCTTGGGTCAGGCCAAGTTCTCACCTTTTCCTTTCATATTGATAGGTTTGTTTCAAGGTGAATAGTCTCAGAGCTTCTTTCTGCATGTTTATTATAGAGGTCGAAGCAGCATAACATTTGTCAATGCTTTTCAGCATTTCCTCATCATGTCACTTTTGCTGCTCCTCCTCTTCTAACTTTACCCTCACAGTGTCCTGCTGTGAGGTGGGAGTGATGGTTTGTGGTTTGGCTTTGGGTAGAGGTATAACTGCTGAAAGTGGCAGGCTATCCTCCTCATCCTCCTCTTCTTCATCTTGCAGCCTCAGCACCCTTCTCTTCTTCTTCAAGGGTGGATCATTGGCTGCGGGTTTTGGTGGTGAAGGGCTTGGTTTAGTGGGTTGTGATTGGGTTGTTGGTGTGGGAATGTTGGCAGGCACTGCTAGTAACCTAGAGATAAGGGCTGGTTTGGTCAGTTTTACTAGCAGTGTCCTGTTCCCAGCACCGGCTTCAGATAGGGCCTCAGCGACCAGTCCCTTAGTGAAATCACCAGCCGAACAGATCTTGGTGGTTATTGCCAAGAGTCTGTCCCTGGTCCATGCCTTGACATCAAGGACTGGTCTGCCCAGGTACTTCGAAGTGAACCTACTCATAGCCTCAAGTTTCTTTCTTTCCTCTTGGCTATGAGTAGTCCATCGGTACTCAATCTCTCTTCTCTCCATATTCCTGATCTCTTGATCTAGCAAGGCAGTGTCCTTGTCAAAGCCTTGCCTGAACAGCTGTTCAATGACAGAGTCCATTGAACGGCTATGCTCAGCATCAGCCTCCTTGACAAGGGCTGCTAGATCAGGATCAGCCACCTTCTTTCCTTCCTCTCCCTTTTTTCTTATCAGTGACACTGAAATCCTTTGGATTTCAGCCACTTCTATTTGCTCAACCTCCCTCTCTTTCCTCTTCCCTTTCTCCCTCACCTTCCTAGTCTCCTCAACCAACTCCCTCTTAACCACCACCTCTTTCTCTGCCTCTACTCCTCCTCACCCCTCTTCCTATTGACTTGCACTGATGTCTCCCCCTTTTTGGGTGCATTGGTTGGGGTTTGACTATCAGCAAGTGCCTTAGAAATGGCAACCTCCACCATGGGTTGTATGTATGTGGGAAGCCTCTCATCAAGGGTTTGAATGACTAAGTCTTTAAGCATGGGTGTGATGAGAGGTAGGATTTTGGAGGATAGCATCCAGCTGCTCAGGGGGGTTCTGACCCTGAGAGCTAGTGCCAGAAGCAGGGGCTGGTGGCTGAGTTTGTGGGAGTGGCTCAGTGTTTGTGAGACCTTCGGGTGAAGGTGCCATCTGTGGGGTAGTGGTGGCAGATGGACTTCTATCCTGAGTCATTTGAGCAAGCAGCTCTTTGAGTCTGCTTATCTCATCCTCTAGGATAGTGTTTTGAGCTACTACATCGTAGAAGAAGCTCAGGTCATCATCAGCATGAGCTGAATCACCTGACCTCCTGACATTGTCAGGATGAACATGTAGAGTGTGGCTCAGTAATGACATGTGCCCCTTGTTCATGGTACTGGGGACTTCTGGCCTCCAGATTGGATCCATCATCGGCCATTGCCTCTGGTGAGGTCTTAGTAATGTTACCAGCTTCACCCTGCTCAGATGTTGATGCAGGGGAAGTGGCAGCCTCACCAGATTGTCCTGTCTCCCTAGCCACACTGGGAGATTGGACTGATTCTCTGTGCTGTGGGCTCCCACCGGCACTTGTATCCACCCCCTCTTCGGTTGGAGTCTCCCCAGTTGTAATAGGTTTCTGGGAGAGGGTGGAGTGCTCAGATGGGTCAGCACTTTGGCTAACCAATGTAGGGCTTTGTGGGGCAGTCTCATTAAGAGATGGGCTCGAAGCAGTGTGCACATGGGGAGGACTGTGCTCTTCAATGGCAGTCTTCTCAAGTGAGAAAGACCCCAGTAATGTGGTTGCCCCAAAATTGGTTACATCAAGCTCCTGTTGAGAGGAAGCCTGTGCGGTTGTGGTGGGTGGAGTCGTGGTACCTGCTGGGAGAATCGAACCAGCAGGCACATCCTGCCTTTGTGTGGCAGGGGCATCCTCAGGGGACTCATCTCCCTGAGTAGCCTTTTTGGGCTTCTTTTGGCTTTTACTTGGTGGGGACTGTGGATTTGGAGGTGGAGGCTGTGGGTTCCTGCTGCGTGGGTTTTCGCAGCCGGCCAGCCTGTTTGAGTGTGTGGTCAGTGTTGTGCCTGGAGTATACCTCGCCTTGAACAGCCATGGCAGGGACCCCAGTCCCAACTAGTCCCTCAGCCTGAAGCTGGTTCTCTATTATGGCCATAATGAACCGAGGATACAAGATCCATCGGTTAGAAATTGGTTTTGTGGCCATATCCTTTATTTCAAAAATAGTAAGTCAGTTAAGTTTAACGGTTGTTTTTCAAGGATAGAGAACAATACCTGTTGCCACCTTGTGGACATCTGGTCCCACGAAGAGGTCTTGGGAGCCAGACACACGTTCACCATGTGGAAGATCAATCGTTGAGGGTCAGGGATGTTTTCTTCAACAAGGTGGAGGCGGAGAGGTTACCCTGGTAGTCATGGGATGTGAATGAGAGATCCAGGGTACCTTTGGGGTAGGAAGTTGGGTGAGTGGCATCCTCCAGCTCTAGGGTTTGACGTAGGGTAGCTGGAGTGATAACCACGGGTTTGCCGTTGACGGAGGACCGGAGGGAGACCTCGCCATTCTGCTCTCCGGTTTGGACGGTTACATGTGTCCAAAACTCCGCCAAGGAGTCGGTGTATATAGTGGTTCAGGAGAAAAGCCGTTTTGTAGGGTGAGTCGTTCATAAGATCGACGGCTTGGTGAAACTTGGGCCATAATGGCGATTTTGTAAGATGGGCGACACAGTTGTGTCGAGGTTTCAGTTGCATGGTCGCTATTAATGGTGTATGGGAATTTCAGAGGTTTGGAAGGATTAGGTCAAGTGAGGAGTAAATGCTCTGAAAGTGGGGTATTTAAGGGTAGGTCAAAGGTTGGAAAGAAAACTACTGAAGGTTTTGGTGTTAGTTATCAGTTGTTGTAATGACTGATGACGTGGTTTTACCTTCAGTGGTTGTAACATCTGAGGACTTGGTATTAGTCTTCAGTAGTTGAAACTATTGAGACCTTGGTTTTGTCCTTCAGATGTTGTGAACGTCTGAAGAGTTACTGTCAGTCGTCAGTAGTTATGAACTACTGATGACCTAGTATTCTTCTTCAGACGTTGGAACAACTGAAGACTTGGTGTTAGCCTTCAGTAGTTGTAAACTACTGAGATCAGTAGTTGTGAACTACTGAAGACATGGTATTGCTTCAGTTGTTGTAAACCTGAGGACTTGGTGTTAGCCTTCAGTAGTTGTGAACTACTGATGTCAGTAGTTGTGAACTACTGAAGACATGGTTTTGTCCTTCAGTTGTTTGTGTATGAAACAGCAACTGTTGTTATCAGCTGATGAGAAATTACTCATCAGCTGTTTCCGTCAAATCAGTTGTTTCATACTAGCCTCCACACTTACTCATCAGCTCTTTGGCTGACTTTCAGATGTTTCATCGACCCTTCAGCTCTTGTGAATATTTATGCCTTCAGCTCTTGTGATCAGATGTTCACAGGTGCTGATGAAATATTCGTCAGAGCTGGTGAACAAATTTTGTCTTCAGTATTTGTGTAAGATTACACATCAGTACTTATGAGCAAAATTTGTTCTTCAGTACTTATTTATTTGAAAATCATACATCAGTAGTTGTAATCCACCTCACTACATCAGTTGTTTTGCAATAAATAATGTACATCAGTACTTTGAGTCATTTTAGTATTCAGTAGTTGTGAAAGAGCTGAAGACTAAATTACTCATCAGTACTGATATTTGACCTTTGCTCTTCAGTAGTTGTGAACTAAGAGTACCAGCATAGGTCAAATCAATCAAGCTGCAGCATACCAAGCCTTAGTACCAAATTTTGGAATGTGGCACTATCTAAAGGCTTAGTAAAAATGTCTGCAAGCTCATCAGCACTAGGTACAAACTTAGGATCAATCAGACCTTTCTCATAGCAATCCCTGATAAAATGATGTCTGATCTCAATATGTTTGGTCCTTGAGTGCTGGACTGGATTCTTAACAATACAGAGAGCTGAAGCACTATCCATTAATAATGGAGTCTTAGTCTCAGTAATGCCATAATCCAGAAGTTGGTTCTGAAGCCAGAGTATCTGAGAGGTACAACTTGCAGCAGCAATATACTCAGCTTCAGCAGTAGATGTAGCAATTGATGTTTGTTTCTTACTCTGCCAAGAAACTAAACAATTGCCTAGGAATTGGCAACCACCAGAAGTGGATTTTCTGGTGACTTTGCATCCTGCATAGTCACTATCAGAGAAAGCAACTAATTTGCAAGAATGCCCAGCTGAATACCAAAGTCCTAGTGATTGGGTACCTTGCAGATATCTAAAGATCCTTTTGACTGCAATCAAATGGGATTCTTTAGGTGCAGCCTGAAATCTAGCACAAGCACATGTTGAAAACATGATGTCTGGTCTAGAAGCTGTAAGGTACATCAAGGACCCAATCATACATCTGTAAAGGGTTTCATCAACCGCTTTACCTTTCTGATCTACATCTAGTTGTGTGATGCTGCTCATGGGAGTAGAACAGGGCTTACAGGTTTGTAAATCAAACTTTTTCAACAACTCTTTGGTATATTTGGACTGATGGATGAAGATTCCATCATCCTGTTGTTTGATTTGCAAACCTAGAAAGAACTGTAATTCTCCCATAGCACTCATTTCAAACCTAGCTTCATAAGCTTTGTAAATTCATCACACAACTTTGGATCAGAGGATGCAAAGATGATATCATCAACATAGATTTGAACAAGGAGCTTATGTTGTCCCACAGTCTTGATGAATAAGGTTTTATCAATGGTGCCTCTAGTGAACTTATTCTCTAGAAGAAAGGTTGAGAGTGTCTCATACCAGGCTCTAGGTGCTTGCTTCAGCCCATAAAGAGCCTTATCAAGCTTGTACACCCAATCAGGATGTTTATTGTCCTCAAAGCCTGGTGGTTGACACACATAAACCTCTTCTTTTATTTTCCATATAGGAAGGCACTTTTGACATCCATTTGATAAACCTTAAGACTGTGAAAGGCAGCATAAGCTAAGAACAGTCTGATTGCTTCTAGTCTGGCCACAGGTGCAAAGGTCTCATCATAATCGATGCCTTCCTCCTGTGCAAACCCTTGGACAACCAGTCTGGCCTTGTTCTTGACAATTTGGCCCTTCTCATCTGTTTTGTTCCTGAATACCCACTTGGTGCCTATAGCACACTTATCTTTGGGTAATGGAACAAGCTCCCACACTTGCTGTTTCTTGAATTGAAGAAGCTCAAGCTGCATAGCTTCCACCCATCCATTGTCTCTTAAAGCAATATGATAGTTCTTTGGCTCTTGCTGACTGATGAAGAGAGCATAGAAGCAGAAGTTGGACAATTGATTCCTGGTTGAAACTCCAGCATGAATATCACCAATGATTTGTGAAGTGGGGTGATTCTTGAGCTCTTGATAGACTATGATATCTGTGCAAGTGTTTGTAGACCCATCAGCAGCAACAGATGGTGATGGAGATTCCTGAAACCATGTAGAGGATGGCAGCTCAAATGAAGTAGAGCAAGCAGAAATCTCATCAGCATTTGTAGTGGATGGAGCTGCTGAGGCTACAGGAGCATCAGGTTCAATGAACTCAGGCAGGTTGTCACTGAACCTGAAGAGGTGAGTACTGACTACATCATCATCAGTACCACCAGGTGGAGATCTGTTGACAGGCTCAACAGATGGAGGTTGATAAGGAACATATTGCAGTATGTCCAGATCAAACAACTCCACAGGGTTTTGTGGAATCTTGTCCTTTGGAGATTCATTGAACTTAACATGCAGAGTTTCTTCAACCCCCTTGGTTCTACAGTTGAAGACTCTGTATGCCTTGCAAGTTGATGAATAACCAACAAAATACCCTGCATCCACCTTACTAGCAAACTTATGGAGTGGGTTGCTAGTGTTGAGAATGAACAAGGACACCCAAAGGCTCTAAAGAATGAAATAAGAGGGGCCAAATGATGAAGAACTTCATAGGGAGTCTTCATCAACCTCTTATTTACTAAGGCTCTATTCTGTACATAGCAAGCTGTATTGACAGCTTCAGCCCAAAAGGTCAGTGGCAGCCCTGAGTCAGCCAACATTGACCTTGCTGCTTCAATGAGGGTCCTGTTCTTTCTCTCCACCACTCCATTCTGCTCAGGAGTTCTAGGAATGCTAAACGCCTTCTAATTCCCTTGGACAGGTAGAAGTCATCAAGTGTGTGGTTTCTAAATTCTGTTCCATTGTCACTCCTCACACACTTGACCTGTAGGGAATACTGCTTTTCTACATGTAACACAAAGTTCATTATTGTCTTTGCTGCTTCATCCTTGGAGTGCAAGAAGAAAGTCCATACAAACCTGGAGTAATCATCCACAATTACCAGGCAGTATTTCTTCTTTGCCATGCTCATCACTCTGACAGGACCAAAGAGATCCATGTGCAAAAGCTGTAAGCAAGCAGTGGACTTTGGTTCTCTATTGAAGGGAATGAAACTTTGTGTTGTTTTCCTTTCAAGCAAGCAGTGCAGTCATCTTCACATTGAACTCCTTTGAGGCAATCCTCTTACTAAACCATGGCTTATAAGCTGATTCATGTTCTTGAAATTAGCATGACCCAGCCTTCTATGCCATAGTGTAGACTCTTGAGGAGATGCCTTGGAGAATAGGCAAGGATGGCCTTTTAGATCCATCTTTTTGAAAGATCTAAGGCATACACTCTTCCTGTCCTGTTGGCCTTCAGGAGAGTGTGTTCATCCAATGCCTTGTCAATCAAACTCAGAACTTTGGATGACAGAATCCTACAGTTCTGGCTTGTGAAAAGGGCAACATGGCCTTTGTCACACATTTGACTGACACTCAAGAGGTTGTACTTGAGATTCTCCACATGGTTAACATCATCAAACCTTATTTCCCCATTGGAAACAAAGCCTTTTCCGATGATGTAACCCTTTGCATCATTGCCAAAAGAAACAAATCCCTTCTTTCCTTAAGAGTAGTCATTAAGAAGGGAGCTGCTTCCAGTCATATGCATGGATCCTCCACTGTCTACATACCAGATGCTTCTATGGCATGTTGAAGAACCCTGCAAACACAACCATGTGTTAGTTAGTCTTGGAGACCCAAACCTGCTTGGCTTTGGGTCTGTTCTCAGCTACAGGGTAGCACTAACAGGTGTGTTATGAGTGACAGCTTGAGGTGAAGAAGATGGTACAGAAGAGGAACCCTTTGGCTTGGACTTCCTTTTCTGTGGTTTCAACATAGGAGCATCTAAGTGGTTGACTCTTCCCACTAGTTGCTGAACCATCATCACCAACTGTGTCTGATTTTGTGATAAAGCCTTCAGCTCTTCAGACACATTGGAGTTTGCTGATGATGAGTTCCTATGTTGTACCATCTTTTTCTGAGCAACCTCAGCTGTTGCCTGAGTAATCCCTACCTTCTTAGATTTACTTTGGGCCTAGGGATTTCAGGCTTGGATGTTGCCAGTACAAACTTGGTTTCAAACTCATTCTTCGTTTTATTGATGCTCTCAGTAATTTTCTCCTTCTGTTTGAGTTTGGAACCCCTTTTGTACCAACAATCATCAGTAAGATGATTGAACAAGCCACATATCTCACATGGCTTTTTCTTCATCTTATGCTGATCATCAGCTGAAGAGGATTTAACTGCTGAAGACTTGTTCTTCAGCTGTTTGTCATCAGTACTAGCAGTTTTCTTCCTAGTGCCTGCTTTCCTGGTATCCTCTCTAGCTGTCTTCAAACCTTTCCTACAGTTAGTTTTCTTCTCTTCAGTTCTAACAGTATTTGAGGTTTGAACTTCAGATGTTGTCACTTGCTCTCTAGTACCTTCAGTACTTCTAGTGACAACACCTGAGTTGATCAGCCGTTTGGTCATGTGACAGTCAGCATTTGAACCATCAGCTGTTGTAGCATCAGCTGATTGGTTTTGGCATGAGTAAATGCTGACATCTATCTCTGATGATGCTGATACAGAGGATAGTAGGTCACATGATGAGAAGGATTGGTTATTGCTCTCCCCATCAGATTCAACTTCTGCTCTTGAAGTGAAGTCTGTGGGAGGAGCAGTGTGATTATAACCAATGCCAAACTTCACATTGGAAGCTGATTGCTTACTAAGAAGCATTTCAAAACCCTTGCATGATTGCACCCATCGATCACACTCAACTTGGGTGGTTGCAAGAGTTTCCTTGAGGTCTTTGTACTTCTCTAGAAGTACATCTTCCCTAGCTTTACTATCTTTGATTTGGCAGTTAAGCTTGTAAATCTCATCATTTTTATCTTTTAGAGCAACCTCAAAATAAGCTTTTCTTTTGGAAATAGTGTGCTCAAGCTCAAGATTTTTATCTATTAAAGCTACATTTGCTTCTCTAATAGAAGCAAATGCTGCTATGCATGATTCAGAACAAAGCTTGGCTTTTGCCTCAGTGGATACCTGAGATGAGGCATTGGATGATGACCCTTCAGCAGAATCAAGGGCCATCAGAGCAAGATTTCCAAAAGGTTGGTCACCACCATGTTGACCAGCACCTTGGAGTAGTTGTTCCTGACCAGATAGCTCTTCTGGTAGACTACTCCAGTCAACAACACTTGGGGTGAAAAAGCTGTGTTGTTGAGGTTGTGTGTGTGATGAGATTGGGAAGATTGAGGCTCAGGAAGAGCATGAGGTGGTTGAGCCGTGGGTACTTGAGTTTGACTAGGCTGAGGCATGTAGTAACAGGGGTAAGGATATGGCATATGACCCTGTGGCACAAAATAAGCAGGTGGTGCTTGTGCCTGAGATGGATGGGAAGAACTGTAGGAAGGTTGCCTTTGTGCTGTGAGCTATTGCTGGGAAAAGTCACAAAGGGTGCAAATGAGTTAGATCCAGATGATCTACACTCTCTTGCAAAGTGTCCAAGCCTTTGGCACTTGTGACACCTCAACTTACTCTTGTCAAAACCAACTTTGGTTTTGCCAGAGAGTACTGGGAATTTCCTACCAGTTCTTTTGTAGAACTTCTGAGAGCGGATATTTATCATTGCCATTTGGTTCAAAATATCCATCTCTTCCAGATCATCATCTGGAATGCCCTTCAAATCCTCCATCAGAAAACACAAGTTGTCACCACCACCTCCTGAACTACTAACACCAACAAAAGCTTGTTCTGAGTTGGTAGAGAAATCAATATGCTCATCATAAGAACTTTCTGATGAAGCATATTCTGACTCATGACTTATCAAGGCAGCATTACCTTGGACAAAGTCATCAGCGAGCTTGCCAGAAGAGGACAGCTTCCTCTTTTGCTCTATCTCTCTCTCAAAAGTGAGCAACTTCCCATGAAGTTGGGTGAGAGTTAGAGTTTCCAGATCAGCACTGGAGCGTAGGACAATGGTATATGTGTCCCATCTCTCAGGCAATGACCTGAGGAACCTGTTGTTCATCTGGCTTTTGGAGTACTCTTGTTTAACCATCTTTAGCTCAGAGATCAAACAAGAGAACCACTCATATTGCTGGGTCAGAGTCTCACCCTTTCTATATGAGAATGTCTCATATTATTGGGCGAGGATTTCCCTATTGTTTGCTAAGACCGAATCAGTTCCTCCAAATTGTTCCTTTAGAGCAACCCATAGGTCATGAGCAGAATCATGATGCAAGAGCCCTGAATATATCTCATTAGGAATAGCCATGGCTAGAATTCCATGGGCTCTAGCATCAATTTCGAACAGCTTTAGATCTTCGTCCGAATATTGTTCAGGTTTCTTCGCAACCTGTTCATTAGATTCCGGGACGCTCACCATAGGCTTGTATGGCCCATGCACCACTGACTTCCAACAACCAGCACTGTTGACAGCCAAGTGTGTAGCATACGTCTTTGCCATATGTTATACTCGTTCCTAACCAGCATCGGAGGCTTGGTTGCGGAACCAGTATTGTGAGGATCATTGGTTGGTGTTGTCATCTCAGGTTTTAGTCAAAAACAAGTTTAAACCAGACAAATGTGACTCAAAACCACCGAAAGACCTCAAGATTTTGGCCAGAAACAGCAGAAACTCACTCTCTATGGCTAATTCTTGCAAATTGCTAATTCGATCAAACTGAGAGATCAAAAGAGCAGTTTCAAATGATCAATGGTAAGATCGATCAATGATTAACCTGCTCTGATACCATTTGACAGGATCTCAGCCTCTCGGTTGATCAATTAGATTATGTTTGCAGCGGATTTAGCACATTAATTAGCAATTAAAGCAAGAACATAAAAGATATTTCAATTAAAAGCATAAACATAGAGAGAGAAGAGTTCTGCGAAACAATAAATGTTCTATTGGTCGCACGTTTCGGCAATTAAAACTGTATGGTTACCCATCCTTTTATAGGCGGCAAAAGGATGGGCTGATGTCCTTTTTCTGACATCAACAGATATTAAATTACAGCTGACAAAACATAAAACTACTGAAGATGTCAACAGCTGACATCTTCTTACAAAAGTTTCCTAAGTACTGACAAAAGTAAAACTACTGAAATCTTACGACTGAAGAACAAGCTCTTCAGTCGTTTATAACTACTGATACTATAACAGCTGAAGAACATGCTCTTCAGTTGTTGTACAACTACTGAAACAAAATAAACTACTGAAAAGGAAAAACCATCACAACAACTGAAGAAGATATCTTCAGCTGTTGTGACAAACTCTGAGTCTTCAGTACTTGGTCTTCAGACTTGGCTTCAGATGATATAACAACTGATGACTTCAGTAGATATCATCAGTTGTTGTCTTCAGTCTTTGTCTTCAGACTTTGTGCTTCAGTAGAAGGTCTTCAGTTCTTCAGTTCTTCAGCTTTTGATTCTTCAGTACTTGTCTTCAGTACTTGAAGTCTTCAGTACTTGTAAGATCAGTACTTCAGACTTCAGTACTTGGTCTTCAGTACTTTGGGAGTCTTTAGCTGTTGTTCTTCAGTTCTTTGATCTTCAATCTTTGTTCTTCAGACTTTGTCATAACAGCTGAGGCTGGGGCTAAGATGCTCTCGAGTCTGACATTCAAGCAAGAGAACACAATAGCTGATGGGAGTCTTCAGATGTTCTCGAGTCTGACATTCAAGCAAGAGAACACTGTAACTGATGGGAGTCTTCAGATGTTCTCGAGTCTGACATTCAAGCAAGAGAACACTGTAACTGATGGGAGTCTTCAGCAGTTGTTGCAGTGGCATGTGAGACTTAGAGGTTTTCCTGATCTTGGCTCATTGGTTCTTTTGGTCCAACAATTGGATGTGAAGAACGCCTTTTTATATAACGATCTTCAAGATACCGTCTAAATACACCAGCCTCCCGGATATGTCGATCCACAAGTACCGACACACGTGTGTGGCCTTCATAACTCCCTAACCAGACTTAAACAGGCATTGCGACCGTTGTATTCCTGATTTGCTACTTATATCATAACACATGGTTTCGTACTAGTTTTGTGATTCATCCCTATTCATTTATCGACATGGGAAGCATACTACCTACCTTTTATTATATGTGGATGATTTACAGCCTCAGATAATGTTTTTAACCACTATCATTAACACCCTTTCCAAGAAATTTGCTATGACAGATTTAGGTGATCTTCATCACTTTTTAGGTATTACAGCTACTAAGATACACATGGCATGTTTCTATCACAAGCCACGTATGCTCGTGACATTCTCCAATGAGCTTCCATGGCATCTTGTAAGCCATGTGTAACTCCACTGGACACATTCGCAAAACTAAACGCTACCACAGGTGAACTCCTTCTGGATGGCACTTTATATTGTACATTTGCTTATGTTCTGCAGTATCTCACTTTAACTAGACCTGACATTACCTATGTTGTTCAAAAAATTTGTTTGTGTATACATGCACCTCGATAGCTGCATTTTCAGTCATGAAGCGCGTGCTTCACTATCTCCAAGTTACTTTTGATTATGGATTATGGCATGTACCCTCTCTCGTGCTTTTGTTAACAGCCTACTTCGACGCTGATTGGGGAAGGTGCCTAGATTCATGTCGTTCTACCTTAGCCTACTGCATGTTTTAATGTAACAACTTGATCTTGTGGTTGTCTAAATGACAGCCCACGATCTCACGGTCAAACATCAAGGAAAAATATCATGGGGTTACAAATGTTGTGTTGGAGACAACATGGCTAAGAAACTTACTGACCCGAGTTATATGTTCTAATGCACAAGGCTACTATCGTATATTATGACAATGTATCGGCTGACTACCTCTCAGAAAATCCGGCATAGCATAAACGCACCAAACACGTGGAGATGACATACATTTTGTCCATGAAAAAGTACGGTTAGGACATGTTCGGGTTCTCCGTATTCCTTCATCCTTGCTATGCTGATATTTTCACAAAGGATTTGCACACCATTTCTTCAAGCAGTCCCGATCCAGTTTGAGTGTTCTTCTACCTCCCACTCAAATTGTGGGTGCGTATTAGACTATTATAGCATTAGAGATGGTTTATATTATTAGATATGGTTTTTTACGGTTTGTATCTATCTTTATGTTTGGTAGTTATCATCTGCTCCAGTTTATCTCCATAATATGTTAGTGATATAGTTTGTACTTCTACCCTATAAATAGGGTATTGATATTCAATACTAATCATCAAAAACCATAATACTATAAACATTGTTATGATATCAGATCAGTAAACTCCAAAAAACATAGATTCTACCTCTAGCCACTTATCTACCTTGTTTGTTCTAAGCCATGGCCAACGACAAGGAAAACCCACCTGACAACCCACCAAAAACAGCTGAGATCAAGGCTATAGCCTTGCACCCTGTCTACCCCTGCCTACACTGTCACCAATATTCAAATGAAGATTCACACCATCATTGGAACCAAAGTTACGTACTCATCCTAAACAAACAATCCCTAGACAGGGCGGTGTGTCGGCGGCCTCCCTGTACCACCTTTGTTTTCTATTTCATTCTTATCTATTTCTAGTTTCGGTTGAATAGAGCTTCATTTTTTATTTAAGATTCAGACTTAATCCCCCTTATCCATTCTTTCGGTTTGTTCACATCCATTCTCATGGTTTGTTTCTGGTTAATGGCTTAAAACTTGCAGCGGTCACTATGTTTTCTCTTTTCCTTTTTATTTCTCGGTGTTTTAGCTGCGCCAAGGACCTCAGTCCAGGAAACCCATTTCAAGCTACATTTTTATTAGATTTTTTTTCTCTTTTAGATGTATGGATCTTATCCCCTGATCTATGGATCCAATAGACCGCCACCTAACCATGGTCAATAGTAGTACTTTCTTTTCCTTTTAAATATCTACATATATAATCTTTTGATCTACGAATCCAATATATTGCCACTTGCTAGCCTTGAGACGTCGCCAACGACTACGACCGTTAGTTATCATATTATCATTCTGTAAATCAAGAACCAATGAACTATCAAGCACATTATGGATAACACAATCAACCAAAATATGAATGACACATCATGCATAATATTAACTTATTGGAAAAATTTTCGATATTCAAGTCGATCAAAGCATGTATATCTTATTACTTTGGTTTTTTGTTTGTTTCTATTTTTCAGTCTTAGTGTATGGTTACCTCCACTATTACATCGGGGGAGTATTAGACATTATTATTAGGATTTAGCATTAATTATTATTAGGGTTGAGCCACAAGCCCGGTTTAGGTTCCTAGGGTTTCTTATAAACCTTATATGATGTCACCATAACCTATCAATAATATTCAATGAACTATGTTACCATCTTACATGGTATCAGAGCCTTAGGGTTCTTTTTACCTTCTTCTCTACCGCGCCACTTTAGAAATACAAACCCTAGCCGTCAACACCACGTTTAAACCCTAGAAGGGCGGCGTGCCGCCGCCGCCCTATCCATTCTATTTACTTTTAGTTATTTTATCTTTTTCATTCTAAATGAAGATCCATCTTGGTTTTAGTTTTAAGCCACTTATCTTAAATCTTTCTTCTCCACAAAACCCGTATGCCCCTGTCCCATCTTTCTTGTTGCTTTTTTCATATGTTCTTACTAGACCACGGTCCATTACCACCGAATAAAGCTGCCTGACCATAGTCACCGGCCATCATGTGACACACCACCGCACGACCACAGTCATTAGGTGTTATCTTGTTCCTTTTTATCTTTTTGACTGGGATACCGATCACGTGATCATGTTGTTGTTGTCGCACCTCCTGCTGGAAAATGGTCTACCATGGTGCCGCCTACAGCACTACGGTCCCCCGTGCCACCCAAGACTTCGGTCCACCATCGCGCCTTATGTTGACGCTGCATTGGATGCCCCTCATAAGAGTACACGATCATTTAATGCTGTGGATTACATTTAACGTTTTGGATTGAAGATTGCAAGATTATAGAATTTTAGACGAAGATTGTGATCGAGATCCAGACTATTTTTATTGTTCTTTATTTATTTTTTATTGTTTAGAGTTTGAGAGTCCGATTCTCTATTGCTCGAACTACGGAGGAATATTAGACTATATTATTATTAGGGTTTAGTAAGATTATTATTAAGGATGAGCTCATGGGCCTGCTTAGGTTTTTAGGGTTCCATTGTAAACTATATATATGTAATCAAACCTATCAATAAGATTAATTCAGTCTTTTACCATCTTACATGGTATCAGAGGTCACAACGGATAATATCAAAAGGTGCAAAAGTAATCAAATTAGAAAAATAAAAAGGTAAATGTTTATGTTTTGAAAGTTGAAATGAATTGTATAAAGATGAAACCAAGTGTTCATTACAAGAAATTGACAAACTAGGACTAAGTCTAAAACTGGAGCACTCGGTGACTGAGACGAGCATGCCATTGATGTTTGGATGAAGCAACAAGAATAGTTGGTCGAATTGGTTCGGTGAACGTGTAAAGGTCACCCATGTTATTGTGGTGAAAAAGTAGAACTCCAGTCTTGAGGTCCCTTAAAGAAAAACCAAACGGATCAAATTCACGTGAAGTTTGGTTATCAGTAGTAAATTTTTGAACGGATAATAATTCTTGATAATGGAAGGGGAGTAGAGGATATCTTTTAAGTGGTAGGACCGGTTGTTGGTCGGGTGTATGGAGTGGCCAGACCCATAAATTGGTAAACTTGTACCATTGCCAATGAAAATAGATGTTATAGGAGATTGAGATATGGAACTAGTGATTTTACCTGGATCCAAGTGGTTTGGTGTTGTCTGTTGCCTTGATAACCTTGGATTCTGTTGCTGCAATACCCTACGGATTGAGGAGTAGGACATGTCGATCAAGGTTGGGAGAAGCAAGTACCATCGTGATTGAGCCAAGCATTCTAACCATGTTGTTCAAGTTGTAACATACTTTTAGCAGTGTCCCAAGTGGGTGCACTTTGATTAATAAAGGTGCCAACTTCATCGAATTCGGGTGGAAGACCTCGAACCAATTGGAGGACTTGGTGTGGTTCGGGGACCGGGTAGTCAATATCTCCAAGTTGGTCAGCCAAGTCCTTTAATCTTTAACAATATGCTTCTAAAGAGGAACATGCACCGAGGGTTAAGTTGGAGAATTCTTGTTCAAGTGGGTTGAGCGGTGTTGTCATTAGTAAGCACGCGCACCAAGAGATCATCGAGCAGGGTGCTATAGATTCATTGAAGAACCAATGTGTTGATCTCCACCCACTGATCATAGTTATCAGCGTTTCGACCGGCGATTTGGTTTCGTCAATGTGATGTAGTACCTTGTATGATTTCACGTGCAACTTGAAAAGCTTGGTCCAGGACGAGTACGTAACTTTGGTTTCATCGAGGGTGCAAATCTTAGTTTGAATATTGGTGATGGAGTAGGCAGGGTGCAAGGCCGTAGCCTTGACCTCGGCTGTTTTTGGTGCGTTTTCGAGTGAATTTTCCTTGTCGCCGTCCACGCCTTAGAACAAACATGGTGGATTCAGCGGCTAGAGGTAGAATCAATGTTTTTCGAAGTTTGTGGCTCTGATACCATAAATTTTACTATCGTATACTGTGACAATGTTTTATGTTCCAGCAAACTAAATATTAATTTTCCCAACTGTCCCACCTTTTTAATACTGAACTAGTACATTTTCATTTCTAAGAATCCAAAATGCTATAGAGAAAATTAATTTATGTTTAAGAAAAAAAGTTTATATACAGCGGCGTGTATTTTGAAAATAAAATAGTTCATTTATTTAACAGAACTAAGTTAGAGGTTGAAACGTTGAAAAAACATGTGTTAACCGTGAAAATCCACGACTATTCTTTCACAATATATATAATTCATAAAAGAATATAGATCCTTGTAAAAACGTTTAAACTTGATTTTAACATATAGCAATACGAGTTACTATTCACACTACTGCAAATATATGATTAATATATACACCAAATGAAATTCATAAACTCTTACATATCCACGATATTTACAAAAAGAAATTATCGTTACATGCGCACGTAATATTACAAAAAAACTAAATAAACCTAAAAACGTTCAAATCAAGTCACGAAATCGAAGACCACACTAATAAACAAACTACCCCCCCCCCCCCCCCATGTTCCCACCGTCCTCGTTCAACCTCTTTCTCACAAACTTACTTGAACACTCAAACTAATGCCTAAACTTTAATATTATATATCATAAAATGACCCTCATGCAATCTATAATTACCAAGCAAAACCAATGAATTCTTTGCTCGTTTCATAAACACCATTCTCTTTCTCTAAACTCTCATCTCGACGTGTGCTCTCTCTATCTCTGTTTAGAAAAGCCAAAAGCCAAAAGACTCTAAGTCTCAGAAGTTTCAAGCTTTGTTCCAATGGATCTTTTAAGTTTTACCTTCTTTGGCAGGTAAGCTTTAATACAAGGTTTCTTATATTTTCATGCATAATTTAGTCCCCATATCGACATGCATGCATAGATTTTTTAACTAAATCATCTAAACACTAAAAATGAAAGTTTACAAGACATCTATTATTTTTCTTTCTTCTTCTAACCTTATATATTGATAGCGCAAAGGTTTCGGTGTTTGTAGACCATCACTTAACACTGTTAGTGTACAACAATGATCATCTATGATCAAACTTATACACAAGCATAACTTCAGCATATGAGTCTACAACTACATAACACTTACATCTCACTATATATACATTTACATTTACTTACTTTCTTCTACACCTATTCTTCTATGGGTCTGAAATATACTAAAAGATACATATATATGTATACATGTATATATATGTATATACAAGCGAACATTAGTCAAGACCCATGAAATATCATAAACAAGTTATAAATGTTTTGATTGGATTTATATTAAATGAGTTATACATATTATACATGTTTGCTTTGATGTATAAACGAGTTATACATGTCTGAAAGTTTCACTTTTAGACATACCTACACATGTTTCTTTGATGTGTATTAAAAGAGTTATATATGTTATAACACTTTAAAGTCCCCTCAAACATGACTACTTAATGATAAGACGCAAGTATATAAATAGTATTATTGGGTTGTCATCAAGTTGATCAAGTTGGTCGTGCCGACTAAGTTGCTATAACGAATGAATATGATCCTATATGTATTTGATGTCAGTGATAAGATATCATTTATGGACTCATTTTAATATATGCATCTAATATGTGCATGTCAAGAGGTGTGCACGATTCGATTCAGCTTGGTTTGGTTTTTTAGCCCCCACTGAAATCGATAACCGACCGTCAGTTATTGAAGAAACCAAAACCATGCTTCAGTTTTGTTTCGGTTCTTCGATTTTTAGTTCGGTTTCGGTTAATTGTGCAACGTATTTCTTTTGTTTTTTGGTTAGTTTGTATTTATAAAATGATCTTGATTATGAGAATTATGGACACTTGACATTTGGTGAAGTTAATAAACTTAGTAAGAAATGGCTAGAAATAATTAAAACTAGAGTGGGCACAAGTTGCGGATCCACATAATTTAACTGTATGTATGGCCGTATGGGTACCTCTTCCAACTAAAAACTCCTGTTTTATTATAACTAAATGCTTTAAAACGTTCCATGCCGTTGTTAGTTTTTTATAATTGGATTTATATAATTAGAAAATAAGAGCATCTTGTGAGTTTGGTAATGTTAGAAAGATGTACAAACACCTTCATCGTGTTTTATATTTTATATACAAGGTATAAAAGCTAGAAATACATAGAAATAGATAGGAAATACATGAAAATATGAATAGCATAGTTCAGTTTCTTTTAACGAAGGTTATAAAACCGAAACCGTAACTGACTTTCAGTTCAGTTTTTAGTTAAATCGGCTTTTGGTTATGTCGGTTTTCAGTTAATTGTGGTTCAGTTTTGTCGGTTATTTCGATTAAGATTAGGTTTTTGCTCACCCCTAGCATGTCTATACAAACTGTTTACTTGTGTCATTAACCAGTGGCGGAACCAGGAATTTTTCCTAGTGGGGTCACTATTTTTCGGTGACTCGTTTTGTAACAAGATAATATAAATTTTTTGGGTCGGGACGGGTCGGGTCGGTTCGGTTCGGTTCGGAATGTAATTAAATTACATACAAAATGTTAACAAAAATATAATATCCAAATAAATCATATAAAACTTATATTTTATAGTTGTTCTCTACGCGTCTTCATTTTTTGGAATCGTTCCATTACATCTTCAATCGACACCTTTGCAAAAAGCTCATTTTCAATGTAACAAATACACTAGTCGTTCATATATTCATCACCCATACGATTGCGCAAATCCGTCTTCACATGCTTTATTGAAGAAAAACATCTCTTAACACTTGCCGTTGCAACGGGTAAGACAAGTGATAACTTCAACATACGATAAACCAAAGGATAATCAATATGCCTCATTGTCTCCACCTTTTTTTACAAGAGCAGATAAAGTGTCCTCTATAAAGTGTCCTCTATAAAGTGAAGTCTCAGACTAATCATGAGCACGAAAAGATAACCACCATTTAATAACCCTTTTGCAAGAAGAACAGAAGAACTTAATCGGATTCTATACTCTCTTTTTTGTTTGTCACTTTGTTTTTCAAATATAACATGTATGGATTGTTCTTGTTTTGAGCAAATCCTCTCCTTTTCTACGTGCTTTGTTGTGAATACTATTAACATCACCAATATGTATGGTAAATCTTTCAGTTTTGTTCCAACCATTAAAACCTTCATTAACAAATGCATCTTTTTGACCAATTTCCTTAAACAAATAACAAAACAAGCAATATGCTCTATCCGTTTTCACACTATATTCTAGCCAATTTCCATATTTTTGAAACCACTCGGGACGAAATCGTCTAGATTTTCAACTAAAATCTCGTTGTGGAAACTCATGCCCAATAGGTTGACATGGACCTCTAAGCAAGTATGCTCTTCTAATTTCATCTTTTTTATTAGGGTGATATGATGATATTGGCTTTCGTTCAGAAGGATCCCATGGGAGATTATCTAAATCAATTCTTGCCGGAATACTATTACTAGATGAAGAAGCAACATTCGATGGTTTCCTTTTCACAACAAAGCGGTCCATGTCCCTAAATTATACAAATTATGATAAACTAAATTACTAATATGATAAAATACCCAAATTATATCACATATATTATATCATATAAACTAAATACTAATATCATACCTAAATTGTGATAAACCTAAATTACTAATATCATACCCAAATTGTGATAAACCTAAATTACTAATATCATACCCAAATTGTGATAAACCTAATGTCATATAAACTTAAAGATTTCTAAATTCTAAAGGTTAACAACAAACAAGTTAAAGACTTAACAAACCATTAAGTCTAACAATGAACCATTAAGAATATAAGTTATGTCTAACAAGTAACAACAAACATTAAGCAAAATAAACTTAAAGAATTTGAACTTTAAGAAACTAACCTTTTGAAGAATTAATGGACAATGATGATTGGTGGATGAGGGATTGGAGGTCGCACTTCAAGCAGGTCGCAGCAGGGCCCGATAAGCCGATTGGGGATCGCACTTCAAGTTCAAGCAGGCGAGCAGCAGTCAGCAGAAGCAGCCAGGCACCAGCAGGTCGCAGGAGCCGGAAGGTTGGCCGGGTAGGGGTGGCCGGGTGGGGGCAGCCGGACAGCCGGAGGGCGGAGGCGGCAGCAGAATGGGAGGAGTAGCGAGCAGTGTGGAGAGGCGATGAGGATGGCTGATGGGAGGGAAAAAATTGAAGGGTTAGGGTTTTATTTTAGGTTATTAGAAGAAGGGTATTTTTAGTAATTTCAGGTAAATATAGAAGGGAACAAAAATAAAAGGCTGGGAGCAAGACTCGAACTTGCGACCGCATGAAAGAGGAGGCGCGCACATTACCAGCGAACTACCAAGTTGTTTTGTGTTATATTATTAATTTTAATATACTAATGGGTTTTACTTCCTGTAAACTATAGGTTCACTAAAAAATTCGGTATTATACGTTACACTACGGGTTTAAAAATCAATGGGGTCACTTGACCCCGTTCCCGAAAGCTAGTTCCGCCCCTGTCATTAACTCTACAAACTCAAAAACTTTTTACTTGACACGTTATAAGCCTGTTTTGCATGAAATGAAATCAAGTTTACTTGCACTTTCGAAAGCATTCATGAATAGGAATTCAAGTTAGAATTTCTAAAGTATTACCTTAGCTTTTTAGACTATATTCTATAAATCTTTGTAATATAATTCATAGACCTTATGGTATGTAATAAAAGACAATTAATTAAGAATACAAGATTAATATTCTCTTAAATCAATATTCTTGATATTTGATTTTGTTGTATTCTCGTATTTTTGTTTGAGTGGTGTGACATCAGGCATCCTTCTTTGAACCATGGCGACATCGCCTGCCCTAATAGTAAATGTAGTGTATTTCATTGATATCATCATTAACTTTTTAAATTAGTAATATTATGTTGAGTTTTACGGCCCTCTCTAATAAATCAAAATGATTATAACGCACATGATCTTCTCTACAACAGTTTCTATATTCACCTTCTATTTGTCATGTGGTACACCTATCTTTGTAAGAGTTTATATTAAAGGCTGATACTAACCAAAGATCTCTCTGCATGCTTCTGAAGTACAAGGAAGTTACTTCGGCAGATTTGACCATGCATAAAAAAATTAACTAAGTAACAAATCTTCCGAAGCCAAATACAGAAATCTTCCAAAGCCAAAGACAGAAATCTTCCGAAGCCAAAGACAGAAATCTTCCGAAGCCAAAGACAAAAATCTTCCGAAGCCAAAGACAGAAATCTTCCGAAGCCAAAGACAGAAATCCTCCGAATCCAAAAGTGAAGTCTTGCGAAGTTTGAAGACAAAGTCTTCCAAAGCTTGAACAGTATTTCTTCCGAAGAATTAGAAGACATGTGTCCCTTACACACTTTTGACAAAAGCTTAATACATTTCCACTGCCAGCTCTGAACACCCGCCAACTTATACAAGTTGGTGATTATCTTCATATTTTTATCAATAGTACATTATGGTGTCTATGTCTGTAACTTTATACTTTTATCCCTATTGTAATACAATATAATGTGAGCTATGTCATATCATAGTCACACGTCAAAAGCCAATCTATCTTTTGACTTTATATTGATATTGTTGTCAAGATTAGTATCCAGCTGGCCTTCAAAGAACGGTCGGCTATAGGATGTAATATAAAGTATCTTATGTAACAAGTGTTAGGACTAAGTAATTCTAACACTTGTAAAACACTTGAGAGCAATATACATCATACTTTAAAACAATCTTTGTGTTCTGAGTGTTCTTATATTTTGTTCTTGGTTTTTTTGTCTGGTTTCCTATTTATTCTAGTAAGTGTGTCTTATCTAACTATGAGACTGTTGTTAAACAAACCATAACTGGTCCTGCACTTTGGTTACGTGTCACAACTCTACGCCTTCTCAACACTAAATTTTCTGCATCTCTCTTCAACTTAATAATGATATTAAATGGCAATAATATTATTTATATCATTTTAGATTATAAAACATGTTTTCTAACAAATTAACACATATTTCCATTTATTAAAATTATAACCTTTTTGAAAACGAAACTTTATGAAGCATTATGTTTTTTAGTACAATGAACTTTTTTTTAAAAATGAACAGTTTAAAAAAAAGTCTTTTAAAATATAGTTTATTTATAAAAAATTGGATGTTTAAAAACATATTTTTAAAACACAAGTTTTTAAAGACAAAAGTTTAAAAACATGTTATTATTTTTTATTACTTACGATAGTTAATTATACATCATTTCATTTAAATCTTATATCAAATGCTTGTTTAACAACTTCTAAAACGAGAAAGACTAATAAATAATATCAACCATCCATCTACTTATTATTGGTTGAGATCAAATTATAGAAAAAAGTTTGTTAAAGGGGTATTTTAGTAATAACCATGTTTTTGACTTTCTGCAAGTTCTCTCATGTTTTTTAGACATTCATAACTTTTATGTACGACATTATTTTTTATAAAAGTTACACCATAAAAACAAATATTTTTTTATCTTTAAAACGAATACAATATTGTTATATAAAAAGATAAAGAATATTTACGTCATTAAACTCATATCTAATCATTGTGTCTTTAGTGCAGTTCATTATATATTTTTATTGGTTATTTTGTTTTTCTAAATATTATTATGTTTTTCCTAAAATGATGAATTTTAACAAATTAATGAAGGAATAACATTGTTATTATTATGTATCTCTAATATGTAAAATGTGATAATAAATTAATGACTAAATCATCATGTAATACATTAAAAACAATAACAAAATAACACAATGTCACATTGTGTTATTTGATCAGCATTATGTTATCTTAAATACTATTCTTTTTAAAAATACACTGGTGAAATAACTTTATTGTGTACTTCTAATGAAAAACAACACTGATAGATAACAAGTTTATATAATCTATCAAAAAATATATTGTGTTATCTTCAACACTATGGGTTTTGAAAAATAAATTGGTGAAAGTATATCATTGTGTACCTTTAATTGTAAGACATAATCATAGATAACCAATTTATAATCTATAAAAATAATGACAAAAATACACAAAAAAAACTATAACGTAAAACACAAATGATTAATACACATAACAGATGATGTAAAATATATGACACAATAAACGTATAAGACACAATAAGCTGATTTATTTGATATAATGATCAAAATGCCCTCCTATTTAAAATACTAGGAGTACACGTGTCAAGCTCACAATCTTTCTTAGCATTTTTAGATTAAAGAAAGGTTCAAATACAAAGTTTTCTAAAACTAAAAAGTGTAAGAAGTATTAAGATGTTGACATGTGTCCTTTTGATCAACATAAGATTGGGGGCAAACTGGTAATGTTCATCCTTCTCAATTTACACCCATTTTTTTAAACATTCATAACTTTTACATACTATATTTTTTTTATTCTATAAAAACGAGTATTTTTTAATTTTTAAAATGCCTATAATGTTGATATAAAAATACAATGTTTTTTCATGTTTTTAATTCATTGAATAATTTATTCAGGTCATTGTGTAATTTTCTGAATTGATGAGGATTATATAATTATCTAATGAGGAATACATATAATGAACTACAAACATAAAAAAGTTTACATTTCTCATTATTGTGTTATTTGAAAATCATCATTTTAATAACACAATGATCAACATTAGACACAATGGGTAATACAATAACTAGCACTAGACTCGATGATTAGCAATAGACGCAATGAGCTGCTTGACAATGATTACATGGCATAATCAGGATTACGTAATGAACTGAAAAGCGTAAAAAAATTACATTTTCAACATTGTGTTATTTGAAAATCATCATTTAAAAAAAACACAATGCATAATACAATAATCAACACTAGACATAATGGGTAACATAATGCTCAACACTAGACTCGATAATTAGCAATAGTCACAATGAGCTGTTTGACGAGAATTACATAATGACATGATCAAGATTACGTAATGAACTGAAAAAACGTAATTTTTTTTTATTTTCAGCATTGTGTTATTTGAAAATTATCATTTTAAAAGATACAATTGTTAACATAACACACAATGGGTAACAAGACGACTAGCACTAAACTCAATGATTAGCAATAAATACAAAGAGATGCTTGATAAGAATTACATATGATCTGATCAGGATTACTGTTGGGTCATGATGAGGCTGGTGCAACCAAAACCACATCACATAGTCATTTTGATGCTACATTCAAGGGCTTCCGAAGCTAAGCATGAGATCTTCCGAGAGTCTGAAGAACATCAGCTGAAGATATCAGCTGAAGTCAACAGCTGAAGACAACAGCTAAGTCAACAGCTGAAGTCAACAGCTGAAGACAACAGCTGAAGACAATAGCTGAAGCCAACAGCTGAAGACTATCTTCCGAAGACAAAGTCTGAGCTTCCGAAGACAAAGTCTGAAGAAAGAGCTGAAGACAAAGTCTGAGCTTCCGAAGACAAAGTCTGAAGAAACAGCTGAAGACAAAGTCTGAGCTTCCGAAGACAAAGTCTGAAGAAAGAGTTGAAGACAAAGTCTGCTTTCGAAGACAAAGAAGACTCCAAGCCTCGGAAGAAGCAGTCTTCCGAAGTATAAGTGGCTTCGGAAGAAGTTATTCTTCCGAAGCATTTTATCCTTGGAAGACATTGCTATGTCCAGTAGATATAAGTATGGTCCCTGACAGTCCGCTGCAGACCTCTGATACAACATGGCATCTTCCTAAAGAGCCATGTT
The DNA here is from genome assembly GCA_024085815.1 of Flaveria linearis. Lineage (NCBI taxonomy): Eukaryota > Viridiplantae > Streptophyta > Magnoliopsida > Asterales > Asteraceae > Flaveria > Flaveria linearis. Next base: position 70,904,384 of record CM044010.1, on the reverse strand, counting down.
GTTGACCATACTTTATTCTACTGTTCACCTTTTTATGATAGTACATGTTACCAACTTTAGTTGGTGACAAAAGGTAAGTCGGGGACATGTCCTGACTACCAACTCTCAGGCAAAATGTCTGAAAGACCTAACCTAGAGTCTTGTAGTATAGATGTTAGGTTAGAGGTTTCCAGCTGGTATCAAAGTATATCCGGCTGTAGGTAGTATTATATATATCTTCTCCATGTAACTCATTAGATAAGCGATTTGAGTCCAAGAGTCTTGTAATCCTTTGAGTTGAGAGGCAATATATAAAAATACCTTGAAAATTTACATCCTGTGTTCATTTTATTGCTTGTTACTTGTTATATTGTGATCAACTCTTCATAGACTCTTGCTGAGTGTCGATCAAGTGAGTTTGAGAGAAAAACCATCTGTTAAGTGACCAACACAATATCCTGCAATTGGTATCAGAGCTTCCAGGCTCTTGATTGTGAGATCTTACCATCCAAATCAACCTGTTTTTCACTCCTCACTACAAACCACTCACTCAAATGGCCGCTCTCTCCAAGGCTGATATGGAAATTGGTACCATACCAAGTCCCCACTGATCACCCCTGAAGACTTTGACACATGGTGCATTAGAATGGAAGGCTTCATCAAGTGTCAAGATTCAACAATGTGGGACTCCATTGTCAATGGTCCTTTCATACCAAGCACTACTTCTGCCACTGGTAATCGCATCATTCCAAAAGATGTTGATGATTACTCAGAAGAAGATAGGAAGAGAATAGAGCTAGATCAAAGGGCTATGACTTCTCTCCAAACTGCTCTCCCCAATTCCGTCTACAGAGACTTCAAGAAGTGCAAGACAGCCAAAGATTTATGGGAAGCATTGAAGCTTATGTATGAAGGATCCAAGGAAACCCAAGAGAATAAGAATGATCTCTTGAAGCAGCAGTTTGAGAACTTTACTTTCAAGGCTGATGAGACCTTGACTCAACAATACTTCAGGTATGTTGAGATAGTAGATACTCTGGTGGATATTGGAGTAGCTCTTGAGAATAGAGACATAGTTAGGAAGTTCATGTCTTCCATTCCTAAACTATGGACACACTATTGTGTTGTAATCAAGAGAACTTCGGACCTTAAGACTCTTACTCTCACAGAGTTGTATGGTATCCTAAGTGCATTCCAGATGGAGATGAACATGCAGAACTCCTCTGGTCACTCCAATAACCAACTGAGTTCAGCCCTTCATGTGGTTGAAAGGGAAATCATAGAACCACAACATCAGTTGTTGTGTTACCCTAACAACTCACATAGTGGACCCTACATACTCTACCTGAGACTCTAAAGTCTCAAAAGGTTCAACACAACTCCTTTCAGGATAGTTGTGCCTTTGTCTCTGGAAGTGGACACTCTGGTGATTTTCAATACTGTTTTGATGATCTTGAGTGCTTCAGTCCAGATGATGTGGAGTATGTGACATTGTCCAACAGATGGCTCTTTTAACTTACAGAGCGAAGAAGTTCTTCAAGAGAACTGGAAGGCAATTCCCTCAAAACCCAGTCAACAGCAAGTTTGGGTTTGATAAGACCAAAGCAAAGTGTTACAACTGCAACTAACTTGGTCACTTTGCTAGGGAATGCAAGGCTCCCAAGAACAACCCGGGAACCCCACAGGCCTCCACACATCCCACTGCTTCAAAACATGAAGAGAAGCCAACTGAAACAGCTGCTGTAGCTCAAGAAGTTGACTGGAGCTTCATGGTACAGGATGTGACTCCCGCTCATGCACTCATGCCCGGAACAGATGATGATCAGGTATATGAACATCTTTGTACTGCTGCCTGTATTGCTAAAGTTAAACTCTATAAGGATTACATTTCGGAAATCAGATCTGAGGTTAAGTCTTTAAATGTGTTAAAATCTGATTTTAAGAGAGCTGAATCTGACTATCAAAAGAAAATTGAAGAGTTAGAGAAAACTGTGTCTCTTTTAAAACATGAAAAGACCAACTATAAGACTCAAATTAAAGATCTGATATCCAAACTATCTGAAGTTCAAGCCCAGTTGGTCACTGCTGAGGCTCAGGCCAGGAAGCAAGCTATTGCTGAGCAAAACTTCCAAACTATTCTTGCATCATCCTCTCAATCCAAACTGTGTTATCAAAACAAAGAAGGGTTGGGAATCAATGAAATAGCTCCACCACACTCTTATGAGTCTATTAGACTACCTAGATGTGGTACTGAAGAGCAAGAGGTTCCAACTGCTGACCCTTCTCCATTGGAACTAGAGGAGGAGGCAAAATAGTGGCCACCACAGGGGAGAAACAGGAGGATACACTCATCTCCACCTGTGAAGACCAAATCCTAACCACCAAGGCAAGAAGAAGCAGAGCTAAAGCTGCTAGAAGGACTGCCAAGAAGGTTGCAGAGTCCAAGCTTAAGCTTGACCCAAAGCAAAAGGGTGTCTTCATTTCTGCCGGATTCCAAGTGGTAGGTACTTCTGATTCAGGAAAGAAGTGTAGTACCAGCACTCCTGTCCTACCAAAGGATCGAAAGTTGAAGGGGAAAGTTGCTGATGAAGAGAAGAAATCCAAGAAACAGCAACCTACAAGTTCCCAGAAGACTAACATTGCATGCATAATGTGTGGTCTGCACAACCACATGGCTAAAGATTGTTACTACAATCCAGCAAGCACACATTATGCAAATAATGTTAGAAAAGAAGGTGTCAGGGAAGGTTTCTCAGTTGGACCATTTCAAACGTTCCAAATGATGAAAAAGGGAAAGTTGGTCTCGGAAGCCAAGTTGCTTTCGGAAGAAAGTACTTCTTCCGAAGGGAAAATGGCTTCGGAAGCCAAAGCTTCCAAGGTTCGAAAGAACAAGAAGACTCCCTTGAAACCATCTCAGAAGAAGACTACTTCGGAAGAAAAGGTGGTGAAGGCTTCTTCCGAAAAGAAAGAAGCTTTGGAAGAAGATCATGCTGCAAAGGCTTCAACAAGCTCATCCTCAAAGATCAACCAAGGGATGGATTGGAAGATCAAGAAAGATGCTGCAGCCCAAACCTCTTCTTCAACGACCTCTATTGAACCCCAATGCATATCTTTTGGTTCAATTATGTCACTATCTTTGGAAGAGCCCAAGACCAACATGGCTTTGGCTTCCAAACAAAACTAACCATCTCATCTTATGTGCAGGACACCCATTTGACAAGAACAACAATGTCTGGATTGTAGATAGTGGATGCTCCAGGCACATGACAGGGAACAGATCTCTCCTTCAACAATCCCAGAACTTTGATGGAGGGCCTGTCCAATTTGGAGGTGAGGCCGGAGGATATATTTCTGGCAGAGGAAGTATATCAAATGGCAGAATAAACATTGACAAAGTTCACTTTGTCAAACAGCTTGAACACAATCTGTTAAGTGTTTCTCAATTCTGTGACCAGAAGCATCAGATGCTTTTCACAGGACATGAGTGCATTATCCTCAAACCAGGGATGATAATTCCTCCGGAATTGGTGCTTCTTAGATCTCCCAGGAAAGGGGATATGTACAAGCTGAATATGAACAATGCTTCTCCTATGGGTGAAGTATCATGCTTTCTTTCCAAAGCTGATAGTGATGAGTCAACACTATGGCATAAACGCATGTGTCATGTGAATTTTAAAATAATGAATAAATTGGCTAAAAATAACTTGGTACATGGTTTGCCTAAAAAGGAATTTTTCTGCAAAGATAACTGTGTTGCATGCCTAAAAGGGAAACAACACAGATCATCTCATAAATCCAAATGTGTTAACTCTATCACTACTCCATTACACTTATTGCACATGGATCTCTTTAGTCCCACAAGTATAATGAGCATTGGAAGGAAATCATACTGCCTTGTGATTGTTGATGATTTTACAAGATTTACATGGGTATTCTTTTAAGAAGTAAAGATGAAACGGCTGAAACTTTAAAATCTTTTATTCTTAAAATAGAAAATCAAATTGATCACAAGGTTAAGATCATTAGAAGTGATCAAGGGATTGAGTTTAAGAACTTTGTTCTTGACTCATTCTGTGACTCAAAAGGGATTGCTAGACAATATAGTGCTCCCAGAACTCCTCAACAAAACGGTGTTGCTGAGAAGAGGAATAGGACACTTATTGAGGATGCTCGAACCATGTTAGCTGATTCAAAGCTGCCTCTAACATTCTGGGCAGAGGCATTCAGCACTGCATGCTATGTGCAGAACAGGGTTCTTGTAGTTAAGCCCCATGGAAAAACCCCTTATGAGTTATGGAACAAGAGGCCACCGTTCATGGCTTTCTAAGGTCCTTTGGCTGCAGGTGTACCATACTTAACACAAAGGACAACTTAGCAAAGTTTGCTGAGAAGTCGAATGATGCTATCTTTGTTGGATACTCTTCTAGCTCCAAAGCTTATAGAGTATACAACATCAAGAATCAACAATTTGACGAGTCATCCAATATAGTTGTTAATGAGCACACTCCTTGTGTTAAGGGGAATGGACCTGATTATATCTTTGATTTAGAATTGTTTCCAAACTATTCTAAACAATCTTGTAAGAATGTTTCAGTTGGAACAGGTGCTCAAGGTGATGCTGATGCTGATGCAGATCAACTATTTGAGCTTCCCATACCTCTTCCAAATTCTCCAAGAGCTGAAAGGCAACAAGCTTCAACCATTCACAGATCTGATAGTGTAACTATCTCCAGGAATAGTGAAGCTTCAACAAGTGAATCACCTGATGAACCCCAAAGCTCTTCAGGTGATCCATTACAACACCAGGTTGAGGGAAGTAGTATTCTGAAGGAACAGGAACTGTTAATACTACTTCACAACAACCATTGATGATGTTTCTCAATCATTCAATCAGTCCTCATTGAATGACTTTGAAACAGCAGCTGGACAGAGTGATCCAGTTCCTGATCAGAATATGTCCAATCTAGACTTATCTCTGCAACTGGAAGTGATTCCCGCCTTAGTATTCACAACACTCATCCAACTGAGAACATCATAGGGAATGTCTCTGAGGGTGTGAGAACAAGAGGGCAAACTCATCATGGGAATGTCTGCTTGTACTCATGCTTCTTGTCTCAGATGGAACCCAAGAAGGTGGAAGATGCCTTGAAGGATAGTAGTTGGGTTGAATCGATGCAGGAGGAGCTGCTTCAATTCAGAAGACAAAAGGTCTGGAATCTATGTCCACTACCATCTGGTCAAGTACCCATAGGCACTAAATGGGTTTCAGAAACAAAAAAGATGATAGAGGCTTGATTATCAAGAACAAGTCAAGACTAGTAGTTCAAGGGTACACCCAGGAGGAAGGAATTGATTATACTGATGTCTTTGCACCTGTTGCAAGACTTGAGGTAGTTAGGATCTTCCTTGCTTATGCTGCATCCAAGAACTTCACAGTCTACCAACTTGATGTCAAGTGTGCTTTTCTATATGGGGATATAGATAGGGAAATCTATGTATGTCAACCTCCAGGATTTGAAGACCCACAGCATCCCCAACTATGTGTGCAAACTGGATAAAGCTCTATATGGGCTGCACCAAGCACCTAGGCTGTGGTATGAGACCTTGTCTCAGTTTCTCCTGAAGAATGGATACACTAGAGGTACCATTGACAAGACTCTCTTCATTAGGAAGTCTGGAGAAGACATTTTGCTTGTACAAGTCTATGTTGATGACATCATATTTGGTTCCTCAAATGACCACATGTGTAAAGACTTTGAGAGCATTATGAAGCAGAAATTTGAGATGAGTTCCATGGGAAAAATGGACTTTTTCCTTGGAATTCAGGTGAAACAGATGAAGGAAGGGTTCTTCATAAGTCAATCTAAGTATGTCTCAGACATCTTAGATAGATTTGAAATGATGGACTGTAAACCAGCCAAGACACCCATACCCAGAAACCATAATCTTTGCCCTGACCTTGAGGGGGAGGATACTGATCAACATCAGTATAGAGCAATTATTGGTTCTCTGATGTATCTCACTGCTAGTAGACCTGATATCATGTTTGCCACATGCATTTGTGCAAGATATCAGGCTGCTCCAAAGGTGTCTCACCTAGCTGCTGCAAAGAGAATCCTTAGATACCTTAAAGGAGCACCTAAACTAGGTCTCTGGTATCCAAGAAATAGTGATTTCAATCTCTATGGATACTCTGACAGTGACTATGGTGGCTGCAACATTGACAAGAAATCAACATCAGGAGGATGTCAATTTCTTGGTGGAAGGATTATCTCATGGCAATGCAAGAAACAATCCTGTGTCTCTACATCAACTGCTGAAGCTGAATACATTGCTGCTGCTAGCTGCTGTGCTCAACTGCTATGGATTCAAAATCAGATGTTAGACTATGGATTCAACTTCATGACTACTCCTATCCATATTGGCAATAATAGTGCTATCTCCATTACTGAGAATCCGGTGAAGCACTCCAAGACAAAGCACATTGATATCAGGTATCATTTCATTAGAGATATTCATGAGAAACATCTGATAAAGTTAATCAAAGTTGACTCAAATGAACAATATGCTGATTTGTTCACAAAGGCATTTGATGAACAAAGATTTAAGTATCTCATATCAGCTATTAGGATGATAAACATTGATTAACTACCTCTTTTGAAAAGCTTTTTAAAATTTGTAATGTCTTGTGTCAATACAATTTAAGCCCTGTTACAAAGATCTTTAAATTATTCCAAGTGTAAATTCCTTCCGTAGAGGAATTAACTCTCGGAAGATATTCTTGAATATCTTCCGAAGCCAAATACCTCAATGGAAATTTTCTTCTCAGAAGAGTTTTGGTCTCGGAAGAAGCGATTGATTTTACATCAGATCTACTTCCGAAGCTTATATAACTCTCCATTCAGAAAGACAATTTTACTTTCGGAAGCAATGCCTTGCTTCGGAAGAGAAATTGCCTTCGGAAGACAATTACCTTCGGAAATGTTTTACATTCGAAAGTAAAGGTTTTACTATGTAACGGATATCTTTTGGGCCCACTCTGTAAAAGGTAAAGATTTTGCTCATGATGGTCAGATTATTTAAAATTATCCCTTGCCGCCACTATCATTTCTCCGCCGTAAACCACCATTCCACCCACAGTAACCCAAAACAGTTACCCTATTACCGCCACTATCACAATTCATCCCCTTTAAATAATCCAGACTGATCAATTTCATCTTCTTTTACCAATTTACTGCCCTAACTATTCCCTTTACTGTCAAACCTGCAATTTCACCCAAATTCAAGCTTACTTTCTCTGCAATGGCGCTAAACCCTCAGCACAACCAAGTCGCATTGCTTGATTCGTCAAGAGATGCCGACTTTACCCAAATCATCACCTTTCTTGCTGAATCCACCTACCTGACGGCGCTAACCGTTAACCCCCACCGTCTACTCCAACCACATGTTCGAATTCTGGAGTAACGGTCAAACTGAAGTACTGAATGGGGTTCGCGTCCTGAGAACCCGTATTTGTGGCCAGGAGTTGGTCATCACTGAACAAGTCATCAGTGAGCATCTCGAGCTTCATGATGATGGGGCTCCTACTGAGTTCCCCAAAGAAGACGTGGATAGCACCTACATCCTAATGGGATATGGTGGGATGTGAGCAGGTCAACCGTCTACAAGTTTAACTTCTCTTATCATTGGAAATTCCTGCTGCACATTCTCCTGCACTGCTTATCAACAAGTCAGGGGGATGGGATCAAATCCCATATGAACTAGGATGCCTAGTTCATGGGTTGGTGAAAGGTCTACGCTTCAACTACTCACGATTTGTGTTGACCAACCTAATCGGCAATCTGAGAAGGGATACATTCTTCATGTATCCCAGATTTATTCAACACATAATCAACTGTGAGCTGGAACCGAGCAAGCTTGTCTGTGCAGCTGCTCTTACTATTCCCTAAGTGAGACCTACCATTTCAAAACACTGAAGAAGATGTCCATCAACTTCACTGGAAGGTACACTCCATTACCTCCAGAGATGACTGAGCGCATAGCTCCGGGTGACATCCCTGTTATCCCCACAGGTGATGAACCCACACCAGCAACCTCCACCACAAATATCCCCACACCTTCTTTACCCATCAAAATTACATACCAGAGACGCCCCAAACGAACCCTTGTTCAATCTACTCTGATTGAACAAGCTCCTCCAGTTCAAACCAAAAGGGCCAGAGTGGAATCATGGGCTCCCACTCAGTTCGAGGTCACACCATCCTTCACATTTGACCTCAATGTGGGTTTTGAGCCTCCTCAGTCTCAAACCCACGAGCCCGAACCCCAAGCCTTAAGCCCCAGGGTGAGTCTTTACACTCCCCTGTGCAGCCTTCTAGGGACTACCCCACCATAGGCTCAATGCCTGTAGACATTGATCTAGGTCCCGGGTCAGTAGGTTTAACCTCCTTATCTTTCACTGACCTTTTATTCCGTACTGATGAAGAGATTACATCTCTCCATGGCCATGAGTTTGATCTACAACACCCTTTGAAAGATCAACAGAGCCAAGAGAGATCCCTTGTCTCTATCCCCCATCAGCAGCCAGCTACTGAGGTGAGTCCCACTGATGTGGAGGGGACTCATGTAGGCTCAGCTGCCACTACTCAGAGTCTCTCATTGAGCTCTCAGGACAGTGGTAACATCATTAGGACTGAGTCTACGGCAACTTTGCCCATTGACATCTCTGAAAGAGATGACTTTGAGCAAAGGTATCCAGGGTGCCAAGAAGCCACATCTGGTGGTGAGACTGAGCATACTAGGTATGTTATCTCATCTCCCCGTGATTCTTCTCATGAAGATGAGGGAAGTATGCAACTCACACTTCAGTACTTGCTTTCTAAGGTCTCCAACCTGGAATCATAGGTGGGGATCTTAGAATCAAGGACTGCCACTCAGCAACTTGAGATTAACAATCTCAAGGCTAAACTAGCTGAGAAACAGACGGAGAGGTCTGTTAGGCATGTACCTATTCAAGTCTCACTGACTTTTTCCTCTAGCTCATCTAGCTCTCAAGATGATGCTACCAAAAAGGGGAGAAAGTTCAGAGACAAACATCTAGGGAACCACAGACCCAGTCCTTTACTTCCCAACTCATCACACTACCTGAGTCATCTCAATCATTTCTAGAGATTGACTCAAAGATGCTTCATGATCTCTACAGACTTTTCACAAAGTTTGTATTGAGATCCTCCTTAGAACAGCCCAGCCCTGACACCACACTTATATATTTTAGGGCTGAGGAGCTTCAAAGACTGACTGCACCTTCTACCACTGTGGAAGAAGTTGGTCAACCTAAGGTCCACATGGAACCTGAGATTAACTTCGAAGGGGAAATGGGGACTGATGGCCCAGCAACTGAAACAGTTGGGACAGAACTTGCAGCAGCCTCTTCTTCCGAAGCTCAGGCTGAAGCTTCCGAAGCTGACATTGAAGCCTCGGAAGAACAAGACAAGTCTTCCAAAGCTGAGATGGAAGCTGCGGAAGGTTTGTTCCAAATGTTCGAGGAACTGACCATCACAGATGTCATTGCTGAAATAGCATCTGAGTTGAGCAGGGAGGACATTTCTGATCTACCTCCATCCCAAATACCAGCTGAACCCCTCTCTCAATCTGAACCTCTATCCAAGAACCACCACAGTCAAGCTCTGCAAAAGACAAAGGCAAAAGGAAATTGACTGCGGAAGAGCTTCAGGAAGAGGAAAGGATTGAAAAGCTCAAGAAGAAAGGTAGGTTTCCTGCTGAGAAGTTGCTAGCTGCTAGCTCTAAGGCAGCTGCAGCTAATCAGGAGGAAATCAACACTAAGAGAAGGACAGCACTCATTGACCAGCTCATCAGCTTAGGAGCTGCTAATGAGAAGTACTCCTGCTACCACTAGAGGAGTTGGTGACTTTGGAGAGGTCAACCAGGCTAAGGCAAGAAGAAGAAGCCAGGTTGGCCTTGGAGAAGGAAGAAAAGGAACAAAGGGAAGCAGCCCAGCAGCTGAGAGAGGCTAGGATTAAATTCTACTCTCAAGAGGACTTAGTCTTCCGGAACTGTCTCCACTTGATGATAACATGATCCTGCTGCTCCACAACAAAAGCAGGATCAAATGGAGAAGAAAAGAAAGAAAGCTGCCAGGGAGAAGTTGAAGGAGAAGAAGCGGAGGGAGGAAGAAAAGGGGGTCACTGCCACCAAGAAGTCCAATGACAGAGCCTGGATGAAAGACTATCTCCGGGCTCATGGCTTCTCTGGTAGGCAGGTGGGACCTATGTCCGAAAGGACACTCCAGCGGATAGTCAGTGAAATAAAAGCTGACATCCGTATGGGGAAAAGGAAGGAGATGTACAGGAGGGGACAGGGAATGGTGTTCACTCCAGCCACTAAATCACAGCCAACCACTAAACCACAACCCACACTAGAAGAACCAATCCCATTTCCCATCAAAACCGAACCCACTGATGAAACCTTCACCTCTGAACCCATAACTCTACCCAAGCCTACTACATCACCTCAACCACCTAAACTTCCCATCCTAAAACCCAAAACACAACCCAGAACCACTGAACCTAAACCTACCCAACAGAAACCAAGATCATCCCCTCAGCTTCCTAAACATCTCTCCTTTGAGGAGATAAAGGAGTTCAAGACAAGGCTCATCAACTGCACCACTATGAGCAGCATCTCCTGTGAGGGAGACCTTATCAACATCACCTATGTTGATAACTCTTCAAGCTCCCTCACTCTAGGTAATTTCTTGAATTGCCTAGAAATACTTTGGGCCAGGCCGCACAACTTCTTGGTCTCAACTCTGATACCCTCAATGCTGAAGAGAAGAGAGTAAGAAGAAGACTGGTGACTCTACTAGACACAAGGAAAGATGACAGGATTTCTAGTCAATCTCCTGGACCTAGGAAAGCTATAGTCCAGTGGAGGTTCGATGAACCTTCTCACAACTTTGTTGTGGAAAGGGAGAATGGTGAAACCAACCGACTCAATGCCACTTCTCTATTGCATCTCAGCAGATTTGACATTGCTGAGCTTGCAGGGAAACCATTCTCCAATCCCTCCAACTCTGAGACTGTTGCTCACATCAGAAACTATATCAGCATTCTCCACTTGGCTGAACTAAAAGTTAAAGCCAAGATTGAAGAAGAGTTGAAGTTGAAAAGACCGGAAGACAAGGAAAGACCAACCACCAAAGGCACAGCCTTTCTACAGATGGTAGAAGGTCCGGAATTGGAACCAATAGTTAGATGGGAATATGACCATAGTTCCCATCAACTAACTCTTTTCAGATGGCCACAACAAAGGGTACACATAATCCAAGGTGACAGAGTGGAGGTTTTGTCTACCAAGGATTTGTACAAACTCCTCAGCACCACATCAGGAAAGAATGAAGAAACTGATAAACACTTACTTTCAATGGTGCTGAGAGTATTGAGAAGAAGAGGGAAGTGAAGTTTTGGTAGCATCAGCCTAGGGGGAGTTTGTTAGGTCATGATGAGGCTGGTGCAACCAAAACCACTTCACATGGTCATTTTGATGCTACATTCAAGGGCTTCCGACGCTAAGCATGAGATCTTCCGAGAATCTGAAGAACATCAGCTGAAGATATCAGCTGAAGTCAACAGCTGAAGACAACAGCTGAAGTCAACAGCTGAAGTCAACAGCTGAAGTCAACAGCTAAAGACAACAGCTGAAGCCAACAACTGAAGACTATCTTCCGAAGACAAAGTCTGAAGAAAGAGCTGAAGACAAAGTCTGAGCTTCCGAAGACAAAGTCTGAAGAAAGAGCTGAAGACAAAGTCTGAGCTTCCGAAGACAAAGTCTGAAGAAAGAGCTGAAGACAAAGTCTGAGCTTCCGAAGACAAAGTCTGAGCTTCCGAAGACAAAGTCTGAAGAAAGAGCTGAAGACTAAGTCTGCTTCCGAAGACAAAGAAGACTCCAAGCCTCGGAAGAAGCAGTCTTCCGAAGTATAAGTGGCTTCAGAAGAAGTTATTCTTCCGAAGCATTTTATCCTTCAAAAGACATTGCTATGTCTAGTAGATATAAGTATGGTCCCTGACAGTCCGCTGCAGACCTCTGATACAGCATGGTATCTTCCTAAAGAGCCATGTTGTTGACCATACTTTATTCTACTGTTCACCTTTTTATGACAGTACATGTTACCAACTTTAGTTGGTGACAAAAGGTAAGTCAGGGACATGTCCTGACTACCAACTCTCAGGCAAAATGTCTGAAAGACCTCACCTAGAGTCTTGTAGTATAGATGTTAGGTTAGAGGTTTCCAGCTGGTATCAAAGTATATCCGGCTGTAGGTAGTATTATATATATCTTCTCCATGTAACTCATTAGATAAGCGATTTGAGTCCAAGAGTCTTGTAATCCTTTAAGTTGAGAGGCAATATATAAAAGTACCTTGAAAATTTACATCCCGTGTTCATTTTATTGCTTGTTGCTTGTTATATTGTGATCAACTATTCATAGACTCTTGCTGAGTGTCGATCAAGGTGAGTTTGAGAGAAAAACCATCTGTTAAGTGACCAACACATGATCCTGCAATTACATAATAAATTAAAAAATATAAAAAAATTACATTTTCAGTATTATGTTATTTGAAAATCATCATTTTAAAAACACAATACATAACAAAATAATTACATTAGCCAACATATTTGATGAATATCACAATGAACCGTATTACACAATAACCTAATATTACACAATAAGCTGATTAATATTACACATGAGCTAAACTAACATAAAAAATACTTTTTTTATTTATCAAAATTATAGGCGTTTTAAATATTAAAAAAAATTATGGTGTAAATTTAAAAGAAATATATTGTATTTAAAGTTACGAGCATTTATATAAAAGGGGGTGAAACTTGAAGATATGGTTAAAACTAAAATTGTGTCTATAATTTAAGGTTTCAATTATTATCATTATGCCGCCGAATTTCCTTAGCTCTTGGATTTAAAATCTAATGGATAATAATCATACTCACACTTTTTAGTTTTTCCTCCCTTTATATAATAACTCCACCTTTAGATTAAACATTATTTGTTGTATATCACTACCCTAATTATTAACTATTAATTTTATATTTATTCAGCTCAGTATACAGGTTTCTGAACTAGTAATTTATATATAGATATTGTGTATTTAAATATGTATTGTCTACATAAAAAATATGAAAATTTCTGATTATACACTTTATTTTATTTTATATTCATTTAATAAACTTTAAAGCAACAATGTTCTGAACTTTCGAACATATGAAAATTTGACCCGCTTGAAGGGTTTCTCCTTTTTTTAACAAGGTGTAAGTGGAAAAAAGTATTTATCAAATGTATGATTTAAATATATTTATTAAGATAGGTTTTTTTAATTCATTTAGTACGTTAAAAACTTATGTATTATATGATGTCACAATACTCAGATCTTCAACACTTAATTCACTAAACTCCCAACCTTTGATCTTTCCTCGCTTTTTTCTCTACTCTCTCTGAAATACTTTGTTATTTAGGTTGCAAGTGTGTTTTGTAATACTTGTCAAAGGGTGGTAATGGGCTCTTAAGCCCTCTATCACTTAACTCATGGATCCAATTGTGTCCATAATCCATTTTCTTAAATCTCCGACTTGACCCCGTTATTATTAAGTTGGTTGTTTTGATATTTCGGGGTGTTATAATTTGAGTGTTTTATTGTTATATACGTATTTTTTAAGTTTTTTATTTTAGTTATTATCTTTCAGTTTGTTTCAAAATTTAGCAAAACTCTGAAATATTATAAAAAATTACATTTATCTCACGAAGAACACCAAAAAAATATATTATAAAAGATAGTGATATTCAATTTATTTTGATTACTTAAAAATAGGCATATTAGAATTCAATAATCCAAACCGTTACTCATTAACCAATAATAATTCATACTATTGATTTGGCCGGTAACAATTCCAACTTTCATTTTCATTACTAACAACGATCCTACTAACATAATTATAATACATTCACACTCGATTATACTTATTTTAGGCTCAATTTGGCTTGTATGATTTTTTTTATTTCGTTCACAATCATTATTGTGAATGAAATCGAGTCCAAATCAAGCGTAAATTTTTAATACTTATGTTAATAGGACTGATGTTGGTTATAAAATAAAAGTTAGGATTTTTACCCGTTAAATCAATAGTATGGATTATTATTAGCTAATGAGTAATAGTTTGAATTATTAAAATTCAATTGCCCTTAAAAATATTAAGTCTGTAATTTAAATATATGATTAATACTGTTAATTTTCTTTTTGAACTCTTATAGCAGAAATTAAGATAGAAGAAACACATCTGTTGTTTAATGACAAAATAAATTAACTTCCATTGTTTATTTTAAGAAAACAATGATAAAAAAATACATAATTTATTACTTATTAAAATAATTGTTTGATAATTTTGTAAGAGCAAAAACGAGAAAATCAAAAGGTGATATCACCACACGTGACAAGCTAAGTTATTCATTTATTATAGTAAGAAATTTTAAGGAATACTCATATATACCCTTACAAATTTTTATAGGTATCATATACACCCGGCATTAATATGCTAAGCTTAGATAGACTTTGTTTATTTTAGATTTGTCACTATCTTGTTATATAAAATAATAAGTTAAATTAGTTAAAAATAATAACAGATTGATAAAAAATAAAATAAAATAAACGTCTTTTTAATGAATACTTTTTAAATCACTTATTAACCTATTCAAAAAAATTATATTTCAAACAACTTATCCATTTTAATAAATACAGAGTAACGAATGAAACAAATCTATACAACTAAAAACATACTCACCATGTATATAATTATTCAATATTCTATGAATGGTATAGGTAACCATATCATTACAATGCCGTCCAAGAAAAAAAAAACATACATTCTCATTAAAATATATAATTTAATACTTATAAATGGCGTGAAGGTGTGAGCTCCTTGACACATGTCACAATCTAATTCACCTGCAATGTAATCTGTCGAACTACTTGGATTCTTCCTTCATATCATCCAAAACGTGTTGCATTTGCTCCACGTATTCCTTCCTTTCTCGATTCTTCTACACCATATTCAATTCTCCATACCCAAATCATCATTATTTATACCCACCAACCAACGTCTTCTTTACACCAAAATCATCAATTATCATCGTCAACAAACAAACATCAAGATTACAATTTACAATCATCATCCTTAAATATTCATCATGTTAATGTCAATGTTCAGCTCCATTGATGCTTTCTGTGCTGAATCGATCAGACGAAAGCTTGTTGTTACTACAAAAACTTTCTTCAACAACGGAGACTTTGAAGACGAATGAAGATCATCATCATAATAAGTCACCTTCTTCGTCTACGTCTTCTTCGGGTGTGAAGAAGCCACCGGAACTGCTTATCAGGCCTCGATTTGCACCGGAGTTTGATGGGGTCAACTGTTTTGAGACGATTGTTCCGTATTAGATAATTAGTTAGTTGGTTGCTCGTGTATGTAATTCAAGATTTGTTGACAAAGATTTTTCTTTGTACATATCCTGATTTTGTTTAATGTTAATCGGTTTGTGTAAAAATTAAGTTGAACCTATTTTTGTTTCGATTAGAATGGTATGCTTTGCCGTCTTGGAACTCAAGCTGCAAGGCACTGCCGTTTTTCGAAAAATAAAGAAAAGAAAAGAAAAAAACATTTGTAATCAATGTTTTCAAAACCCGACCGGACGTTGAACCGGATGATTTACCGGTCGTTGGTCGAATCGGTTCAACCGGTCGGATCATACCGTATATAAGAACCGGATAAATTATAATTATTTTTTATAAATATATTTAAAAATTACAAAAAAATTAAAAATTATATAAAAAACCTATTCAACCGGTTCAGTTCTTGGTTTAACGGTCCTGCTCCCGGTCCGACTGTCGGTTCGACCGGTTCAACCTGTCCGACCGTCTGTTCGACCAATTCAACGTTAAATCGGTTTTAAGCACCAGATGGACTGGAGTCCGGTCCCGGTCTAACCGGTCCGGTTTTAAAACCGTGCTTGTAATACTAAGCGTTGTATTTATTTTTGTGAATGAGGGGTATGATGATGTGATAGGGGCGTGAGGGGTATGTCTTAAATTTAAGTGGGTTAAACCCTTGGCGTTTTTCTTTAGTTGAGGCTCATAAATTTAATAAAATTTATATTTTTTAATAAAAAGATAACTAGTAGATACATAAAAAACACTATTTTTATTTTTATTACACTATTTTTATTTTTATTAATTTTTTATAATTTTATTTTCTATGTAATGATCATATTAATTACTAATATATTATTAAATTTTTTTAGATTAAAATTGTTATTTTAACAAATTAAAAAAAGAAATAATTTTATTGATCTTATTTCTAATGATACAAATTATTATAAAATAAGAGTTTCATCCAATGTTGTTAGGACCGGATCGGACCGGCCGGTCCGACCGGTTCGACCGGATTCGGCCCCCTGTCGGTCCGGTCCATAGTGGTTCGTTTTTGAGCAGTTGAACCGGCCGGTTCGAACCGAGTCGGCGGTTTGGACCGGCCAACCGGTCGGGTCCGACCGGATTTTGATTTTTTTTTTTTTTTTTTTTTTTTTTTTGATTTTAGTGGTAAAAACGGGGTGTTAAACCATAAATTAGTACTTTGTATATACAAATATAGTTAAGTTTTATATATAACTATAAAATATATGTATAAATCATATATAAATACTTATATTTAATTACATATATAAATATAATTAAAATATAGTTAAATCCGGTCCATCCGGTCCGACCGGTCGACCGGTCCGACCGGTCCGACCACCAAACCAGTAAGCCGTCCGGTTCGACGTCCGATCCGGTTCTGAGAACATTGGTTTCATCTAAAACATCAATAGAAATATGAAATATTTATAATTGATATTTTTGCAAAATAATTTTTTTATCAACTAAATAATAATTGAAATTGAAATTATAATAAGAATGTTTATAAATATGATATTAAAAAAAATATTATTTTGAAACAAGGTTTCATCCCGTTTATAATAATGAAAATTTCAATCAAATATTATTTTAAAATATCATATTTATAAATAATAAAATTTTAGTATATTTAATATTTTATATATTTAACCCATTAAAGCTAATGGGTTATATTCACGGGTTTACTAAATCTAATGGGTTATATTCACGTCTCAATCATCAAACGTGTGTAAAGGATAACACACGCCCTCACTGAATATTATCGTATTATGAACAGATCCACTGGTTAATTTCATCATAAAAAAGAAGTTTAATGTGTGTAAAGCATAACACACGTTTTAACTGGAATATTATCGTATTATGAACATGTCCACTGATTAATTTCATCATAAAAAAGAAGTTACCAAAATATATCCTTAATATGCTGATGAATTCTCAAGATATGTTATTTCAGTACTTATTTCAATTTTCAATATGCTCTCTTTTATCCAATCTCAACATGAATATACAAAACTTTCTTGTTATCTATTTAAGTTGCAAATATAACTTATACTTCACATATTATTTTATTATTTTACTATAATTGCGGTCATCTTACCGTTCATTTTGTGGATAAACGTGGATGTGGTACACCTAAAAGTTATCATAAACTAATATTTTAAGGGCTTATTGTAAACTTTTTAAGTAGAAAACACACATTGTCAAACTTAGTACACCTCGCAGCACCTTACTTCAAGGATGTAATGATTATTGATTAAAGAGTGGACGGCAAGGAAAAACTTTAATAGAACATTTTTAAGAGAAATGACATGTGTTAATATAATAATAAAGAGATGGAAAAAAAAAATTCAAAACTCTTTAGGGCGTTTTGTTATATAGAAATTTAATGTAATTTAATAAAATTGAAATTTGAATTTATAGCCTATTATGTTTGGTTGGTATGAAATCATTAAAATTGAAATTTGAATTCTATTATTAATATTTTTTATTGTGAAAGGATTTGGAATTTTAATCAAAATTAATTCACTCAAATTACTTTAAATAAGATTTCAAAATCCTTTAAAATTTTAAAGGATTTCAAATTCTACAAACTCCCGCCTCTGCCACCGACCGCCACCACCCCCGCTCACCGCCTACCGACATTATCGACGACCCTTGTTGACCTCGTTGATCGCCACTAACGCCCCGACTACCGCTGACACCGACTCCGACGCCGACACCCACCACTGTTGTTGACCTAGACTGTCCACCGCGCCGCCCCAACCCCTAATGACCGACGGTCGCCGCCCGACCTTCGCCGCCCTCGACCGTCGACTGTCGCATATCGCCACCCCCGACTATCGACGACTGCCACCTTCGACTGCTACTGCAGCCGAACACTACCTCCGACAACGCTCGTCATCGCCCTTGACATCTGATTTCCGTCGCTCACCCAAAACCGTTCATTTGAAGCGCCCACTCACTTCTCGCTGTTGCCTGCCCCCCAACAACCAAACCCGCTAACAACGGATCATGTCGTAACCGTTGTCAATAATTAAAAGTCGCCGCTAACCGCACCCACCGCCTACAAACGCCCGTTTCCACCAACTGCCCTTGCGGCCGACTACCGACCGTCGTCGCTGAACCACGTTGGTTTTAGATGCGTTCGATGGTGACTATCAGTTTTTAGCGGCGGGTGTGATCTGTTGGTCGTGGCGGTGGGGTACAACCAGTTTTCAGCAATGGGTGCGGTTGGTGGTCGCGATCGATTATCGAAGGTGACAACGGCAGCGGTCGGAGGTATGTAGCGGCGATTATCGGTGGTCATGAGGCTGTGACGGTTTGCAATGGGTGATAAATTCCAATTCCTTTATAAGTGTTTTGTCACTAAAAATACATTTAAAATTTAATTTTCCTTTATAGATTTCAATTCCACTAAATTTCAAATCTTTTAAAAATATTAAATTCTAAATACAGTTCCTTCTAATTTTAATCTAAATTCCAGCTTTAATTCCAATTCTAATAAATTTCGCGAACCAAATGCCCCCTTGGTTTCTTAAAAATATATATACATTTTTAATGAGAAGGTTCAAAATATAAGGTGTCTTTTACAAAGTTTACAAAATACAAACTAGGGTTGGCATGCATTATATACTAATGTGTGAACCAGCTTTGTCGCGGGTTATGAAAATTTATAATACTTGATTTCGATTACTTGTACATTAGTATTCAATCAATAGATATGGATAAAAGTTATATTGAGAACTCTGTTTTAAATAAAAATCACGTTGAAACGTTAATATAATTTAGCACTGTGACACCCTACATAAATCCTACATCGGTTGTGTGAATCCAAGGATCGCAATTCAGGGATTATCAGTATTAAAATAAATCAATTTAATGATCGCGGAATTATCATTAATTGACGTTTAATTGTTTTTAATGATTAATGATGAACACAACCACAGAAACACAATAAATGCGAAATCAATAATAATTCAAATGTATTTCATTAACTATAATGTAATGATTACAAAAGAATAATAATGAATGACTATGAACAATGAATTCTATGAATCGAATAATGTTTGATGTTGATGTGACGGCAGCTAGGGTTGCACAATGAACTCTTGACAGCCATAATATTGATTGATTATGTTCACCGAGATGTGAAACCTAGGACTCATATTATACACGGTTTGAGTCGGTTAAGGAAACACCGGATCTTTCGGGATTTGTTATTGATTGTGTTGACTTGTTTGACTTCGTGGTATTAGCAATCGCACAAGTATAATGATCTTCCGCAGGAGTCTTGTCGTCCGCAGAACTTTTGTTCTTCCGTAGATGATTGGTCTTCCGTAGCAAAGTTGCTCTTCCGTAGGAAATCCTTCTTCCGTAGGAGTCTTCACTTCATGGTACTTGATCATCCGCAGGAACATTCACTTGGTCATTTGGTCTTGTAAGAAACATATCTACGGATTAACAATTTTGTTCATCCGTAGATGTTTTTTACACTTGGTCAATTCCAGGAATCCGTCCAAGTATATTGTATTTCCTGTTAAGTCAAAAATCAACACACATATATATGGGGTTATCCTATAGATTCAAAGCACATATATATATATTTTGATTGTTACAATATTAATTACAAGACTTGATTTTCAAGTACTAAGCCTATACAAAAATGATCTAGCCCTATACAATCTAGATCTAACAATACTCCCCTTAGGCTTAGCTCCTTGTAATCAGTCTTTCAAAACTGCTAGCTCCTTGACTCTTGATATGATTTGTTGTAGAAGTAAGATACAGCTGCCTTTTGATCATCATACTTGTATTTGATCTCCATTTTTCTGATCTTCTTCAGAGTCTCGAAGCCAAGTCCCAGAACATCCTCCTCTGTAGTGAGAGTCTCCAAGACTCTGTCATTCTTCACTACTTCAAGTTCATCTTGTTCAGAGAGGCGAAGTTCTGTGACTTCATCATACTCTGTTCCCTTCAGCAAGCCTGCATTGTGTCTGCGTCGTTTGTAGGCCTTTGCATGAAGTTTGTCAATCACTTGTATCATGTGAACATGCAGGAACAGATCATTTTGAGCTGCTTCATCATTCAGCTTCGGAAAGAATTTGTCATGAAGATAGGAAGTGTAGCTTGGATGAAGCAACTTGATTTCCACAGGATCAAAGATCCTGATCTTTTCAACTCGTTTGTTCTCTGCATTCCTCAGCAACACCAGTTCTTTTGTCCTCTCTACATATCCCCATTCAGTGATAGGGAGTATGTATTGAGTCCCTTTAATGTGCTTGATGGCTGCTGAGGTTCTCTTGTTGTAACCAACCCTCTTTAGGAATTCATCATCTACTAATTCAGAGGCATTGGACTTGTATTTTTCAGTCCTTGACTTCTTCTTCTGTGCTCTTCATCATCTCTCTTAGCACCTATCATCACATCATCTTTGAACCTTGTTTTCAGTTGACCTACTCTACTTGAGAAGTCCCTGCCTCTCGGATGTATTGGATAATTTGTCATGGTAAGGCTTTACGGGTCCTTTAGATCATTCTCAGGAAGGCAGAGAACTGAAAACACATCATGGAAGTATTCAATTCTTCCTGATGTCCTTTTGATCACTACACAATCCCACTCTTGATCATATTTCCACGCCATGATCTTGTTTCTTCAGCTGAGTTGGGAGTTGTGAGGTGATTAACCAACTGAATCAGAGTGGACTTCTGATCAGTTATTTCTCTAACAGTGGTACCAAGGGGCCATACTTTGCCTGGGATGACTTCCCTTGGTTCCCTGATGAGCTTATCTTTTGCTTTATGCTGATCCTTGGGCTCCAGAGTTATTGGATCAGCTGATAATTTGATTTGTTTGTCATCAGTTGGATGAGGAGCTGTGGTTCTGAATTTCACACCTGTTTCCAATTCCACCTTCATTACATGCCCCATCATCCTTCGAAGTTCTCCAGTGGTTCTACCTTTAAGCTCATGAGGTTTGTAGTTGTGGCCCTGTAACCAGCAAGTCATATTGTACTTGGTAAGTTTGGCTGTGTCACAGTGGCCCAGATCCTTTTTGATTTCTCCAATGACTGAAAATAGTAAAGGCTTCATAATCACAGTTTGGGATTATGAACCTTGCAAACTCAAACTCTTTCAGTGCATTCTTCATTTCTGATGTGTTCATCCTCTCAACCATGTCATATGGAAAACCATGGTTGATGAGGGTCATAAACATGCTAGAATCAGGCCTCTCTTCCATGATGTCTGCTGTTGTTAGAAGGTCATCGGCCTTTCCACCCTTTTCACCAGTGGGGGACTCCATTCTAGTCAGCTCCTCCCACTCTTTCTCACTGTCATCATCATCTCAGGATGATACCTTCACAGTAGACACATCTACTGAAGGTGTAGGTGCAGGGGATGGAAGTTTTGGTTTCTTTGGAGAGCTTTCATCTTCATGTTTCTTTTGAGTTGCTCCCATGTATTTTCTTTTCCGGGTGTATGAAATCATTTGCTTAACAGCTTCACCCGACTGTTTTGGTTGATCAGTACTTGGGGCTTCTTTTGTTTGCAGAGCAGATATCTTCTTTTTCAGCTCTTCTATTTCTGTATCTTTCTTTTTGATCAGTTCAGCTTTATCATTTTGCTCAGTCTTCAAAGAAGCCTCCAACTCTTTTTCTCTGTCCAACAACGCATCAATAACTTCATTGTTGCTTAGAGCATCTTCTCTCAGCCGTTTTAGTCTAGCATCTTTCTTCATCAGCTCTTCATCCTTTTCTTTGATTATACCTTTCAGCTCTTGAATTCTTTCTTTTCGCTTATTTGATTTGAGTACTAACTTGTTGTACTCAGCAACCAAATAGCTTTTGCTGACAGGAATGTCTTTGTCACTTAAATCATCTTCATGGTATGCAATGACATCCTCAGCAGATCCTTGTACTTCCCCATGCTCATCAGCAATTTGTTCATCTTTCAATGAAGATATGGGCTCAGTATGTGCTGATGCAGCTTGTTCTTCTGTGTGTGTGGGTGATAAAGGAACAGTACTGGCTTGAGATAATATCTCTGTGTCTCCTGAGTGTACAGAGTGTACAGACTCAGTTATCTCAAAAGGTTCTGTTCCAGCACTTTCCAGGGATGCATGTTTTGGAGATTCTGGTGGTGGTAGTACAGGGGATTGAATGTTTAGTGGAGAGAGAGGTTGAGTGTGATGAGATGATAACTGAGAAGGTGATGATGATTGTTGTTTGGCTGGAGATGTTGGCTCAGTGCTTTGGTGGATGATGAGGATATTAGTAGAGGTGATTGATGTTGATGAATTGGGGAGGTTGGTTGGGTGTTCAAGCTTGTTGGTGATTGTGATTGTTGAGAGGGTGTTTGGCTAGGTGTATGATGTTGGAGTGGTGAAGTTTGGGTTGATGAGTGGTGTTGGTGTGGTGGTGTTTGGAGTGGTGAGTGAGATGCTTGTGCAGAATCAGCAGATGACTCTGCTTCATCTGCCCAAGCCAACTCTTGTGGAAGGTCTGCTTGGGGATCTAATACATGAGCAAACATTGGCATATCTTGACCCTGATACTTTCCACTAAGCTTGTTTAGCACAGATTTGCTCAAGTGTGCTTGAACAAACACATCGCCAACTCTGTCCAACCCTGGTAGTTCTGAGTTGATCACCAGTTGCAGGAATCTCGGGAACATGTACATCTTGTCATTCTTCTGCAGTTTGACTTGTTCACTCAGACAATTGAAGATGTATTTGGCGTAATTATAAATTCTCCCTCGAATATCCCGATGATTCCAGATGATATGTGCCTGGAGAATCTGTCTAGTCCCGACTTCCTGTTTGACATGCATTTCAGGTAGGTATGGCACAAGAATCTGTACGGTTTGCACAGCCTACCCTTTTTGATTTCCCCTTTCTCGTAATCACCATCATACCCCATCAGATTGAAAATTTTCTCAATGTATTCATTCTCGAATACATCGGGGTGACCTATCTCTCTATCACCCTGTTCCAAGCATCTTCGTATGATGTTTTCAGTGATTCGTAGACACTTGTTCGAATCTCAGCCATAATTACTTCCTCATCACCTTGTTCTTCAACTCGTGCTGAGTTCCAGAAATCGATTATGTGCGCCTGATGGATCACAGGCTCAGCCGTCAAGGCGTAGAAGAGCCTTGATCGTCGGAGATATCTTATGATATCTCGACATCCTTCCGCCGCCGGATCATCAGCGTTTAAGAACGCGCACACATTATGTTGTTTAGCAAAACGATTATCCATCTTCGCAGAAACAGTGATTGATTACTGGATAATGTTGAGAATGTGTTCTTGGAACGGATATTTTGAAATTTTGAAAAAGAGGGAAAATGGGCGATTTTCTAGGTTAAAAGTGAAAAAGTGCTCTGTAAAAATATCAGAAACCTTATTTATAGGCGAACACATTAATTTCTTTTATTAATTATGTTCTTTTATTAATTATGTTGGGCCCACTCCCATTCATTCCTATCCGCATACCAAGTTTGTTTAGAATGCATTATTTCTTCCGCAGAACATCTACGGAACCTTGACATCTGCGGATGTCAACATCTGCGAAACCTTAACATCTGCGGATGTCCACATCTGCGGAAATGCATTTGTTTTGCTGCTGACAGAAATCACATAATACTTCTACGGATGAGAGGTATTACTGAAACTTCTGCGGAACATAAAAGTTTTTTTTAAAAAAACTTTAAATGTATGATATCTACTGAGTAGAATCAAATGTTGATGTTGGACATTGTTGACTTTATTTGCATGGCAATTAAGTACAGGAAAGCAAGTTTCCTGCATCCTGCATTCAAGTTAGTGCTCAAGTTCCAATTCCTTCAAAGTAATTCAAATCAATTATCAGCTTTTATTGTTTTTCATGCATGAACTACTCCCCCTAAATTTGTAATTAATGTGAGACTGTTACATTTATCATAAATTTAAGTTGTAAACAGGCATGACAGGCATATGACAGTCTGAATGAGAGAAAGTCAGTTGAGATAACAATTAAATATCTGACTTAAACAGTTACATGCATGCATATATATAGAGGGATCATACTATGACTTGGCTTCTGCTGATGTTGATTAGTTGATTCAATACATACCTGATTGCAAGTATATCGATCCACTTAAATTCAAACATGAGTATTGTATCAACTAGGCATGCTATTTATCATGTTGTGAAGTTTGTTGATCAGTAGCAATCATGAGTCCCACATTCAATTATCATTAGAGTATGTCTTCCGTAGGTGAGGCAAATCACTACATTCCACACTTAATGACTATGTACATTAAGTTATAAGTTCTATCTTGAGACAAATTACAGTCTCATGAATGCTTTGATGTTGAAGCTCTTTGACTTGATGTACAATGGATCACAAGTGATTCCTTTTAGAGCTGAAATATGAGCTTCATAGTCACCAGGTCTTTACTTTCGTAAAACAGAGGTGAACTTTACCCAGGTCTTTGTTTACACAAAACAGAGGGAGAATGAAGATCACACTTGTTAATCACATTCCCAGGTCTTTGTTCACACAAAACAGAGGGAATATGACTTTGCAAAGATAGAAGATTATAAAGTATTTTACATAGTGTGCTTGTGTAAGTGATTTGATCACATCAGGAGAGAACATACCTTCCTGATTCTCAAATGGAATCCTCACAGACAGTTACCTCATGCTTTTAGTGTGGCATGCTCTTAGCTTTGTTTCCACTCAAGATGAACCTACTCACATATCAGTATGATATAAGTCAGATTGAGTTTTTGTTTAATAGCCAAGTATAGTCTACTATCATTTCCCTAATATAATGCATGTATAGATGTTCTATCAGACACTTAAGTTATCCTTAACGATTACTCTGCACAAAGTCAGTCATATGCTTTTGTTGATTTATTCTAAGTTAATCATCCCCAAAGATTCTATCAGAAAATTAAATCTAACAGAATCAAATGCTTTAGTGAACAAATCAGCAAGCTGATTAGTTGTGTCTACTTTGACTAACTTGATTAGACCCTTTTCAGATCAATCTCTCAGAAAATGGTATCTGATTTCAATATGTTTTGTTTTACTATGTTGAACTGGGTTAGCAGTTATAAACATAGCAGCTGAATTATCAATATGAATTGGTGTATGAAGGAAATTGTAACCATAATCAAGTAATTGGTTCTGCAACCAAAGTACTTGAGAGCAACCTGCTGAAGCAGCTATGTACTCTGCTTCAGCTGTGGATACAGATACATTTGTTTGCTTTTGCACTGCCATGAAACAAGTCTTGTCCTAGAAACTGACATCCACCAGTGTGGATTTTCTGTTGTTGTTGCAACCTCCATAGTCACTATCTGAGTAGGAGTAGAGGCTAAAATCTCCATCTTTGGGATACCAAAGTCCCAATGCAGGTTTGCCTTTCAGGTATCTGAAAATCCTCTTTACAGCATTCAGATGTGACTCCTTTGGGTCTGATTGATACCTGGCACAAACACAAACAGCAAACATGATGTCAGGTCTACTGGCAGTTAAGTACATTAAAGAACCGATCATTGATCTATACAATCTTTGATCTACGGATTTTCCAGCAGGGTTAGGCACAATCTTGTCTATTGTTGATGCTGGTGTCTTGCATGAAGTGGAATCAGCAAGATTGTACTTCTTCAAAATTTGATGAATGTACTTTTCTTGATTGATGAAAATGCCATCTGGTTTCTGATGAACTTGTAAGCCAAGGAAGAATGTCAATTCTCCCATGGAGCTCATCTGAAATTCAGATTTCATTAAGTCTTCAAAGCTTTGGCACAGCTTCTTGTTGGTTGATCCAAATATTATGTCATCAACATATATTTGAACCACCAAAAGATCTTGATGTTCATGTTTGAGGAAGAGTGTCTGATCAATTGTTCCTCTCTTGTAGCCATTCTTCAGCAGGAAGGATGATAGTGTGCCATACCACTTTCTGGGTGCTTGATGAAGACCATACAAAGCTTTATCAAGCTTGTATACTCTATGTGGATAATCAGGGTCTTCAAATCCAGGGGGTTGAGCAACATAGACTTCTTCATCAATTTCCCATAGAGGAAAGCACACTTCACATCCATTTGATAGACTGTGAACTTCTTGAAGGAGGCATAGGCTAGGAAAACCCTTATAGCTTCAATCCTGGCAACTGGTGCAAAGACTTCATCATAGTCTATCCCCTCTTCCTGGGTATAGCCTTGAGCAATGAGCCTAGCCTTGTTTCTCAATATGATACCTCTGTCATCCAGCTTGTTTTTGAATAGCCACCTTGTTCCAATTGGGTGTTGACCCGTAGGCAAGTCTACAAGAGTCCACACTTTTTGTTTCTGAATTGTTGTAGTTCTTCTTGCATAGCCTCAATCCAGCTGTTGTCTTTTAGTGCAGCTGTAATGTTTGCAGGAACTGTTTGGGACAAGAAGCAGGTGAACAAACAAATGTTTGCCACACCTCCTTTGTTCCTTGTAGTTCTTGTATTCAGATCTCCAATGATATTGTCTGTTGGATGAGCCTTGTGGATTCTGCTTGTTGAGACAGCATCAACTGGAACTGTGGTGTCTAAGTTTGAGAAACCCATTGAAGCAGATGGTGTCAGCTGAGAGGTTGAGTCGATGAAATAATCAAAAGGCTCATTGTTATGTGGATCAGCTTGTGTGTGAGTTGCTGCTTTGTCTTCTTCCGCGGAAGTTCTACGGAAGCAGCATTTTGTTCTTCCGCAGGAGGTTCTACGGAAGCAGCATTTTGTTCTTCCACAGGAGTAGCTGCAGCATCTACGGACGCATTTTGTACTTCCGTAGAAGATGCATTACCATTCACGGATGAACATTGTTGTGTTGCAGGCATGGTTTGTTGATTTAACCCCTCTCTTTATCCCTTAGTTCAGTAGCTGAGGCAGGACTTACATCTGCGGATACGAATGCATCTGCGGATGTATTTATGGATGTAACTTCATGATGCTGACTTGATTCTTGCTGAGGTGCAGTTGAAAGTTGTACCCTTGGTGGGTCAGTTGTCAGGGGCACTTCATTCAAACTTGGAGGCACAAAAGGATAGCATGTATCCGCAGCACCTGCATTGATCAGATAACCAGTGTTAAATGATTGCGTTAATGCATCTATATCAAATAACCAAGATGATCCTTTTACATTAGTAGTAAACATGGATTCATCAAAAAAACATTGGGAGTCTCTTCAACTATGTTATGTTCTGGAATATAGACCCTATATGATTTAGAAGTGGATGAATATCCAACAAAGAAACCATCATAGGCTTTTTCAGAAAATTTCCCAATTGTTCTTTAGTATTCAAAACAGACACATGACACCCAAAAGCTCTAAGATATCCTATAAAAGGTTTCCTTTTAAATAAGAGTTCATAAGGTGTTTTATTATGTTCTTTGACTATCAAAGTTCTATTTTGAACATTGCAAGCTGTATTCACAGCTTCGGCCCAAAAAGTAATGGGCAACTGAGAATCGGCTAGCATTGTTCTGGCTGCTTCTATGAGTGTTCTATTTCTCCTTTCAGCCACTCCATTTTGTTGTGGAGTTCTTGGTGCACTGAATTATCTTGCTATTCCTTTATTCCTGCAAAAAGAATCCAGCTCAGCATTAACAAACTCAGTTCCATTATCACTCCTAAAAATTTTAACTTTTAAATCAAGTTGATTCTCAATCTTGATCACAAAGTCCATTAATGTTTCAGATGTTTCACTCTTATGTTTTAAAAAGAAGACCCATGTGAATCTAGTGAAATCATCTACTATCACCAAACAATATTGTCTTTTTCCAATGCTCAGCACATTGGTTGGACCAAAGAGGTCCATGGAAGCAATTTGAGTGGTGTAGTGTTAGTGTTAATTGTTTTGGATTTATGAGACACTCGGTGTTGTTTTCCTTTATAACATGAAGAACAATGATTAAAGCAGTGAAATTCTTTCTTTGGTAATCCAATGACTAAGTCATTTTTCACCAATTTATTCATGTTCTTCATGTTGGAATGGACAAGCCTTCTATGCCACAGTTGAGATTCATCTTCTGAAGATTTAGACAGCAGGCATGTCTCATGATTAGTGAGTGTTGTGTTGTTCATATCCAAGATATATGTGTTGCCTTTTCTTGATGCTTTGAGAAGGATCCAGTCTGCTGGAACTGTAAAACCTGGCTTAAGAATGTAACAGTTAGTGTTATCAAATAGTGTTAAATAATTTTGATCACAAATTTGGGAAACACTAAGTAAATTATACTGCAAATTTTACAGTAATTTACTTTTTCAAATGTTAAAACACCATTAGTTACCATTCCTTCACCAACAATTTTACCTCCCTTCTTATCCCCACCAAATGCCACATAAGAGGCATGTTTATGTTTGAAGTCATGGAGAAGTGCACAGTTGCCTGTCATATGTCTGGAACAACCACTGTTAACATACCACTTGTTGTCAGCTCTCCATGATTGTTCCTGCACACAAAAAGAAATTAGTTAGAATTGACAATCCAAGGCTTAATTGTCTTGGATTTGCCAGATGTGTCAACTATAGTTATCCTTCATGAATTAATCTTGAAGTTTCAGTATTAGTTGTTTATTTTGATTTGATGGTGGTGAGGATGATTCTGTTGAAGATGAGTCAGGTTTCTGGATGCCTTCATGCTTCTCTGATTCTTTCTTCAAAGTGACTTGTTTTGGTTGGTATTTTAACTTTGGAGAGGATCCTGTAGTTTTGAAAGTTTCTTCATCTTTCAGCTTTGATTGAGACACAGGAGTTCCTTTAGCAAAGTTGTCAAAGAAACCATCAACTACTTCAGTCTGTTTATCAGACAAATCCACCTTTTTGTGAGGTGTCTTAGACTGTGTTGGTGTTTTCTTCTTTGAAGTCTTGTTCTCAACAGATGATCCTTTCTTTGACTTTTGTTGATCTTTTGAATCTTTGTCTCTTTGTTACTTACTGATGATTGAGAATCTGATTCGGATGATGTATCTTGTGACTTCTTTTTGCTCTTTCTCTTGTTCTTCTTATTAAAATAACATTCCTGAATGGAATGATTATTTTGTCACATATGGCACAGTGTTTGTTGAAGTAACAATCAGCAGTCATGTGATTGTTCATATTGCAAATGGAACAATAGTGCTGAAATAGCATTCATCAGTATTATGATTCTTCATATCACACCATTTACAATATTTTTCTGAACTTTCTTCAGATTCATCCTTCTTTTTACTGTTCTTTATCTCACTTGCTGAAGCATCAGTTGATTTCTTCTTGTTTTTGTTTGGAGCATTATCAGCTGTTGGTTGTTTGCCTTTGGCTGCCATTTGTTGCTTGATATTCACCTTTTTCTTTGCATGTGTGTTGGTCTCTCTTTTACCTCGTCCGCAGGATCAGCTTCTCTCTTCCGTTGCTTTTCTGCGGATTCACTAATTTTTGTCTTCCGCAGAAGATCTACGGACTTGGTAAATTTTGCCTTCCGCAGATGTTCTACGGATTCTTCAGATTTATTTTTCCGCTGATCTTCAACACTTGAATTTTTCTTTTGCTTTGTCGAGGTTTGTTGTTTCTTACCTTTCTCAGAAGACAAAGATATCTCAGCACTTGATCCGCAGCTATCAACTTTGTGAAGGTTCAGTTCTTGAAGTCCTTCATTCAATTCAGCAATCCTCTTGCAGATAGTCTTCAGCATGTTCCGTTGCTTTAGAGGATACTGCAGCTTTGATTCTTCAAGTACCCGCGGAAGACCAGTTTCAACTTGAACATTATTACCAATGTTCAGTTGATCAGTATCATGTTCATCAGAATCATCCAAGTCATCATACTTATCAAATCTGATTCATTATGTTTAAGTGATTCAGATTCAGCAGATTCAGTTTCACTTATCTCAGCTTCATGACTGTTTTTAATGTCAATTTTGGTGCTTTGCACAAAATGTTTTGACAAATTGTTAGTCATTGTTTCAGGTAAAGGTGTGTAGTTATCATTAATAGGTGGTGCAACAGCATTATAACCCAACCCGGACCTGTTCTTTGATTCAATATGAGAGTTTAACAACTTCTCATATTATTGAGATGATAATTGAAACTTCTGAAGTTTCACTTCAGTTGATGCATGATCAGCCATGGATTTTGTTAAGGAAGTGGTCAGATGCTCAACTTGGGCTTTTAGGCTGTAATTTTCAGAAACATATTTTTCTAAATCCTTTTGTAAAGAATTATTTTGATTTGATATAATTTTTGTTCTCTTAAGTGTGATTCATTTAAAATCATAGTTTCCTTTACTTTATCAGCCAATTGTTGAGCATGGACTCTATATCGTTCAACTTCCTCAACACATGATGATGAACATAACCTGTCTTTTACCTCTCTGGCCATAGGAGGAACTTTGTTTTCCATATGTGCCATTAATGCTTGATTCTCCTCTATCACTTCCTTCTCATACAAACTCCAGTCACATGTGCCATCTTGAAGGATGATCAGCCCAGTCTCCTTAGAATTGCTTGGTCCTGCTGATGTATTTGTGGCTAGTGGGGATGTTAGCTGAGGATATCTATGCAGAGATCTTTGAGAGGTTGATTGCTGATTTTGATATTGTTGTTGCTGCTGATTTTGTTGCTGCTGATTTGTTGCTGCTGATGCTGATACTGCGGAGATGATTGTTGGTTGCATTCTCTAGAGAAGTGACCATAGAGATTGCACTTGAAGCATGTGACTTTTGATTTATCAACACCAATCTTTGATGTTTTGCTTGCTGCTGCCAGATTTTTATTTCTCCGCAGATATTGCTTAGCTCTGTAAGCAATCATTGCCATCTGCCATTGTAGATCCATCTCTTCTACTACATCAGGAGGGAGTTCCTCCAAATCTTGCTGACAGATGTTTGCTGATGTGAGTGAACTTCCAAGATAAGCTTGAAAGCTAGAACTAAAAGCTACAAAGGCTGCTTTTTGTTCTTCAGAATCTAATATGACAGTTATTGGTTCTGATTGTTTGTTATGTTGAGAAGAGTTTGCAGTTGCTGATGTTTCCCTTTTCTCTTCAGATCTTCCCTTTTCCTTTTGATTTTTACTTTGAGATGATTTCTTAGTGGGTTTGGATGCATAAAAACTAACTTCCTCTTCATATCACTCAAAGTACAAGAGTTATCACTTTCATTGTTGGAGATAAATGCACTTCCAGCATTTTTGGTTTCCTTGAAGTGATATGGTGAGACATGAGTTCTCACATTCTTGTTTCTTGATTGTTCATCCAGTTCAAGAGCTTCTACCTTAGCAACCAATGTATCCAGACCTGTTGTCTTGAGATCTATGGTATTCTTAAACATGGAGACTGTTTGCTTCCAACTTTCAGGCAAAGTGTGGAGCATCTTCTTGTTTAATTCCTCAGTGGTATATTTTAACTCCAAGATGTTCATCTCAGTAACAAGTTGCATAAATCTATGGAGTTGCTGAGGAATTGATTCACCCTCAATATGATGAAAAGTTTCATATTGTGATCTAAGGGTTTCTTTCCTTATGCTTCGGATCTCATCACTCCCTTCACAGAGAGTGTGGAGTATCTTCCACAGGGAATATGTTGTCTTGTAGTTTTCACACCTGATCAAGATTTCTTCTGGTAAAGCCATACTAAGCAAGTTGTATGCTTTAATATCGACTTTGACCTTCTTGACATCATCAGGTGGCAGGTCTTTAGTGCTGATTGGCTGGTTCTTGTCATTATAATCCGGCCCAAGAGTAGGTGGAATATAAGGACCTTGAGTGATGGACTCCCACAAGTCAGAATCTGTGTAGTTCACATGATTCCTGAACTTGATCTTCCAGGATTTAAAATCAGCTTTGGTTTCCAACTTTGGCGGTTGATAAGATCCTCCACCAAAAGTACTCATGTTTGATGCAAAAGAATTAATCAAAAATTAAATGCTAGAATTGATAAATCTATCAAAGACATAGATCTAGTATTCAATTGATTTGAATATAGATCTAAATCAAACAAGCAATGAGACAGTGCTTGCTGAACGACAAGTCGTTGATTAAATTGTTTGAAAATCAATTAAACAATTTAATACTGATAGATCAATTGATCTAAATCAATGAGCACCAATGCTCTGATACCACCTGTGAATCCAAGGATCGCAATTCAGGAATTATCAGTATTAAAATAAATCAATTTAATGATCGCGGAATTATCACTAATTGACGTTTAATTGTTTTTAATGATTAATGATGAACACAACCACAGAAACACAATAAATGCGAAATCAATAATAATTCAAATGTATTTCATTAACTATAATGTAATGATTACAAAAGAATAATAATGAATGACTATGAACAATGAATTCTATGAATCGAATAATGTTTGATGTTGATGTGACGGCAGCTAGGGTTGCACAATGAACTCTTGACAGCCGTAATATTGATTGATTGTGTTCACCGAGATGTGAAACCTAGGACTCATATTTATACACGGTTTGAGTCGGTTAAGGAAACACCAGATCTCTCGGGATTTGTTATTGATTGTGTTGACTTGTTTGACTTCGTGGTATTAGCAATCGCACAAGTATAATGATCTTCCGCAGGAGTCTTGTCGTCCGCAGAACTTTTGTTCTTCCGTAGATGATTGGTCTTCCGTAGCAAAGTTGCTCTTCCGTAGGAGTCTTCACTTCATGGTACTTGATCATCCGCAGGAACATTCACTTGGTCATTTGGTCTTGTAAGAAACATATCTACGGATTAACAATTTTGTTCATCCGTAGATGTTTCTTACACTTGGTCAATTCCAGGAATCCGTCCAAGTATATTGTATTTCCTGTCAAGTCAAAAATCAACACACATATATATGGGGTTATCCTATAGATTCAAAGCACATATATATATATTTGATTGTTACAAATATTAATTACAAGACTTGATTTTCAAGTACTAAGCCTATACAAAAATGATCTAGCCCTATACAATCTAGATCTAACAGGTTGTGAACAGGAGAGATTCATTTTTCATAAGTAATGCCTGGGCTCTAATATATCAATGCGTTTTAGGCGTATTGGTTGTGAATGAGATGAGAACTCCATAATTAAGCGTGCTCAGGTGGCAGTAATCCAGAGATGGGTGATCTCGCTGAGAAGTTTTCACCGGGGCAACTAAAAGAAAATCTGTGAGCTATTCGTGGTCAAAGCGGACAATATTGATGGTACGAGTGGCCGGATATTATAGAATGGTATCAGAGCCACTCTTGTGTTATTCGGGATGGTGGGGCAACCCTCATCAAGGATGGTAAGTCCCCGGGGGTATTCAGCGGGACACCTTAGGCAAATCCCATATCAATAGATGGATGGTGGGTCAAACCTCATCGAGGACAATGAGTCCAAATGGGGGGTGACTGTGACACTGTACATAAATCCCACATCGGTCATAGACAAGAGAGATTCCTTGTTCATAAGGAATGTCTGGTCTGTAATATCATCAACGCGTTTTAGGCGTATTGGCTGTGGATGATAGGAGAAATCCATAGTTAACTTCCTCATAATGTCACTATTATCAAGAGTTACTCTAACATCCATTGGAGTATCCACATCTTAACATACCTGAAGTATTATTAAGTCATGATTTCATTTGTTTTGAAGGTGAAGTTCTCAAACTACTGCTTCAATAGGTCTTTCTTATTCTCTTTAGCTTTATTTGACCCCTCATACATCAGCTTCAGTGCATCCCATAATTGCTTAGCATTTTGCACTTCTTCAAGCTTTCTTCAGAGTAGTCAGCCACGTCCTTTGGTATCATGCCACCTCCAGCAACAGCTAAAAAGGTGCATGGTACATGAGGTCCAGAGACAACAGATCCTAACATCCTGTTATCTTGAGACTTGATGAATCCTTCCATTCTTTGGCACCAAGTATCAAAGTCATCAGGAGTGATCAGTAGAGACTTTGTCGTAGTAGCGGTTTCCATATCAACAGTTGTGAGAGCTATCATTTGAGTTGTTAAGTGATTTGTGAAACTAAATGGATTTAAGATGGTGAGATCTTACAATTAATAGCCTAAAATGCCCTGATACCAATTGTAGGATCGTATGAGGGATGGTCAATACAATCAGTTTCATAATAAGGAGAGTGTTAGAACAACTAACAAATCAAATAGGAAACCAGGTTTAAGTAAATGATACTAAATACATAAATAAGTAATGAGACAGAACAAAGAATAAGAACAAGATAAGTATGGTTTTCAAGAATTTTGTATATTGCTTTTAAGTTCTATTATAAGTGTTACAAAGCATAAAGATAAATACAAGACCCTGAGATACTTTATGCTACATCGTACAGCCGGCTATACCTTGAAAGACAGTTGGAACACTAATCTAGACAACAAGATCAATATACAATCAAAAGGCAAATTGCCTTTTGACTTGTGAGTATGACATGTCATAGCTCACATCATAATCTATTACAAAAATGATAAAAGGTACAAAGTAGAAAGTTACAGACCTCAAACCATAATCTACAGTTTATAAAAGCATGGACCTTTTCACCAACTCCTATAAGTTGTTGAGTCTTCAGAGTGGCAGCGAAAAGTTGGTCAGGTTTTGTAAAAAGGTGACCAAAGAAAGCATGTCCTCTCTGTATTTGGAAAAAATCAGTCTTCAGTCTTTTGGCTTCGGAAGACTTTGTCTTTGAAGCTTCGGAAGACTTCATATTTGGCTTCGGAAAATTTTACACTTAGAATATTTTCCCTGAGTTGTGTAAAACTTTCGAAGTAACTCTACACTGCACTTCGTGCATGCATGCTGGAAGCTCTTCGGTTACTTTGGTTGCATCGGTCTTTAAGCGTAAACCTTACAATGTAGTACAAAACTACAAATTATCATATTTAAGAGTTTCAACTTAACTCAACAAAGTACAAAACTGCAAATTGGAGTTCAAGTCAATTACTTAAAGAAGACGAAGATAATGAGTGTTGGCTAGTCGCTATAGGTGATTGTGATTAGAGGAACTTGAAGCAAAGGAGCAGTCGGTGGTAAACACTTATGAGCAGTCGGTGGTAAACACTTATGAGCAGTCG
Source organism: Flaveria linearis (assembly GCA_024085815.1). Classification (NCBI taxonomy): domain Eukaryota; kingdom Viridiplantae; phylum Streptophyta; class Magnoliopsida; order Asterales; family Asteraceae; genus Flaveria; species Flaveria linearis. Next base: position 70,868,814 of record CM044010.1, on the reverse strand, counting down.
GTGTTGGCTAGTCGCTATACATAACTTCAGGATACATGATTAACAGACAATTCAATTTGAATTATAATTATAAATTAATTAATTAACAAACATTATATATATATATATATATATATAATAAAAATTAGAGTGAATTTCAATTTTGCTCCCTAAGGTTTGACTAAAGTAATCATTTTCCTCCAAAAGATTAAAACATCAATTTACCTCAAAAAGTTTTATATGTTGTTTTAATTAACTCTAAAAGTTTTTATTTTGAATCAACTTGAGACAATTAATGAAATTTTGGACTGAAAGTGAAAAAACTTCTGAATCTTTTGAAGGTAAATTAATGTTTCTAATCATTTGGTGGAGAATGGTTATTTTTAGAGTTAATTACATGAAAGGTCCTTGTGGTTAGGCCTGTTTGCACTTTCGGTCCTCAAGTTTGAAAACCTACAAGGTCGGTCCAAACGTTTGACAAAACGTAACACAAATGGTCCCCGTCATTGATGGCCGCTATCTTTTTCAGTTAACTGCCTGTAAAATAACAAAAATAACCCTGACTAATAACAATTTAATATTTACATATATTATTAAAAATAATCAACCCCCACCCACCCCTTCACTCTCTTTCTTATTCCTTGTTTCTTCTCCGTCCAGACCAACCGACGGGGCCACCATTGCCACCGGACCGCTATCTCACCAACCACCATTATGTCACACCCCGAAAATTACATGGGAGGGATAGGTGCTACAGGAGTCATCATCTTCGAACTCTCACTCTCCTGAGCCAAACCAAATGGCTCCTCAGTATCTCTCCTCTTATCATCCAGCTGATCATCACTCTAAGCCTGACTTCCTAGCTCATCATCAGCCTGAGCGTCAAGAATCGGCTCTAGAGTAGCTGCAACCAGTACGAGATTCTCATCGTCGGACTCAGATATCCAACCGTTTCCTGAGTCATCCATGCCTGGGTAAAAGGTAGCCGCAAATGAAGGCTGACAAGGGTGATATCAGGACATAGTGGATACAGGTACAAATGGACCCTTAGTACTGCTGCTGATGTCCGGCATCTCCTCTCTGTTCACTCGATCAGACATCTACAATAAAAACTTTTACATATCTACTTATTAATCTAACATAATATACTATCTTATTCAAAATCAACAGATAATAAAGTCTTAGTTGTAGCTACTTATAACAACCCTACGCTTCTACCTAGCGTAAAGCTCAAGATACAGAACTGTCTTTGGAGTCATGAAAACTTTTAAGGGTTATAGTCTAGATTTTTCTCGTTTTAGAAAATTTTTCTAGTTCGCTATAACCATTGGATCTGATACCAACTTTTGTCACACCCTGAAAATCGCAGCGGAAGGTTACGTAACATGGTGATAATGGAAGTTGGAATTATTCCAACGATTATAGTCAAACGTTAATAATTAAACAATTGACTACAAAGGATTAGACCTTTACACGCTTTTAAGCAAGACATAGTGAAATTCAGGATTATTCACAACCAAATTGTTTAGTCAAGCGACAACATTTATTTATTGAAATTTCACAACAGGTAATCAACTGACATGTTTGACCCTCCAAAGACTCATTCCGTTAACTCCAAATACAGCTTACCTACAACCCTGAAAAGCATGAAAAATACTAGTCAACATAAAGTTGGTGAGCATTCGGGTTTTAAAACTTCATAAACAATTAGTTTTCAAAGTTGATATGCTGTAGCGAGATAATATACCCAACGGTTTCCAACGTTAGCACGAAGATTTCTTAACACCCGATTATTCCTCCAAGCTCTTAGTGATAACTTAGCTAGCAACTCTCTTGTTTTTTACACAATTTAAAGTGACGAAGATTCCTTATAGTGGTCATGGTGTGTTTTCGAGAGAGAGGGGGAGGGTGTTGCGCGCTTGCGGTGGGTGAAGGGGGTAGGGGTTGGGTGACTGAGAGTTGTGCGGTGTAGGGTTGGTGATGGAAGTCGATGATGCGGGTGGCGGATAGTGGTCGCGGTGGCGGATGGTGGCTACGGTGGTGGTGGTTTCGGGTTGATGAGGGTGATCGGAGGTGGTGGTGTGTTGGGTTGGTAGTGGTGATCGGTGCTGAGGGTGACAGGTTGGTGGTGATGATCGGTGGTGGTAGTGGTTCTGACGGTTGTGGTGGTGATCGATGTGGTGGCCGACGGTGATGGTCTTGACTGTGGTGATGGTGACCGGTGGTGGTGGTGTGGGTGTGGAGGTGGTGAGGAGAAGATGGAGAGATTTGTGATGATGGTTGTGTTCAAAGTGGGTTTTAGTAGGCATATGGAAGACAAATTGTCATCCATGCACAAACTCCACCTAATCTATTATTATTATTAATTTTTTATTAGCTTTATTATTATTAGTATTATTATTATTATTATTATTATTATTATTATTATTATTATTATTATTATTATTATTATTATTATTATTAGTATTATTATTATTATTTGTAATTATTATTATTATTAGTATTATTACTATAACGTAACAGTTAACCGATCGTAAGGTTCACTAGAACCGTTATCTTAGGTTTTCGACTAGTCAAACACAATAAATAATAAATATATAATTATTATTAGGGTAGTCTCGTGCGCGCATTGACCTGTTTTGACCGGGTGTCACAGTCTCCCCTCGTTTAAGAAATTTCATCCTGAAACATGTTGTTGAATCCGTGTCAGGTCCGGTTTTGAACAAGTGGGGATACTTTTGTTGCATTTGGTCTTGATGTTCCCACGTGAACTCAAGTCCTCTCTTAGAATTCTATCTAACTTTAACCAAACTTTGCCTAAGCTTCTAAACTTTTCAATCTAATATCTCTATAGGTTCCTCTACAAAATAAAGCTTATTATCAATACAAACTTCTTCTGGTGGGATAACTAGCGATTCATCTGACATACATTTACTCAAATTGGGAATGTGGAACACATTGTGCACATTTCCAAGTTCACTTGGTAGATTAAGGCGGTATGCAACCTTCCCAATTCGTTCTATGATTTCGAATGGTCCAATGAATCAAGGATTAAGTTTCCCACGTTTACCAAATCTCACAACACCCTTCCAAGGGGATATTTTTAGAAATACCCTGTCACCAACTTGGAACTCCAATGGTTTCCTTCAAGTATCTGCGTAACACTTTTGTTGGCTGTTGGCAGCTTTAAGCCTTTTCCTAATCTGGACGATCTTGTATGTTGTCTCTTGAATAATCTCTTGTCTTGTTAATTTTCTTTCGCTGATATCACCTAACACAAAGGATAATGACATTTCCTTCCATACAATGCTTCAAACAGAGCAGCTTTAATGCTAGTGTGATAACTATTATAATATGAGAACTCAGCTAATAGCAGATAAGTGTCCCAATTTCCTCCAAAATCAATCACAATGCTCTTAATAAATCTTCCAGTGTTTGAATGGTTCTTTCACTTTGGCCGGCTGTTTGTGGGTGATATGTCGTACTCATGTCTAATCGAATACCCATGGCTTCATGTAAGGATTGCTAGAAGCTTGAGGTGAATCGACTATCTCTGTCAGATATAATCAAGATTGGTACTCTGTTGCGAGATACCACCTCCTTGATGTATAAATTGGCTAGCTTATTCATGCTATACATCTCTTTCATGGGTAAGAATTGTGCAGACTTCGTCAATCGATCAACTATTACCCAAATGGTGTCATGACCACTTGACGTCCGGTGTAGTTTTGTCACAAAATCCATGGCAATACATTCCTACTTTCATTTTGGAATCTCAGGTTGTTGTAACAGTCCGGATGGTTTCTGGTATTCCGTCTTCACCTTGTAACAAGTCGTACATTTGTTCACATATGAAGCTATATCTTCTTTCATATTAGGCCACCAGTAGAATTCCTTTACATCATGGTATATTTTGTCAGATCCTGGGTGAATTGAGTACCTCAACTTATGTGCTTCATCTAGAATTACGCTGCGTAAGTCTCTGCACTTTGGAATCCATACTTGGTTCATAAAATGCATCAAATTATCGGAGTCAGGTGTTAACCCCTTGATCATTCCTCGCACGCCCTCATTCTCCAAATTTTCATACTTTAACGCTTCAAGTTGAGCGTCACGGATTTGAATAATAAGGTTTGAGTGTATGGTTAGTTCTAACGCTCGTACCCGCAGAGTTTTCTCTCTTTCTTTTCTACTGAGGGCGTCTCCAACAACGTTAGCCTTGCCTAGGTGATATCTAATATCACAATCATAATCATTTAATAACTCTCCCAATGACGCTATCTCATATTTAAATCCTTCTGATTAAAAATATGTTGTAGACTTTTATGATCGGTGTATACGATGCATTTGGTCCCATATAGATAATGTCTCCAGATTTTAAGAGCAAAAACCACAACTCCTAATTGTAGATCATTGGTAGTATAATTCTTTTCATACATGTAAGGATCTATAATAATCAGATCGATCTCATATTTATGAATAAAGAATGTAAACAAATAAGGACAAGAAGTAGAAGTATAGAAGGATTGAAACACAAACTAAATAACTTCTTCTTTCTATTGCTCTTTGAATTCATAGATTACAACTTTTGATACAAATACAGGAAATGGAAAGCTTAACCAAATACATAACACTAAACTCTATTTATACTACAAAAGAGTTCTCATGCGAGTCCTATGTTCTCGCGCGACAAGTGTTGTCGCACGAGAACCTAGTTGTCATGTGGTAACTTGGCTTTTGAACTTCATCTTCATCTTGATTTGATTTCCCAAGCTTCTTGGTTCAACCCCTACAATCTTCCCCTAGGCTCAATAAATCAATGTTGTCTAGAAATCCACGTCATCCACTTGATAGCTGCCTCCATAAGCATACATCTAGTTGTCCAAGGCCTTCGTTAACAACCAACTATACTGTGCTGCTAAAATGTGAACTGATTCTTCAGCTGCAATTGGACAAGCCTGCAACCTCATCAAATCATCCCTTCTGAACTTAAGAATATCCACAGGGTCATTGATACGGTATACTTTATCCACACGTCGTATAATAGCATGCCTAGTATCCTTTTCACAACTCCATGACATAAGCTTAAACAAGCTGTTAACTGGTACGGGAGCGTGTATAGGTATCTTTCTCGTATACCTGGGATGCTTGTAAACTCGTATCTTATTGGCTTGTTTGTGTTCGGGTCTATATGGTCTCATCTTTAATGACTTTTGATTTGGCAGTAATAAAGTCCTTGAAGTTGGATTTGTTGTGTCTATATATCGGGTTCCTAATCCAATTACCTTTCCCGTAATTTCTAGGATTTACAAAATGAACACGACCCATAGCGTATAAATCAGACACTCTGAGTGTATGGAAGTCATGTTCATCCTGATAATACTCGATAGCACTTGCTCTTGTCTTTATCATATATAGTTTCTTCTCAGCATCGTATGCCTAACTAATGATCGGTTCTGAGTTTCGGTACCTTGTGAAAGGTTTGGAATGTCTCAGCGTATGAATATAGGCTGGCGATGGTGGAGCGGCAACAGTCAGAATTCCAACCTGACATATAGCACTCTGACTAGTTTGGTCTGCTGACTTTTTAGTCGGTGTAGCACTAGTCTCTCCCACAATTTCTCCCTCTTCAATCAAGATGTTAGAAAACAAGTCTTTGAGACTGTTCCCAAATATATCAGTATAATCAACCACCATCTCTTCTAAATCCTCAAACGAAGATAAACCTTCTTCTTCGTTCTCAGCAATAAGTTTCTAATGGAAAGTATAAAACTCCTCATACGCTTCCTCCGTAGTAGGATCGAAAGTTGTGTTGTCTGCTGTGTCATCAGGACTTAGTCCGGAGATATTAGCAGACCCTGATGATCCAGCGGTACCAATAGGAGCACCCGTGTCTCCACCTTGGTCATCATTATCTCCCTTCTTATCATCTCCACTTCCTACATCTCCCTCATCCCCATCATCATTACCATCCTTATCATGATCATCCTCATCACTATCCTCATCATCAAAATCAAAATCAATGTGATCCAAATCATCATCATCTCTAACTTAATCTGATATGGGCATCATATGCTCCGGCTCAACAAACGCCACTCTAGTAAAAGGTACAGGCTGATCCTCAGTAGTCTGAATCGGGTCATCTGATATAGGCTCTTGATTAGCAATAGCAATGTCTGTAGTCCCTTCAGTATGAACAGGATCTACAACATGCTCTATAACCATAACAAGCTCCTCAACATGAACTGGAGCTATCACAGGCTCAACAACAGGCTTTGTAGCTATAACTATTTAGCCTTAGCATCTGGACCAACATGTTTTTGTCCACTAGACTCTCCAAACTCAGTGGTATGTGGTGTGAAAGATGAATACACACGTGAGGTGAGATCCTTTAAGTTTTATTCCATGATCCGTACATAACTGATCAGGAACTGTTATTGGCTTTCCAAACTTCTAATCCTCTTATCTTTATCAATCATCCCTCTGTATAACTCATCAATAAGTCAGGTCTTCTACATAACCTCTTTATCCAACATACTCACCCTCTGCTCCAGTGTAACCCTCGTGGGTGATAAAGGTCTGGGCTCAAGGGTAGTGTTATGATAATCAGTCTCCCCGAACATATCATCATGAGTAGGCATTCTTGGCGGTGTCCTCAGTATATCAAAAGTAGTGGGTATAGAAGTAGTAGGCACAGAAGTAGAAGTCATAGTAATTGATTCTGTGACAACCATTGTATGCATGTCCACACTAACAGTAATAGGAATGTCCTGTACTAGAACATCTTATGTTGTCACTGTGGTCATCGGGGTCCAACGTTTCCTCAACACGCCTCGTCCTGTACCCCTACCATGTGGACTTTCACAGGCTCTCCTAACCATCCTCTTTATCCTTCCACGGGATGTGACCTATGATTCATCGGGAGCAAAATCAGCGTCTCGTTCCTCAGCAGTGTGTTTTGTCGTTGTTTCTTGCACTCTGGGACGCTCTTGGAGAACATAAGGCACGTTCCAGATTTGGTCACTATTCATTTCACTACTATCACTAGTGAACCATGTGCTCACCTCATTCATATCCGTACGATCTTGAGCTGAGCTCGTGGATGGACCAACAGTCTTAAAAGTTTTAGCATGAATAGTAGATATGAATGTACTAGATTTAATATCTCTATGTATCTCTGTAGTCTCTGTCTCAGTCTCTCGGGTGCTTGGCTCAGCTTCGAAGTCTTCAGTAAACCTTCCAAGCTTAGTAAAATGTGAACCATCCCAAGCATTTCCTCTTGCTCCCATAAGATAAGTGAAAAGATCCTTTTTCATCACCATAATAGAGTAGGTGGATGAATCAGATACTCCTAACTCAGGATGAGTAGCATTCAGTATCATCTGTATGAATTGGGGATACATCACAAACTTCTTCCCCGCTGATGCAGTCATATTCTTTTGCATCTCAGAAAATATCACCCTATATGCTTTGATACCAATTGTAAGGATCTACAATAATCAGATCGATCTAATATTTGTGAATGCGGAATGTAAAGAAATATGGACAAGAAGTAGAAGTATAGAAGGATTGAAACACAAAGTAAGTAACTTCTTCTTTCTATTGCTCTCTAACTTCAGTGATTACAACTTTTGAGTACAAATTCAGTAAATAGAAAATCTTAACCAAATACATAACACTAAACTATATTTATACTACAAAAGAGTTCTCGTGCGAGTCCTATGTTCTCACGTGACAACTGTTGTCACGCGAGAACCTAGTTGTCGCGCGGTAACTTGGCTTATGAACTTCATCTTCATCTTGATTTGATTTCCCGAACCTCTAGGTTCAACCCCTATAATGCACTTTTAATTGTCTTGATGCGTAGGCAATCACTTTTTCTTTCTACATTAATACACATCCAAGACCTGATCGGGAGGCATCACAATACACTATGAATCCATCAGTCCCATCAGGTAAAGACAATATAAGTGCACTACACAACCTTTGTTTTAGCATTTGAAATGCTTCTTCTTGATTAACACCCTACTCGTATTTTCTATATTTACGAGTCAATAAGGTTAATGGTTGTGCTATTTTTGAAAAGTTTTTAATAAATCTACGATAGCATCCGGCTAACCCTAAAAATTGTCACACTTCTGTTGGAGACTTGGGTGCTTTCCAATTCTTGATTACTTCAATCTTGGCCAGATCCACGTGGATACCCTTTTCGTTAATAACATGTCTGAGGAATCGGACTTCTCGAAGCCAAAACTCACACTTGGAGAATTTTGTGTATAAATTTTCTTTCTTTAGAACGTTCAAAATGAGCCTAAGATGACGCTCATATTACTCCTTGGACTGTGAATATATTAGAATATCGTCAATGAATACTATCACAAATTTATCCAAGTAGGGTTTGCAGACCCTATTCATGAGGTCCATGAACACGGCAGGTGCGTTAGTCAGACCAAACAGCATCACAGGAACTCATAATAACCATAACGCATTCTAAATGCCGTCTTCGGAACATCTTAATCTGCTATCAGCAACTGACGGTAACTAAATCGCAAAACAATCTTTGAGTAGTACCTAGACCCTTGCAGGTGATCAAACAGATCATCAATTCTTGGTAATGAGTACGATTCTTAATGGTAACCTTATTTAATTCTCTGTAACCAATACACATTCTAAATGATCCGTCCATCTTTTTAACAAAAAGAACCGGTGCTCCCCAAGGAGAAAAACTTGGTCGGATAAACCCTTTGTCTAATAACTCTTATAGTTCTTTTGACAATTCTAGCATTTCAGAAGGCGCTAACCGATATGGTGATCGAGCTACAGGTGCGGCTCCAGGCACTAGATCGTTTCGAAACTTGATTTGCCTTTGTGGAGGTAAATTTGGTAAATCTTCAGGAAACACTTTTGGGTACTCTTGCATAATCGGAATGTCTTCAATCTTTCGCTCCTTATTTTGACATCAATAGGTTTTACTAGAAAGGTTGGATGTCCTTCACTCAAGTACTCATAAGCTTTCATGACATTAATTATTTTTAATGAAGGTTTTCCTTTGTCTCCTTGAACGATTAAAACTTCACCGTCAGAGGTTGGTAAACGAATAATCTTCTCAAAACATAGAACTTCAGCATGATTCCAAGAAAGCCAATCCATTCCAATGACAACATCGAAACTTCCAAGGTTTATGGGTAACATATCGATACTAAAAAGACGATCATTAAGTTGTATGGTGCAATTTTTTATTACCTCGCTAGATTCTATTTTCTTTCCGTTAGCTAGTTCTATAATATATTTCTTCTTTAGCTTACAAGGTTTTATACCCAGTAATGGTTCAAACTCTTTTGACATGAAGCTTAAGTCAGCGCCAGTGTCAAACAATAGGTGGCATAATGATTATTACCAAGGAATGTACTGTTAACCACTGATGGTTCTTGACACACCTCTCTAGCATTCATTTCAAAAGCTCTCCCTCTGGCCTTCGATCCGTTCAGCTTCGGACAGTCCTTCTTATAGTGTCCTACGACACGCATTCAAAGCAAGCACGATCATTCCTTGTTTTTCTATCCTCGGGCTTTGATTGGTAATTTTGACCTAGGTGTCCAAACTTATGACAACGGTTGCAAACTTTACTTTCACTATTGTGGAAATATCCATATTTATTTTATTTCCCTTGTGATTCTTTGTTTATCCTACTATTTCTAGAAGTTCAATATAAACTCGCTCAAACCCTTGGCTGAAACCCTTCTTGTTATTCACCTGCATCTTGGAATTCCTAAACCACTTTCTCTTCCCATCGAATGATCTTCTCTCCACCTTAACAGTCTTCCTTTCAACTTCCATTGCTCCTTTTCCATAGTTGTCTCTCTTAATCAGGGTTCCACTATGTATTGCATCATCGGTCAGGGAGTGTGTGATAGCCATAGCACTCTGAATAGTGGTAGGGTTTGAGGTTGTAACATTGCTTCTTATTTGGGGTGCCAATCCCCAAATGTATCTCGCGATTCGAACATATTTAGGTGTAACCATTCGAGGCATCAATCTGGTAAGATTGTTGAATCTAGAAGTGTAGGCTCCGATCTCAGCACCTTTCATTGTGAGGTTCTAGAATTCTATTTCAATTTTCTATAACTCGTTTCAAGGGCAATACTCTCGAAGCAACATTTCCTTCAGCTGTTCCTAAGTGAGCTTATAAGCGTTTGCATCTCCCAAGAGTTGGCATTGAGAGTTTCACCAAGTCAATGTTGCAACTTGGAAAGAACAGGTTGCGTACTTCACTTTCTGTTCATCAGAACAGTTTCTTATGGCTATAACAGTCTCCATTTTCTCAATCCACTGAACAATGTCAGTGGTCCTTCAGCACCGGCAAAAACTCTTGGATTGCATCCTTGGAATGTCTTGTATGAACATCCTTGAAATTTTCCACCTGATGAACTGCCTGGGTTTCCGTTCAAACTAGAACCATTATTTGCACCAAAACTAGAACCTATGTCTGAGTTGTTTCCCATTCCATTTCCAGGTTCATTACTAGCGATTCCATGTCCTCTTCCTGGTCCGGTAGCTACGTTAGCATCGTGTTGTTCCAGGGCTGATTTGACATGTTGGGCTATTAATTGGGCTAGTTCTACTACAATAGTTGGTAAATTGACGTTTTCGCTTGACGACGTATTTCACGTTCTAGGTTGCATGTTTTAGTTCTGTTTTCGAAAGTAGGAAAAAGGGGTTTAGATGGCATATGACGTCCTTATTATAATATATTCGATCAGTCCTTTCGATCTAAACACACACACACACACAAACACACATATATATATAAACATTTTGATAATTATAATTTATAATATCATAATAGAAACCAAGAATAACATGTTATTTGCCCATACATCGATAACCATAGTTCGTAGACTAGATCAACCATCAAAATAAAAATAGTTTAACACACTACATAAGTTAACGAGTTTCTATTTCAACCAAAATACTCAAGTGCCCCGGCTTGTATCCATCATCTATCCTAAGAATGGGGTTCCACTACCGACACGCATCAGGTGTGAAATCATCATCATGTAAAAGGTGACCACTGCCATGGTAATCTCCACTCGCTCGCCCATCAAGATCACATGTTGCTGAGCTGTCACCATCGTTTCCTCAACTACATCAGCTCTCTGCTCTGCCAATGTCAGTCGGTTCCTAGTCTCTGAGAGACTAGCCTCCAGATCTGACACTCGAAAGTGAATCTAGCTCAAAGCACTATCATCAAGCAACCTCTCTTCCTTTATTATCATTATCCTCCCATCCAATGCCTAGCCTACTTTATCCTGAACCCTCAGTTTCTTCCTCATCCCAAGTAGCTCCTTTTCATAGCGAATGCATTGAGCTGTCAAGGTAGCCATCACGCGCTCAATGGACTCGCCACCAATAGTAATCCCACGAGGCATGGTAGATGACTCTCCCACCTCAAAGGTTGAAGGAAACCCATCTCTCGAGGTCCATCCTCGCATAGCCTCCATAATCCATCCCCACTACTCATTGAGCAGTCTAGCCCGTTTGGGCACATGTGATCCATCCACACAAGTATCAACATCAATCACTCTCTTTGACTCTCTCCGCTTCCTCCGTTCATACAATAACCGAATCTTCAGTGGGTGCTGCATGGGAGGGATAGGTGCTACAGGAGTCATCATCGTCGGAGTCTCACTCTCCTAAGCTAAACCAACTGGCTCCTCAGTATCTCTCCTCTCATCATCTAGCTGATCATCACTCTGAGCCTGACCCCCTAGCTCATCATCAGCCGGAGCCTCAGGAATCGGCTCTAGAGCAGCTGCAACCAGTGTGGGATCCTCATCGTTAGACTCAAATATCCAACCATTTCCTGAGTCCTTGTAAGGCCCCGTACCCGAGACCTCACAGTTGGACAATCATAGCAATAAGAAAAACATTATTTAATTCTTAAAACAATGCAGCGAAACTAACATCAAAAGCCATCCATACATTAATAAAAATTGTTGCTAAGCAATACACCTATAACTGTTATAACTTACAAAAGACCATTTAATTGCATTACAAAACAACAATATTATTAATCATGAACGGATGCCAGTATAACCCCGACGAGTAGCTTCCCCGTGTGTTATCCTCAATAAAATTACGTGGTAACTGAAAATGCATAAACGTCAGCGTTGCTGAGTGAGTTATAGTTTTAAAAATATTAAAATACCTTGTATATTTTATATACAAAAATATCTTTCTTGAATAAAATACATTACTTTCGTACGCGAGCACACATCATACGTACATCCGGATAATATTCATTATCATCATCATTATCTTTCTCATTCTTCCTTTCATTATTATCTTTCACTTTATGTCTGACCAATGAGCAATACCCCGAACATTATGCACGAAGCTGATGCTGGGCCTGAGGTCTATAAATAGACCCCGAACATTGTGCACAAAGCTGACCCAGTCACTTAGGGTATGATACAAAGGTCATGTCAATCTCAGCGATTGACCCTGTGTACGTCCTTTGGGTTAGGTAACCGTATACAGTTGAGCTTACGACATCCTCCATTAAATTTTCTTACAAGTCTTCCATTCGTTCATTATGTTCCACTTTTTGTTAATATTATTCTCACTTGATTAATAATAATACCTTACGAGCATAAACACATCACATAAAGTCATATAATAATAGGGAACATAAGAACAACACAACATGAACAAAATAATCAAATAAAAGCATCAGGTCAAACAAAGGTCAAACCTTAAAATTCTATTTTCTTCAAAACTCCAGAAAATTTCTAAGTATTTTAGGCGTATGGCAACTATGCAGGCGCATGAGCCCTGCTTAGGCGCATCAACACTATACTGGCACATGATCCTACGCTTAGGTGTTTTTCAGCCTAACTCTTGGGTCCATAAACTATTCAGGTGCATGGACCTACACTTAGGCGCCTGAGGAAAAAGTTGGGCGCAGGTACTGTTCAGGTGCATGGACCTACACTTAGCCGCCTGAGGAAAAAGTTGGGCGCATGGTACTGTTCAGGTGCATGAGTCGACACTTAGTATTTTCAGGCAAGGTTTTGGGTGCATGGGAACTATTGGGGCGCATGAACCCCACTTAAAATTTTCTAAGGCAAATTTCCAGGCGCATGGGCCCTGTTTGGGTGCATGACCTGTACTTAGGCATTTCTAAGTTAAGTTTTCAGGTGCATGGGCCTGTTTGGGAGCATGACTACCTGTTATGCATTTTTCACTAAATAAATCATACCTTACCTATAATTGCCCCTGTTCTAAGCATAAACCTATCAATCTAAACAGCCACAACATATATACCAGCAAAAAGCATGATCATAAACATACATACACCTACGAGTGCATAAATACAACCTTGAAAAACCTTTTAAATGCATTTTCAGTCCCAAAACTAGTTAAAACACATGTAAATTAGGATCAAGAACTCACCTATTGCAGCAAACAAGCAAAACTCCATAAAATTTGCTTGCACACGAGTTCAAACACCTAAAACAAGCAGAACAAACACCAAAACACATAGAACACTCAATAATCGGTTTCTAAGGGTGAAACCACCAAGAAAACCGAATCAATTATACAAAAAATATACTTACCAAGATCAAAACAACTTTTTCTACTTGAAAAACTCGAGAGAAAACTCTTTTCTTCTTCTTCTTCCTTCTTTCAGTCGAAAAGTAGAAGTGAAAGCATGTAATGGGTGGCCATACCCATAATATAATAAAATAGTTGACTTTTATACTTTTTACACAAAGTCCCCTTCCACTTTTGCTCATTTTCCTTTCTTTCAAGATATTTTCCTTTCCTTTCTTATTGCTTTTCTTTTCTTTTTAGTTTATCCCAAAGTTTCGGACGTTACAAAACTCTCCCGCTTAAAAAGGTTTCGTCCCCGAAACCTGTCATTCTTTGAATAATTGTAAGTAATGCTGTCTCATCTCTTCTTCAGTCTCCCATGTAGACTTAGAACCCTTTCGGTGTTTCCGCTGCACTCACACAAGTGGAACCACTTTGTTCCTCAATCTGTTCAGGTGCATGAGTCGACACTTAGTATTTTCAGGCAAGGTTTTGGGCGCATGGGAACTATTAGGGCGCATGGGAACTATTGGGGCGCATGAACCCCACTTAAGATTTTCTAAGGCAAATTTCCAGGCGCATGGGCCCTGTTTGGGTGCATGACCTGTACTTAGGCATTTCTAAGTTAAGTTTTCAGGTGCATGGGCCCTGTTTGGGCGCATGACTACCTGTTATGCATTTTTCAGTAAATAAATCATACCTTACCTATAATTGCCCCTGTTCTAAGCATAAACCTATTAATCTAAATAGCCACAACATATATACCAGCAAAAAACATGATCATAAACATACATACACCTACGAGTGCATAAATACAACCTTGAAAAACCTTTTAAATGCATTTTCAGCCCCGAAGCTAGTTAAAACACATGTAAATTGGGGTCAAGAACTCACCTATTGCAGCAAACAAGCAAAACTCCATAAAACTTGCTTGCACAAGAGTTCAAACACCTAAAACAAGCAGAACAAACACCAAAACACATAGAACACTCAATAATCGGTTTCTAAGGGTGAAACCACCAAGAAAACCGAATCAATTATACAAAAAAATACTTACCAAGATCAAAACAACTTTTTCTACTTGAAAAACTCGAGAGAAAACTCTTTTCTTCTTCTTTCAGTCGAAAAGTAGAAGTGAAAGCATGTAATGGGCGGCCATACCCATAATATAATAAAATAGTTGACTTTTATACTTTTTACACAAAGTCCCTTTCCACTTTTGCTCATTTTCCTTTCTTTCAAGATATTTTCTTTTCCTTTCTTATTGCTTATCTTTTCATTTTAGTTTATCCCAAAGTTTCGGACGTTACAAAACTCTCCCGCTTAAAAAGGTTTCATCCCTGAAACCTGTCATTCTTTGAATAATTGTAAGTAATACTGTCTCATCTCTTCTTCAGTCTCCCATGTAGACTTAGAACCCTTTCAGTGCTTCCGCTGCACTCGCACAAGTGGAACCACTTTGTTCCTCAATCTTTTCTCCTTCCGATTGACGATTGCCACTATTGCTCTACATAATTGAGCCGTTCATCCACTTGGATATCATCCAGTGGTACAATCATATCCTTGTCGGCTAAGCACTTTCTCAGATGTGATACATGGAATGTCGAGTGAATTCTACTTAACTCATCGGGTAATTCTAGTCGATAGGCCACCTCCACTACTCATGCAACGATTTGGAAATGCCCTATGTACCTCGGGCTCAGCTTGTCCTTCTTCCGGAACCGGATGATCCCCTTCCAAGGTGAGACCTTAAACATGACTCTATCACCCACGTTGAACTCGATCGGCCTACGCCTCTTATCGGCATACGACTTCTGCCTATCCTTGGATGGCTTCATAAAGGCTTTAATCTTTTCTAACTTTTCTATCATAGCCTCGATAACCTTGATACTTCCTAACTCCTTTTGCCCAATTTCTCCCCAACATACGGGCGTTGTACACCTTCTACCGTATAGCATCTCGTATGGTGGCATGCCAATGCTGGCATGATAATTTTTGTTGTATGAGAATTCTGCTAACGGTAAGTGATCATCCCAACTTCCTGCAAAGTCGATCACGCATGCTCGAACCATATCCTTGAGCGTCTGAATCTTCATCTTAGACTGACCATCTGTCTGAGGATGATAAGTCGTGCTAATGTGTAGCCTCATCCCCATCGCATCATGGAATCCTTTCCAAAACTTAGATGTGAACCGGTGTCACGGTTCGACATGATAGACACCGACATACCATGACAAACTACAATTTTTTTAATGAACGGATCCGCTAGTCTCTCGGATGAATACGTCTCGCGGATCAGTAGGAAGTGAGCACTCTTTGTCAGACGATCAACTATCACCCAAAAGGTATAGTACCCCCCGTCGTACGAGGTAGCTTCATTAAGAAGTCCATGGTGATGTGCTCTCACATCCATTCAGGTATATTCAATGGAGGGATCTTTTTGTATGGCTTCCGGTGCTTTGCCTTCACTTGCAAGCAAGTGAGACACTTACTCACATACTCCTCTACATCGCGCTTCATACCCATCCACCAGTAATCTTTCTTCATGTCTTAATACATCTTGGTAGCACCAGGATGAATGGAGTATCAAGTCTTATGATACTCGTAGGTCTCCATAACGAGGGATCAACATTCGTTCATTTCGGGTTCTAACACCGAGAGTGTTCTCACCCAATTCTGCGACTAGACCATTCATTTGTTCGGAATTAATCCGATCCTCTTTAAGCGCTTCGTCTTGAAAATCTTTAACCTGTTTCATCACATCAGCGGTCATAACCAACTAATAGGCCTTCACCCGAATCGGCTCGAGTCTCTCCTTTCGGCTAAGGGTATCGGGCATAACGTTGGCCTTACCCGGATAATAATGGATCTCGCAGTCATAATCTTTGATGAGCTCCAGCCATCTCCTTTGCCTGATGTTGAGGTCCTTCTGCTCGAAGAAGTACTTTAGGCTTTTGTGGTCGGTGAAGATGGTGCACTTCGTCCCGTATAAGTAGTGCCGTCAAATTTTCAATGCGAAGACCACAGCCGCTAGCTCCAAATCATGGGTGGGATAATTGACTTCGTGGGTTTTCAGCTGTCACGCGTAGGCAATTACCCTTCCTCGTTGCATCAGCACGTAACCCAGTCCCAAATAGGAAGCATCTGAATAGACCACTAAGTCCTCACTCCCTTCAGGTAATGTCAAGAAAGGAGCTTGAGTTAATCTTGCCTTTAACTCCTCAAAAGCATCCTCTTGTTCTCGACCCATACAAACTTCATATCCTTGCTAGTCAATTTAGTCAAACGTAAGGCTATCTTGAAAAAGTCTTGAATAAATCTTCTGTAGTAGCCCGCCAAACCCAAGAAACTGTGAATCTCGGACGGTGTTTTTGGAGACTTCCATTGCATCACTGCCTCAACCTTTGCTGGGTTCATCATAATTCCTTCGGAATTCACCACGTGACCCAAAAACTAAACTTCGCGCAGCTAGAACGCGCACTTGGAGAACTTGGCATACAACTTCTCCCTTCTAAGCGTTTTATAATACCTCTCGAATGTGACCGACATGTTCTTCCACATTTTTTGAATAAATCAGGATATCATTAATAAACACAATCATTGATTTATCTAACATTGGCTGACACACTCGGTTCATCAA
The DNA here is from genome assembly GCA_024085815.1 of Flaveria linearis. Lineage (NCBI taxonomy): Eukaryota > Viridiplantae > Streptophyta > Magnoliopsida > Asterales > Asteraceae > Flaveria > Flaveria linearis. The sequence goes on along the minus strand of CM044010.1, from coordinate 70,851,599 downwards.
ATCCATAAAGGCAGTTGGCGTGTTGGTTAGACCAAAATACATAATGAGAAACTTGTAGTGTCCATAACGCGTATGAAAAGCTGTCTTACGAATGTCTTGCTCCTTCACCTTCAATTGATGATAGCCAGATTAGAGATCTATCCTTGAGAACCAACTGGCACTATGAAGCTGATCAAACAAGTCGTCAATTCTCGGTAAGAGATATCGGTTCTTCACCGTTAACTTGTTTAACTCTTGGTAGCCTATGCACATCCTCATACTACTGTCCTTCTTCTTAACTAACAAGACTGGAGCACCCCCATTGAGAGATGCTTGGTCAGATGAACCATTTATCCATCAACTCTTGTAGTTGAACCATGAGTTCTTCATCTCGGTCGAAGCTAATCGATACGGTGCTTTGGCAATGGGTTGAGCACCGGGTATCAAATCAATCTTAAATTCAATCTCATGATCCGGTGGCATACCTAGTAAATCTTCTGGGAACACGTTTGGAAAGTCACGCACAACTGGTACCTCAGACAATTGTCGTACTGATGCGTCCATATCCTTTACGTAAGCCAGGTAGGCATTACATCCGCGTCTCAGGCACTTCTCTGCCACTGCCGTCGAATCAACTTAGGAACTGTAGTGATGCGATCACCATAAATCGTCACCGAAGTTCCATCGGGTGATAAACGATGTTTGCCTTATAGGATGCTAACCGATCCATCCCTAGTACTATATCGAATCCGCCTAGGGGCATGACATATAATTTAGCAGAATACATATGGCCTTCTAGTTCTATGTCGTAGTTTTCTATCATATCAGAGATTCTCATAGACTTACCAATAGTAGTTTCTTCATCAAAAGGTGCATCAATACTTCTACTACTAACAGGCAACTTAGCACAGAAAACAGTAGAAATGAAACTCCTACTAGCACCAGAATCAAACAATACAGAGGCACAAGTTTGGTTTACTAGAAACATACCTGACATGACGTCGAGGTCTACCCAGGCTTCTTCTTAGATCATTGTGAAGGCTCTAGCACGTGCTCTCTGTCCTTCTTCTTCAACCATCATCTCTGTGCTGGAACTTTCTGCCCTTTGCCTCTTACAATCCCTGCTCACATGCCCCTCTTCCCCATAAGTGTAGCATCTCAACACCTTACCATCCTTAGCAATGTGACCAGGCTTCCCGCATCTGAAGCAAACATTCAACCCTAACTGCCATTTCCCACGATGCTCCTTCCCACACATTCCACATCTCCTCATCTCCGAGCCTGCAGCAGCCACTCGTTGGTCATCCATCCTCGACTTTTTGCTATTTGGGGTGAAACCACCACGCCCAAACCGCTTTCTGCTCCAGTTCCTATCACCACCAACAATCTTCTTCACCGCTACCACCTCCACTTCTCTTTCATCACACAACCTCCCAGCTAAATCCACCGCCGACCTGAAAGTACTTGGTCGGGCAGCAATCAAGTGCATGCGAATGTCAGCCGGTAACCCCTGAATGTATCGCTTGATCATCCTTAAAACCGGCGTAATTTGATCTAGCACCAGCCTTGCCATTTCGTTAAACATAACAGTGTATTGCTGGTGAGTCATACTTCCCGCCTCTACCTGTAAGAACTCCCTTTCGATCTTGTTGAGTTCTCGGTGAGGACAGAATTCCTCAATCACCAATTTCTTCAGCTCTCACCATCTCGTTCTTCCAATAGCCCGGTTGCCCTCGGCTTGGACAAGGTTGTCCCACCAACACAATGCCGAGTTAGCAAACGAGTGAGTGGTGAACTTCACTTTCTGGTCCTCGCAACACTCACTAATCCAACACTGCGTCTATCTCCCTTACCCAGCAGTGGGCAGCTACAGCATTGCTATTTCCATCAAAAGTCGGGGGTTTACACCATTGGAATGCTCCGTAGCTGCACCCCTTCGTGGTTTCCCGCACTTCTACCTCCTCCTCATCACTGGAGGCTGCCTTCTCAGCATTTAATTCTTCCTCCTCATTATGATCCCTCATATTCTCCCTCCTTCCAGCTGTAGCCCTTGTCCCTTCCTCTTTCTCCATTCTTTCATCCTCCCTCACAGCACGGATGACTTTAGTCACTACAGACGGTAGCATCGTCTACATGACTGGATGAACCTCCTCAACTATTGCTTCTTTCACCGAGGCCCTCAAGTTCGCACTCTCATCACCACCTTCCTGGTGATGGATCTCGGGCTCTTCACATGTCGTTTCAGCAGCTCTAGCCCTGTTCTTTGTGGCACGCGACCCAGCACCACGTCCACCATGTAATCCACTTCTAGAAGCCTTAGACGATCTACCTCCAGCCATCCTCTAATCACTATAAGATTCAAACACTAACACGGTCATTCAAGGTAATAGCTTACTTTATGTTAAGTATAGTAAGTCCCTAATTATAGTGGCCAGTTGTGATTAGCCACTTACTTTACTCTTCACACCCTAAGCACTTCCTATCCTGACTACATCAGCATCTAAATCTACTGAGGTGCTATTTGTTTTTTCTGCAGGAAAAAGTCTGCAGTCTGCGGACTACATCTGTAGACATCTACAGCAGAAGAGGTAGACCAAACATCTGCAGTCTGCAAGAAAAAGACTGTTTGATTTTTTAACATCTGCAGACTGCTAAAACATGTTGTAATTAAAGTAAACCAATTTTGTGAAACTTTAAAAAGTGCTTTAATATTAAAATATAAATAAAATTCATACAAATACATTAAAATATAAATAAAAGTCATACAGACTACAATAATATTCATAAAACCATACTAATACATTTTATTTAAACCGTTTATTCGATATTCTGCATTAACAGCTCAATAATTTCATCTCGTAACTGAGTCATATATTCCCGATCTGATGTGGTACCATGTTCTTGAACATCATTTTCATCAGCATCAACATGACAATTTTCCATGACTCTTTGTGTAGACTCAATCCTTTTCTACCCAACTTGTTTACCTCTTCTATGCAATCTCTATTTGTTAGGATCGTGTACGGACGGGTACTAACTGATTCTTCATTATACCGGATCAAATAGTGCGGAATCCTATTTGATTGGCGATCCAATCAGGGAAAACGTTAACAAGATCAAACCTAACGATTAGAAAATGTTAAGAATGAACTAGGAATGATCTGAAACATTTTGTGAAGTTGGAAGGGACGAACTGTGCGCTCTGGGACAGCTAGGGTGAGAATAATCGAAGTGTTCCGTTTTTCCACAAATTAAGTGGTATTTATAGGTTACAGCCCTCATTCATACGACTGAGCCAAGCGACTGGCTCAGTCGTGCGACTGAGTCATACGATTGGTTCATTCGGACGACTGAGTCAGTCTTATGACTCAATCGTACGATTGACTCAATCACCTGGTTCAGTCATGCGATTGGCCCACTCGCATGGTCCAGTCGTGCTACTGAATCAGGATACTTAGTTAAACACATTCTTGAGTCTTCAATGGTTCAGAACTATGTCTAACAACTGTAAACCTATATAACATTGTCATATATGCGTGTAACAATTAATAATATCAATAGATATAACATTAAACAACCAACAAACATAATTAGAAGAGATTCTCATTATATTGATTAGACATTACATATGTGTTACAAGAAGAAGTTCTATTACATTTAAGCTCACTAGACTAGAACTGGGGACATGTGTACCAACAAACTCCCCCTTAGACCTAGTTCTATCTAGACTTTGACTTCTTTCTTGGACTCTTCAAATCTCTTCAGTGTCTCCTCTTTAGAAACCCCAGCATGGATATTAAGTGCAAAGCATAGACGTATGATATGCTGAAACTGTAGTGCTTGCACTATATCCTGCGTGTCAAAAAACAGTGGCCACTTGTACAGCGTATAAACATCTGACGCTGACAAGTTGATAAGCCACATGGGGTTAAACACCCTTATTGTGTCCATTGTGCCTTCCCTTTCCAAAACGATGACGGCCTCTCCCGAGCACCAGTCATAGTACCACCACTTAAAGTGTGGGGTAAAGTCCTGTGGCATCTCCCTCAGTGGAATTCGGGACATTGTGCGCGGAGGTCGCCACTTCGGGACTATCTTCGGTTGACCAGTGATGGGACTCACCTCAGACCTTCTGAGGTACCTCATAGCCTGCTGAGGCTTGAAGTTTACCCATCTAGTCCTGTACTCCCTTTTCAGGGCAGCTTCAAACCAGCCAGACATCTTCTTAGGATCAGCATATAGAAGCTTTAGTTGGGCCAACTGGTTGAGCTCAAAACCAGGGAGAGTCTTCAGATCATGAGGGAATCTGAAGTACTCGATTCCCCTCTCCCTTTTCACCACATACACGCCAAGGTCATCAAATGAGCCCAAGCAATGATCTTCCCTGACACCTTCATGTTCTTCTTTACTTTGTATAGCTTGGTGTAGGTACTTTGAGTTGCTGTAGCACGTTGGACTCAGACCTCGGCGAAGCAAGCCGCCCATTCAGCCTTTCGAATATCAACATCAGCGTCCGAGGCTTGGGCTTGGCTAGATGAGGCTTCTGCTCCTTTCTCCTTTCCACTGAGTTTACCTAGAACGTCACTGTCGAGAGTGTTTACCAAATCTGGAAACATGTTTCCCTCTCGGTCAGTGTATTCTGGGTAGTGCTGATCTGTGATGTCTTCAATTTCGATTTCTTCAACGTCGTTGAGCTCGTCATCATCAGCATCATCAAAAGTTGGAGCATCCTTAACAATTTCATCTGGATTCAGACGAAATATTTCAGCAAGCTGCTCATCAGTAAGGTCATGAATTATTTCTTCTTCTTCAGGAGTATAACTCACTGACCTTCTGACGATCCCCAGCAGATCAAGAATCATTATGAGTTGAGACTTGATCTGTTGGAGGGGAGCAACATCATGCTCATCTTGCTGAAATCCCTTATCTGTTTAATATCAACATGTAGAGTAGTAATCATTAGTATAAACTCAAGTTAATTAAACATTAATCATTAAATATTTACAAGAGTTTTATATACATCAAAAGATGAATCAAGTACAAAAGCTTAAGAATAAAACGTCTAATCAGTACTTTTGTCTTGAATCTGCTCGTGAGTTTCTGTAGTAGGTGATGATGGAGGAGCTGCTGTAGATCCATGGTCTTGTCTTCTTTTTGAACGTTGTTCCCGACCAGAATTAGCAGCATTTGAAGCAGAGTCATCATCATCATCATCATCTTGCCCCTCCTTGGCTAGATCATCACCACTATCGTCATCATCCTCATCACTCTCATCATCCTCATCATCATCGTCATCACCATCATCCCCATCTCCTTCTCTTATCTTTAGATGATCAGCCTGAGACCCTTTCAGCTTGAGCAGAATCTTCTTATTTGTAGACTCCAACTCCTCTATCTTTTGAGTCGACAGGACATTACGTTCCTGGAGTTGGGCAATCTGAGTTGCTTGAGAAGTTTTGCTCCTCAAGCTGAAGCAGTCTTGCTGTCTTTTCTTCATCAGCAGCTAGCAGCTTTAGCACCATCCTGTTAAGTGACGCTAGCTGTTCCTCCACTCCAATGGGAGGGAGAGGTGAACCTGTAGAAGCTGATGACGGGCCAGCTCGGTGGCTAGTGGTGGTGGCTGTCGTGGTGGTGAATATTGGAGGTGGAATGTGAGTGAATGGTGGATTGGTATGTATTGTGGTAGTTGATTGGGTGGAGGTGACAGGTGGTGGAATGGGTGTAGTGATGGTTGTGGTAGCTTGGGTGGTTTGAGTGGTTTGGGTGGTTTGGGTAGTGGTGGTGGAAGTGGTAGTAGCGGAGGAGGTAGTGATAAGAGTGATCCCCCTGTGTTTGGGCTTCAGCCCATGAGGCTGGGCCATACGTTTCCTCCGTGTCCCCCTGGACACAGAGGCTCCCCCTAGACTGCTGGGAGAGGCTGGGGTGTAAGATGGATCAACTGTAGAGTTCCCAAACTCTCCCGGGCGTCCACCAACCGCCCGTAATCCCCGCTCAGTTGCCACTTCCCGACTTCCCACCGTCCGGGTAAGTGGCTCTTCATCGGACTCCTCCTCCTCCTGCATATGAAAATCAGGGTGTATCGGAGCTGGTTCGGGTTCTTCCTGACCATCCTCTCCCTGGTCAGAATCATGATCATCATCGGAGTCATCGGAGGGCAGAGCAACTTGCTCCACATCCGAATCACTGTCCTCGTGGCGCCACTTCCTTTTTGCTGGCGCACATAATCATCTCGGGCCAGATGCCCAAATAGTCGCCTGACGGGGGTTTTACCGACTTCCCCTGTACACCTTCATCCTCCCAAGGTGGTATCATCCCTCACCTCGAGCACTACATCGTCCTCTTTAACCTTGGGCAGCATCGGGAGCTTCTGGTCAATTATCATCTGCATAAGCGAGGGTACATGCAGAAGCTCTCCTTGCCCTTCGCCTCTATGTTCTCCACTAAGTAAGTGAAGATCATCCGCGAGAATCTGAATGGATGGTTCAGCACCAACGCAACATATGCGCTCTGCATCTGCTCCAATAACTCATCAAAGCCTGCTTTCCTTGAAGCAATGCATCTCAGCAGCACGTGGCTAAGTACTTGAACTGGGGGCACAGGTTGCTCTTGTTAAGCATACCTGCGTTGATATCCCCAACGTACTTTACCCGTAGAAAACACCCTCGAACTGTCAGCGGGTGTAGTCGTGTAGGACAGTCACTGTCATCCCCAAACTCGAGGACTATCCTGAGATCTTCCTCGGTGATCTCTATGGCCTGACTGAGGATAGAGCTCCTGATACAGTAGGGCTCCACAGATCTGTCTACAGCAGCATTTTCCCAGAATGCCTGCTGTAAGGAGCGATACGGAGTGCAGGGAGTAGATATAGCTCTGAAGATCCTCGATCTTCGTAAGAATGTCATGATGCCCGCAAACTCCGCTGCGTTTCTGGAGGTCAGATCCAGATGAGCACAAATATTGTGTTTTGTGCTTATGATCCAACGCCTTGCCATCTGTTACATAATGTAAATAAACGTTAGTGCATGTTGAGGGTAGCTAATTTCAGTCAAAGAACTTTAAACTTTGGTTTAATCGTGCGACTGAACAAACAACTGAGTTTCAGTCGTACGATTGAACTGTGCGACTGAGATTTAGTCAAACGATTGAGTTCATGCGTACGACTGAGTCATGCGATTGGACTCAGTCGCATGTCTTCTCATACGTGTATCTAAATCGTGCGCCTGAACTCATTCGCATGGTTTAGTCGTACGATTGAATCATTCGTAAAACTCAGTCGTACGATTGAGACAATCGTACAGTTCAGTCGTACGACTGAAGTTTATCAGCATGACCAGTCGTCCATTCGACTGTTTGTCCATTCAAATTCTTGTTTTGAGAATACTAAGTGTTAAACATCAAAATTATGCTCATTACACTCAGAACCAACCGATTAAGCCTATTGTAACCTTAATTTGATCAGTAAGTACAGGTTTTAAGGTCTATTAATCCTATTAAGGTTGCTGGTACTGTTAGGTCATAATTTGTGCCCATTTTCATGATTTGACATAGTTTGTTCGATGATTTCTCTTGTAAAGTACCTGTATGATCGAAAGCAAACGTCAGAACTATGTAATCGAAGGTTCAGGTGAATTTTCTTGAAATTTTGGCCGAGGTTCGATTAGGTCGTACGTTTAGAGAGGCGATTTGGGTGAATGAGCGACTGAGGTCGATTCGACCTGTATATATACTAGGGCAAATCCCAGTCGGGCAACTGAGCCGAGTCTCATAGGTCAGTCGTACGATTGAGTCTAGTCGCATGAGTGAGTTATGCGACTGAGTCTCAGTCGTACGATTCACCCAATTGTTCAGTTCCAATCGTACGATTGAGGTTTAGTCGAACGACTGTGACAGTCGGTCACCTTCAATCGTGTGCTTGGACTCATTCGCATTGTCCATTCGTACGATTTGACTCATTCGTGTGTTCCAATCGTACGACTGGACAATACTTATGGTGCAGTCGTGCGACTGGGCCATACTTATCATCTTTTGACCATTTTACCATTACGACACTTAGTTCCATTTACCAGTAGATAAACATTATGAGTAGGTTGATCATCTCAGACATGACCATTTAAAATAAAACGACATTTTGATCACCTCAGATGTGATCCATTTATCCACCTGATCATCTCAGGCATGACCCATTTATCCACCCGATCACCTCAGACGTGATCCTTTTAACCTTTCAGAAACAATTTGTTTAAGTAAACGTTAAGCTCATTTGGTGACGTTTACAGAGAACATACTGCACAGTCCGACATTGACACATTATACATATAACTTGAAAATTTTAAAACTACGAACAAAATAAAACATCTTTTTGTGATTTTTGTTAGGTCAGGTTAGTGTAGCCTATTAACATTGACATCATATCAAGGACAGACTCATATGGAATCAGACAGGCATAAACAACATTACTTGGAATCTTTTATCTGTATTTAACCTTTAAACCCTTGCATGAATTACATATCACAGTTATTCACTTATCTAAGACTTCTAAGATCTAACTGGGAATCATGCTTGACATGATAAGTAACACCCATTGATTTTGAGCATCAGGCAATGCAGCCACGACGATTGTCAGTATACTTGTCCATTTAAATCCATACACAGACTTTTGACACGCATCAGTGATTAATTAGATGAATTAGGTCAACAAGTATTTGTGTGTTCCACAAGTATATGGTAATCAATCTTCCTCAGGAGATTTTTGAGCGGTCTTGGGACTTAGAAGATTTGGTTCTAAGAATTTTCAAAGGGATGCTAAGCCTCAGGTCAGTGCCATCGCACAGCAGAGAGGTGCAAACAGCAATGAATTCTTAGAATGGATAGGTTATGCTAAGCCTCAGGTCAGTGCCATCGCACAGCAGAGAGGCGCAATACCTATCTTCTTCTTAGAGCAGTATATTAGAATATACATTGTTTTCAGTGACATTTGTCATCTTTTGCTCTGTTTTTCAGGTCTTTGCTCGCATTTGTGGCATTTGCTTGCTCCTCACCCCTTATTGGAAATGGATTGATTGTGCAGACCAGGGATACCATGAACACCCACAACTTGTTGAATTATTTAAGTTTAAGCCAAATCACTGATGATGTCTACTTATCTATTGTGTTGAATCTACTGACACATCATACAATGCACTGGCACCACCCTAGATCTACTTTCTCCGGGTAGTTACAGTACCAACCAAGCAATCTATCATTTTCCCAATATGTTAGACCTAGACTTCTCTGATTTGTAATTTTCTATGATTTAATTAACCTTGCACAACATAAAATCCTTTTGGTGTTCCACGTAACACGACACCTGTGTACTATCACTTTCCATTTCATTGAGTCACATTTCTAGTATTTCTGTCTTTGCCTTTTCAGCTTAAGTAACCTCCCCTCTTTTTTCTTTTTCTTTTTTTCTTTTTTTTTGAGTAAATAATTACTGAACATAACCTAATCTCCCCCTAAAATACTAAAACAGAAAATCTTTTTGTATTTTTGAATTTTAATTGACAAGGAAATTTAAATGAAATAAAACTAGAAAATTAAAATATAAACATGTGTCGGACTACGCGCCTGTGTCTTCTGAGATAACATCACTTTTCTTTTTAAGACCGTTGACCTCTAACAGATATAAAAATCTGGGTTTATCAAAGGCTTTTGTATAGAGGTCAGCGCGTTGAAAATCTGTATTAATTTTTATCACATCGATTAAATTCTTTTCAAAACAGTCACGTATAAAATGATATTTGATTCCGGTGTGTTTGGTCTTGGGATGTTGGACCGGATTTTTAGTTACTGCAATTGCAGCAGAATTATCAACAAATATAGGAGTAGAAGAGAAATGCAAACCGTAGTCCCACATTTGCTGTTGTATCCATATGATTTGAGAGCAACAGCTGGCGGCGGCAACATATTCGGCTTCACAGGTAGATAGAGCAACTGATGTCTGCTTCTTACACTGCCAAGTCACCAATCTCCTCCCGAAAAATTGACATCCTGCTGACATAGACTTGTAATTCATTTTGCACCCTCCATAATCCGAATCACTATATGCCGTTAGCTCGAAGTCATCATCATGAGGATACCACAACCCCAGTGTTGGAGTACCCTTCAAATAACCGAAAATCCTCTTCACCCCAATCAAGTGATTCACTTTTGGCTTCGCTTGATATCTGGAACATAAACATGTGGCATACATGATATCTGGACGCGAGGCAGTGAGGTACATAAGAGATCCGATCATCCCACGATACATAGTGGCATCCACCAAATCCCCATTCTCATCAGGAGCCACATCATGATTTGTGGCAAGAGGGGTACCGGCAACAGTGACATTTTCATATTAAACCGACTCAGAATGTCGCCGACATACTTAGTTTGATGCAATAAAATACCGGTTGAGGTTTGATCCACCTGTAATCCTAGGAAGAACTTCATTTCCCCCATGGCACTCATCTCAAACTCTGCCTTCATCACAGATTCAAATTCTTTGCACAACTCTTCGTTTCTGGAACCGAAGATGATGTCATCCACATAGATCTGCACCATAAGCAAATCACCATCCTTTTCTTTAATGAACAACGTACAGTCAATTACCCCCCTGCGAAATCCGTGTTTTAACAGATGGGTGGAGAGCTTTTCATACCAAGCTCGAGGAGCCTGATGTAGCCCATACAGAGCCTTGTCTAACTTGTAGACTCTGTCCCGATGATAGGGATCCTCGAATCCCTCGGGTTGACTGACGTATACCTCCTCACGGATTTCCCTATGAAGGAATGCACTCTTCACATCCAACTGATAAACTTTGATCTTCATATACGATGCATAGGAAAGAAATATCCGAATTGCTTCCATTCGAGCCACCGATGCAAACACTTCATGTAGTCGACTCCCTCGACTTATCTGAATCCCTGAACAACCAACCGTGCCTTGTTTCTGATAACAAGACCTTGGTCATCCTTCTTGCACTTTAGTACCCATTTGGTACCAATCACTTTTACTCCTTTGGCCTGTCAACGAGTGTCCATACTCCAAGTTTCTTGAACTATAGAAGCTCTTCTTGCATCGCGTTGACCCAGGCTTCATCTTTGAGGGCGTCACTGACGTACTTAGGCTCGACTTGTGAAACAAAACATGAGAAAGCCCCGTCATTGACATATCCCTTTTCCATGATTGCAGCATAATCAGCCGAGTACAGCTGATTTCGTGTCTGCACACCGGATTGAATATCCCTAATGATAGACGAGGGGGATGATTCACACTGATCGTAGTCACTGGTGTTGTTGGAACAACAACTTCAGAATCCAAGTTTGTGACTACTAGTTCAGTATCCGGATTTCCCAATGCCGGTTCGGCAGCTGACGAGCTAACGTCTTGATTTATATTATGCTCACTGTCTGGTTCAGCTGCCGCTTCATCATCTAATGAATCATCACTCTCATCCTGAGCATGAGCTGAGGAACCTGAAGAACCATCTGCGGGTGTTGTGTTGCTTGAATCCAGATTTTGTGTATTTAGAACATCGAAGATCATCTGAGTAGCAATCACGTCATCCGAATCAAGCTGATGAAAATTAAAGGATTTGAAAAAGCCATCGTAATCGAAGAATGACGATGGACCTTTTACAGCAGGGGGGTGGTGTATCTTTGCACATCTACGTTGCACCACACTTCAACCTGACCTGTCGAGTTATTGTAAACTTGTTTGTCTGGTATGCTGTATCCTAGAAAAATCCCTTGATCAGCTTTTTCATTAAACTTGCCTTCCTGAGACTTCTTTAACAGGGTACATGGAGCTCCAAATGGTTCCAGATACTCCAAGTTAGGTTTTCGCTTCTGAAGTAACTCATAGCAGGTCTTGCCATGCCTTTTGACTACTGATACACGGTTAAGTGTGTAGCAAGCATTTGCAACTGCTTCATTCCAGAACTGTACTGGAAGCTTAGAATCTGCCAACATTGTCCTTGCAGTCTCGATCAAGCTCCGATTCTTTCGTTCTGCAACTCCATTCATCTGTGGCGTGTATGTTGAGGTGAACTGATGAACAATTCCCTTCTCCTTGCAGAAAGCATCCATCCACTGATTCTTGAACTCTGTGCCATTGTCTGAATAATCTTCCTAACCTTCAGATTGTAGAGTGACTCCAGCGTCGTGACTAGCACCTTGAATGATTCAAACGTTTCTGACTTAGCTTTCAGAAACATCACCCAAGTAAAGCGTGAGTAGTCATCTGTGACTACAAAGCAGTACCAGTCTCCTGCTATACTCTTTGTGCTTACAGGACCAAATAGATCCATGTGCAGTAGCTCCAGGGGCAACTCTATAGAATTGACATGCTTGGTCTTGTGAGATTTCCTGGTCTGCTTTCCCTTCTTGCATGAGACACAAAAATCAGGAAGTTTGAAGTTCTTGATAGTAACTCCATCAACTAAGTTGTTATGAATCAGATGATTTATCTTCCTATGATTAATGTGTCCCATTCTTCTGTGCCATGAGATGGATTCCTTCTCTGTTGCTTTAGATAGGAAACACTGAACTGTAGACTCAGAGGAAGAAGCATTAGACATATCTAAGACATATAAATCATTATACCTGGATGCTGAATTTAAGACTTGCTCCTCTGGAATCTCCATCTCTTTCTTCAGTATGTAACACTTGCGATTGTCAAACATCACTTTGAAGCCCTTGTCACATATCTGAGACACTGAAAGCAGATTGTTTTCTAATTGTTGTACAAAATTTACTTTGTCGAATCTTACCTTTGCATTACCTACTTCGCCTTGAGCGGTAATGTATCCTCCTTTGTTACCAGCAAAGGAAACGTGTCCCCCTTTGATTTGTTTGACATTGAAAAGGAGAGACTTATTTCCTATCATGTGCCTGGAAACTCCGCTATCTACAATCCATGTATTGGTAGTAGCACTGTAGTGGACAACCTGCACATAATTGAAAACAATTAGTTAAGGAGGGGGACCCAAGCCTTAACTGGCTGGGGTTTCCCTGAGGCATCACACATTATGAACTCTACCCACTGTCCTTTGTCAGTTGGTGGGACCTCAACCTTTAGTTTGTCACTGCTATCAGACACATCAGACATTTTAGCTTTCCACATACTATCTTTATGAAAAGATTGTTTGTGATAGACAGTGGATTGATTTACAGTTTGAACCTTTGTTTTAGTTTCCAAAACTGGTTTCACCTCAGGCATCACAGACTTGCCAATGACTTGTCTGTGTTGGATGTGGTGTTGAGGAGATGTGTAAGACCTAGCAGGTGTGTTAGACCTAACAGGGGTCTTAGATCTCTGTTTTAGGAACTGAGTAACTTCTTTGTCCAGTTCAACTTTAACCCTAGGTGTCTGATAGCGGGGACAACTAGAAGATATATGACCCCGTTTACCACAAGCATAACAGGATCTCCTTTCAAAGGGACTAGAAGATCTCTTGTGGGGTGGGGAGTAGACCTTAGGTATGTGCTCTTTGGTCTCGGTCTTTTGATGTTCACCTTCCTTGACAAACTTAACTTGTTTAACATTATGATTTATTTGCCTTTGAAGATGAGTGTTATCTTTCTTAACTGGTTTATTTTGAGTGGGTTTGGAAATCTTGGATTGTGTGTTAGTAGACTTAGAACCCAACCCAAGAGATGTTTGAACATTCTCTTCCACCCTTTGTTCATTTCCAGTTGTGCCTGAAGTTGAGGGTTTCTGATCAGCACCTGAAGACATAGTCTTAACTACTGTGTCCGGGTCACTGACTAGAGGAGTTGTCACCACATGATCTTTAATTGGATTATTATTGATTGGACGTTGTTTGGTGTTCAAAAGAGTCTCATGTGGTGGGGGCACAACTTTATAACCCAAACCCTCCCCGTTGTTGCGTTCCTTAACCAAGTTTTTCAAAATATGCGAGGAGCTCGCAAGACTATGAAGTTTTTGTTTTAAAGACTCATTTTCAACTAGTAAAACTGCTTTATCCTTTTTAGTTTCTTCAATGGTCTTTAAATAGAATTTAATATCATTCTCTTGGTTGAAGGCAACAACTTCAGTCTCTTTTAATTGTTTCTTTAAAGCCTCAACTTTTTCTTTGTAACTGCTTTCATTTTGTTTTAAAACTTTGTTTACCTCTGTGTACAATTTTAAGTCCTTTACTAAGTTATCATTGTGATCTAATAACCTAGCAAATTTTAATTCAATGCTTTCCTAAATTTTTCACATTCAACACATGCATGTTTAGCAAACAGTTCATCTTTTGATTCTACCTGTGCAGATGTGGACGTTCCGGCCATGAAAGCATTTTAAGACTGTGGTTGTGCTTCAGATTCAGCATTTAGCTCATTCTCAATGATTTGGTTAACAGCAGCTAAAGTCTCTTCCATTTTAGCAGTATCAATCTCAGCTGAGCTCTCCCCCTCACTTGCTGAGTCTTCATTCAAATCTTCAATTGATGCTATGTTGGCTTCACTGTCAGATAATAATCGGAAGGACCAATCCTGTCCTTCATCACCTTGAGCAACCATAGCTTTGGAGTCACTGCTTGTTGGAACTTTCTTTTTCTCCTTATCTTGTTTGTTGAAAGATGAGAATGGATTCCCATTGCCAGTCTTCTTTGGTTTTACACATTCCCTCTTGAAGTGGCCTTTTTCTCTACAGTTGAAGCAAGTGACTTTGGACTTGTCAAAACCAAATGTAGTATCTTTGGTAGCCACTAGATTCTGTCCCGTCTTTTTCACAAACTTCTTAGCTCGTCGCACAACACTTGCTAGAGCCCACATTATGTCCATACGTTCCAACTCGTTCTCATCCACCTGCTCGTAGTCTTCATCAGCCAGGTGGTAGTTTCCAATCTTCCGGCCACTAAACCATCATAGGAATGAAGTACTGCAGCAAGTAGTTCCATGTGTTCCTTTGCAACCTCTACAGTTACTTTTCCCAAATTTTCAGTCATTAACTTCGTTGATTGGGTAATTATAGGACTTTGTAGAACCCCAGATGCACCATGTGACTCACTAGCAGATGATGAGCCTTGATCAGCTGATGGTGATGCATTTGACACAAAAGCAGTATGCAGAGGAGCACTGGAGGCTTTGGAAGTAGAAGTAGAAGTAGGAGTAACATTGTAGAGTGATGGATCTTGAGTGTAAGCTCCTTTCTTCGTTCTATACTTGTGTCGGACCTCTTCCTCTCTCAGTTTCAGAATGAAGTCATTAATATCCAAAGTCTCCAAAACTGAGTTATAGCGTAAAGTGGAAATAAAGGAATCCCACTTCTCTGGTAGACCCTCAGCCAAGCTTGTAACTTTATCTTCTTTAGACGTCTTAACCCCATGAGTGTGAAGTTCACTCATCAGATGGTAGAAGCGATCAATGATCTCATCCAAGCTTTCATTCCCAATAGACGAGAAGTTGTAAAACTCTTTCTTCAACGCTTAAGCCTTAAGTGACTTAAGTGTTTAATTGCTATCGTATCTCTTGTCAAGAGCGTCCCATACCTTTTTGCTCTGTTTGTGCTCTGAGTATTGATGAAAGATGTCTTTGGGAATCGACTGTGTCAACATTGCATAAGCCTTCTTTTCAGCATTATAGGAACCTTTTGTGCATCACTTAGTCCACTTAAAGTCAACGGTATTCCATCAGCACCAACGGGCATGTTATATCCAGTTCAATCGAGTTCCACAAATTGGTATCCACACCATTTAGATGAATTTCAAATCTTTGTTTCCACTGAGAAAATTCATTAATAGACAGTAGTTTAGGTGGTTTATTATGGTTTCCAATTTCATTTTCCAGTAACAGAAGGTTCTGAATCCTAGAGTCCTTTCCGGCTGAGAAGGCAAAATTTTCGGAGTCCATTTTGTCTTAGTTTAAACTAGAAGAGTGAACTGTTTGGGCGACTGGAGTGTACGACGGAGAGGCGACTGACACAAACAGTGTGCGATTGAACTCAATCGTACAACAGGACAGGCGATTGTGACACTTGAGCGACTGGACAAAACCGACTGAATCAACCGGGCGATTGAACAAGCGACTGAGTTCAATCGTACGATTGAACTGGGCGACTGGACTTTAGTCGTACGATTGAGATAATCGTGCGACTAAGACTGTTGAAATTGAGGGTTTTCACAAACTTTGACCTAAAACGCAAGTTTTTACACCCTAGACGGCTGTAACTCAAAAAAGATTGAATTTTCAGAACATGCACATGTAAAAGCTTGATTTTTGAGCAGAAAGAACAGATCTTTTCGCTAAAAACGTAAACTTTTTCACAAAAATGATTGAATCCACGAAGAATCAAGAGCCAAAGCTCTGATACCACTTGTTAGGACCGTGTAACGAGCACGTTCTTGAACGTAAACTTTTTCACAAAATCGAGGTTCGTCCCTTCCAATTGTGAAGTCACTGGATCGGTAAACATCCGAGCATGTTCTTGAAGGAAGGATAAATAACAGCATAAACCAAAAGTCAATCAATAATACGAACAATAATCGAATGATTTTATTGATAAAACATAATGATTTTAAGCTCGTTACAACTTAAGAATCAAGACTCTTGGCAAGGGGAGATCGAGCATGATCTCCCCTCTCATCCTGCAGCACCTAGGCGCCGGGCACACTATCAAAACCCATTTGGTTTCTACACATTGAAACTGGTATATATAGGCTTCGGCCCATATTAGATGCGACTGGGCCCATTCGTGCGATTGGACCATGCGTATGGTTCAATCGTACGACTGGACCATTCTTATGGTTCAGTCTTACGAATGCCCCAATCGCATCTCTCAGTCGCACGACTGGTCCATTAGCATGGCTCAGTCGTACGACTGAGTCTCATTCGCATATGCTCCTGCGAATGACCCAGTTTCATGTATTTACAAGGTGTATAACATTAAGCCTAGACTATTCGTCAAGCGACGGACACACTATATATGACAATATATGCTCCAACAAATTCCCCCTTGGACGTTGCTTGCGAATAGTAGATAACACCTCTTACAATGTTCAGTCAATCTTTGCTCTGGTTTCCAATAGAATCAAACGAACAACCATATTAGCCAACATTGCCGATCCGTCAGGTTGCTACAGTATCCCTGAAAATGAATTTAGGCACAATAGCTTTCGTTTACTTTGTAGAACACCATCATAGCAGCAAGATTCCCCATATGACTGATTTTTCCAGATAATGACATGAACAGTTTTCCATTGCTTCAATCTTCACACATTCTAACCTGATTAACATTAACAACTGTAGAGATTCCCCCTCACATTCAGCATATCCCAATATATAAACATTGTGCTCTCCTGGCGTCTTCATACGGTGTATTGGGCAAAAGGTTGAAGGTTCCAATCCACAGCTGACAATATCAAACAAATCAGCATGCATGTAGATTCATCATCAGAAACCTGCTCACATCATCACTTTCTGATTGCGTCTTCAATCTCTCTATACATGGATTCCCCCTAAGAATGAGAATCCTCTCTGTACGGATAAATATATCTTGATTGGCCCATAAATAGTCAGATGCTCCTGACTACCCCACAAAATCAGCACCGACAGCTGACATCTTCTCTTCTCTCTTTCGTGTTCTATCAACATTCACCTATTCTAGAAGTCCAACGAATAATGGGGTATCCATCGAACTTGTTTGACATAAGAACCTCAGGGTGAATGTCCTTTGCTCATCCTCAACTCTTGCATAGACTCTCCAGGAAAATCTTCACTATTGACCCGAAGACAAACTATACATGACCCGATAATTTTCCCCCAAAAAAATTTTTATTTTACCAAACTTTTTCAGAAGGCTTCCCGACTGATAAAAATGGTTTAGGGAAAAATTCATGCAAGAAGCTGTTCCAGACTCTTTTTTTTGGTCTGGAACAAATGCGGATGAGTCAATGCAGATGGCTCATTCGGGCGATTGAACATACGACTGGTCCAGTCGCACGATTGAACATACGACTTGTCCAGTCGCACGAATGGTCCATTAGCATGGTCTAGTCATACGAATGGTCCATTCGCATGGTCCAGTCGTACGAATGGTCCATTCGCATGGCCCAGTCGCATGAACGGGTCTGCACGTAGAATTTCAGATCTGCAGCCGCCAGGGCTGCCAAAAACCCTAATCTGACGAATTTTACTTGAACCGAATCAAGATAGACATCATCAGATTCGCAAGGGTGATAGGAACGTGGTTTCGAATTCGATTTTAACATAGAAACACCACACGTACCCAGATCTGAGTAAAACACGAAGAACACGAAGTGGGTTTAACGTCAAGATCTGAACTTTGATCCAGAAATCAAGAGCTCGGGTTGCTAAAATGATTGTTAGATCATTCCAGCAGTAACCTGGCTCTGATACCAATTGTGAAGTCACTGGATCGGTAAACATCCGAGCACGTTCTTGACGGAAGGATAAATAACAGCATAAACCAAAAGTCAATCAATAACACGAACAATAATCGAATGATTTTATTGATAAAACATAATGATTTTAAGCTCGTTACAACTTAAGAATCAAGACTATTGGCAAGGGGAGATCGAGCATGATCTCCCCTCTCATCCTGCAGCACCTAGGCGCCGGGCACACTATCAAAACCCATTTGGTTTCTAGACATTGAAACTGGTATATATAGGCTTCGGCCCATATTAGATGAGACTGGGCCCATTCGTGTGATTGGACCATGCGTATGGTTCAATCGTACGACTGGACCATGCGTATGGTTCAATCGTACGACTGGACCATTCTTATGGTTCAGTCTTACGAATGCCCCAATCGCATCTCTCAGTCGCACGACTGGTCCATTAGCATGGCTCAGTCGTACGACTGAGTCTCATTCGTATATGCTCCTGCGAATGACCCAGTTTCATGTGTTTACAAGGTGTATAACATTAAGCCTAGACTATTCGTCAAGCGACGGACACACTATATATGACAATATATGCTCCAACACTATTAAGCATTTTTGTTGCTCAATCGACCATTGTTGTTCCTCTCCCATTTCTATTAATCAACAAACAACAAACATATTTTTCAAATCAAACAAAATATTCAACAACAAAATACATTTCAAAAAATAATGAACCTATAACAACTAATCATTTTACACAACCAGAATCAAACATTAATCAACCTATAACAAATAATCATTTTACACAACCAGAATCAAACATCAAATTCAACAACAATCACTAATCATAAACCAAATTCAAACATTAATCAACCTATACATATCACAAATCAAACCAAATACTAAACCAAATCACTAATCATAAACCAAATCACCAACCAAACAAACCAAATCATTCATCATACAAACTAAAATCACTAATCATACAAACTAAAATCACAAATCTACCTACACAAATCACAAATCAAACTAAATACTAAATCAAATCACTAACCATAAACAAAATAACCAACCAAACATACTAAATCACTAACCATACAAACTAAAAACACTAAATATACAAAATAATATCAAAAATCTAACAAAATCATAAACCAAATCACAAGTCATACTAACCAAATCACAAATCATCTTACATAAAAAACAAATCAACTATAAACTTAAACAAAATCAAAAAATTAAAAAAAACTTACCTGCTTGGCGGCGGCCGGAGTAGGGCGGCAGGGGGGTCGAAGGCCGGCGGTCGGAGGGGGGAGGGCTGGCTGCGATTAGCGAGGGGGAAAGGAGGGGAGGACTGGCTGTGATCGGCGAGGGGGAAAGGAGGGGGGAGGGATGCAACTACGATGGGGAAAGGAGGGCGGTGGTGTGGAGAAGGAGGTCGGCAATCGGGGCAGAAGAGGTGGACGTCGGTGGTCAGAGGCCGGGGACCGGAGCAGAAGAGGTGGAGTGGTGTGGTGTGGTGGGGGTTGGAGGTGGGTTGGACTTTGGAGGGTTCCAAATGAAAGAAAACAATCTGGAAGGAGAAGAGAAGAGGTTGTAAAGACATGAGAAGTGGTTGTACCACACCTTCTCCGTGCAGACGTCAGGAAGACATTTTTTTAATGAAACATCTTCCGAAAAACAAACAGTCTGCGAACTCAAAAATTCTTCCCGCGTCTGCGTGTGCGGAGATGAAGAGGTGGGGAGGAGCTTTTGCCAAAAAATAAACACCCCCTAAGAGAACATAATTCAAATAGCAAATATGCTTGTCTCGCCCTATATGATGCTACAAACGTTGGCCGTGAACGCGAGTCGCTACTCCACTTGCATCCTTTTCCTTTAGTCCTATTCTCAGTTTAAGATTAGGTTTTTGAAGATATTTACCCAATTCAGTTAAACTTTAGCTCTGATACCAACTTATAAGGCCCCATTCCCGGAGACCTCACAGTTGGACAATCATAGCAATAAGAAAAACATTATTTAATTCTTAAAACAATGCAGTGGAACTAAAGTCAAAAGCCATCCATTCATTAATAAAAACTGTTGCTAAGCAATACACCTATAATTGTTATCAGTTACAAAAGACCATTTAATTGCATTACAAAACAACAGTATTGCCCTGACAAGTAGCCTCCCCGTGTGTCTTACTCAGCAAAATTACCTGCAAACTGAAAATACATAAAAGTCAGCGTTGCTGAGTGAGTTCTAGTTTTAAAAATATTAAAATACCTTCTGTGTTTTATATACAAAAATATCCTTCTTGAATAAAATACATTACTTTCATATGCGAGCACACATCATACGTACATCCGGATAATATTCATTATTATCATCATTATCTTTCTCATTCTTACTCTTATTATTATCTTTCACTTTCTGTCGGACCAATGAGCAATACCCTGAACAATATGCATGAAGCTGATACTGGGCCTGAGGTCTATAAATAGACCTCGAACATTATGCGCAAAGCTGACCAAGTCACCTAGGGTATGCTACAAAGGTCATGACAATCTCAATGATTAACCCTGTGTACATCCTTTGGGTTAGATAAACCATGCTCAGTTGAGCTTACGAAAACATGGTCGTCCACCTCCATTAAATTTGCTTACAAGTCTTCCATTTGTTCATTATGTTCCACTTTTTGTTAATATTAATCTTTCACTTGATTAATAATAGTACTTTACAAGCATAAACACGCCACGTAAAGTCATATAATAATAGGGAACATAAGAATAGCACACAACATGAATAAAAAATCAAATAAAAGCATCAGGTCAAACCAAGGTCAAAACCTTAAAATTTTGTTTTCTCCAAAGTTCTAGAAAATTTCTAAGTGTTTTAGGCATATGGGAACTATGCAGGCGCATGAGCCCTGCTTAGGCGTATGGGAAATATGCAGGCGCATGAGCCCTGCTTTGGCGCATCAATACTATACGAGTGCATGATCCTACACTTAGGTGTTTTTCAGCCTAACTCTTGGGCGCATGAACTGTTCAGGTACATGGACCTACGTTTAGGCGCCTGAGGAAAAATTTCGGCGCATGGTACTGTTCAGGCGCATGAGTAGACACTTAGTATTTTCAGGCAAGGTTTTGGGTGCATGGGCACTATTGGGTGCATGAACCCCACTTAATATTTTCTAAGACAAACTTCTAGGCGCATGGGCCCTGTTTGGGCGCATGACTTGTACTTAGGCAGTTCTAAGTTAAGTTTTCAGGCGCATGGGCCCTGCTTGGGCCCATGCTACATGTTATGCATTTTTCAGTAAATAAATCACTCCTAATCTATATTTGCCCCTGATTTAAACATAAAACTATCAATCTAAACAACCACAACATATATACTAGCATAAAACATGAGCATAAACATACATACACCTAAGGGTGCATAATTACAACCTTGAAAAACCTTTTAAAAGCATTTTCAGCCCCAAAGCTAGTTAAAACACATGTAAATCGGGGTCAAGAACTCACCTATTGCAGCAAACAAGCAAAACTCCACCAAACTTGTTTGCACACGTGTTCAAACACCTAAAACAAGCAGAACAAATAACAAAACACATAGAACACTCAATAATAGGTTTCTAAGGGTGAAACCACCAAGAAAACCGAGCCAATTATACAAAAATTACTTACCAAGATCAAAACAACTTCTTCTACTTGAAAAACCCGAGAGAAAACTCTTTTCTTCTTCTTCTTTCTTCTTTCAGTCGAAAAGCAAAAGTGAAAGCATGTAATGGGCGGCCATACCCATAATATAATAAAATAGTTGACTTTTGTACTTTTACATAAAGCCCCTTCCACTTTTACTCGTTTTCCTTTCTTTCAAGATATTTTCTTTTCCTTTCTTATTGCTTTTCTTTTCTTTTTATTTTGTCCCAAAGTTTTGGGCGTTACAGTCTTCCATGCCCGGGTAATAGGTGGCCGCAAACATGGTTGTAAAATTTATTAGACGCTCCCTAGTCGGTCAAGCGAGGAGTTGAGAGTACTCGGTCTAGGCGGAGAGTACTCGAGGAGTACTCGGACATGTTAAATTATAAAAAATTTAATTTTGAAAAATTAAATGTATGTCAAATAATGTAAATTTACTAATATTTATAACAAAATATGTGAAAATGATATTAATTCTTTGATATAATAGGCATATAAATTATGTTTTACTTTTGTTAAAGTTCAAATTGACCCGAGCCTACTATATCTGGTTCTAGTCAAGGTTGACCACGTTTGATCGATTCTGAGTAATTAGGCGGAGTTAAAGAAAGTCGTCTCGACAATCTACCTTGAAACGATTACTCGGAGAGTACTCGGCCTTGTAGACCTTGTTTTACAACCATGGCCGCAAATGAAGGCTGACAAGGGTGATACCAGGGCATAGTGGATACAGGTATAGATGGACCCTCAGTATTGCTGCTGATGTCCGGCACCTCTTCTCTGTTCACTCGATCAGACATCTACAGTAAATTTTTTACATATATACTTATTAATCTAACATAATATACTATCTTATTCTAAATCAACAGATAAATAAAGTCTTAGTTGTAACTACTTATGTCAACCCTACGCTTATACCTAGCGTAAAGCTCAAGATACAGAACAATCTTTGGAGTCATGAAAACTTTTAAGGGTTATAGTCTAGATTTTTCTCGTTTCAGAAAATTTTTCTAGTTTGCTATAACCATTGGCTCTGATACCAACTTCTGTCACACCTCGAAATCACAGCGGAAGGTTACGTAACGTGGTGATAACGGAAGTTGGAATTATTCCAACGATTATAATCAAACGTTAACAGCTAAACAGTTGACTATAAAGGATTAGACCTTTACACCCTTTTAAGCAAGACATAGTGAAATTCAGTTTATTCATAACCAAATTGTTCAGTCAAGCGATAATAGTTTTTTATTGAAATCTCATAACATGTAATCAACTGGCACGTTTGACCCTCCAAAGACTCATTCCATTAAATCCAAACAGAGCTTACCTAAAACCCTGAAAAACACGAAAAATACGAAAAATACCAGTCAAGATAAAGTTGGTGAGCATTCGGGTTTAAAACTTTATAAACAACCAGTTTTCAAAATTGATATGATGTAGCGAGATAATATACCCAACATAGACTAGCTAGGTACTATGATAACAATCAGATACAATCATATTCAAGCCAAGAAACACATCGTTGCCCCACAATAATACAAACATATAAACTTTCTCGCCACATTTCCTAACAAGCGTGACTGGTCGCGAGAGCGGGCCCTTCTAACCCGATAGATCTACTGATATAGTCTGCGGCCTCCCCGAGGTTAATGATTATAGGAGATTTAGGGCTCAATAGTCATACACTTATACTATTGACCAAAACTATACCGTCATCAATATATTATCATCGTTTTACCCATCATGAATATAAAAACAGTTAATTATGTTTTTTTCCCCAAAACAGTTTAAATAAAACAATATTTAAAAATGGGGCCAAAGAACTTACATTCGTACGTGATCAAATAACTGATCAGAAATGTCTTGCATCGATCTATCAAGATCCTAAACGTGGAAGACTTAATTAAATTTGAAAAAGCATATTCATGAGAATGATTTTTCACCCAACTTATTCCTTTTAAAAATAAAATATTTTTATTATTACCTATAGTTTTTTAAAAAATCATTGGTATTTTGTAAATGTTTATCACTTTTCCTAAGGAACTATGAGTTGCAACACATTCATCTTACAAACTAATATCTATCTTAAATGTATACTACTTAATTAACTAGGCATTTAATAATATCACTAGTCCATTTGTAAATCCTACGTTTATTTCTTACGTATTATATTTTTAAACTAGATGATTTATAAAACAAAAATCCATATTTACATTTATTTTATAATTTATGGCAAATTTATTCAAAGATTCACCAATTCCTGTGTAAACAGTAAATTTTATATTTTTATTCAAAAACCTATTTCTTTTATAAAACAAGTTTTTAATGATGTCAAGATTATTTAATAATAAAACATATATTCTTTTTGTAAGGTTAATATTATTTTTAAATCTATGAATGTATTAGTTAACCTTTTTAAAATCTGTTAACTTGAGGTCGTGTTGAACATGTATATTTACATATATTCCTTTTTATTCATCGTTATTTGTTCAAAATATATATATTTTTCGGTGTTGTGTGATTATATTTATAAATTCTTGGAATCTGACTTGTCGTCTTTAGTCGAGTTCATTTGTAATAACATCATTTTAGCCTTACGTACGGTCTTAATCACGGTTTCTAGTCCTTGATTCTTTTATCATCCAACTTTTCATCTAAGTGATTTCTTATAATATGTCGAAGTATAGATTTGATATTTAACATTTTATCTTAAACTTTTCTTTTTATGATAAACAATACCATCCATTATTTCATCTTAATCACATTCCCATGGCATCATATCCAACATCATCCATCACATTTTGCTTAATCAATATTCTATGATTTTATTTTTAACATCATTCCTACTTAATCATTCTATGAACTTATAATCTCCAATTTTTCCCAACCTACACATACATACATACATATGCAACATATACATACAACTATATATACTCTTTTGAACCCAAATCATACCAACAATATTATTGCATCAAACTAATACCCTTTTAACATGCATTTTCATATTTATAACCCATTTTAAAAACATCATTTTCATCAAAACATCATTTTCATCAAACATCTAAGTGAGTGAAACAAGGGTTTATCAAGATTATCATCTTGATCATCCATGCATGAAGTGATAAAGATAATATAATTCAAATGAGTATACCTTGAGCCTAAACCAACGGTTTCCAACGTTAGCACGAAGATTTCTTAACACCCGATTATTCCTCCAAGCTCTTAGTGATAACTTAGCTAGCAACTCTCTCGTTTTTTACTCGAATAAAGGTGATGAAGGTTCCTTATAGTTGTGATGGTGTGATTTCGAGGGGGGGTGTCGCGTGCTCACGGTGGCTGAAGGGGGGTGGGGTTTAGGTGACCGAGAGTGGTGTGGTGTAGGGTTGGTGATGGAAGTCGATGGTGCGGGTGGCGGATGGAGGTCGCGATGGCGGATGGTGGTCGTAGTGGCGGATGGTGGCTGCGGTGGTGATGCAGGTTGATAGTGGTGGTGGTTCCAGGTTATTAAGGGTGATCGGAGGTAGTGGTGTGTCGGGTTGGTGGTGGTGATCGGTGGTGATCGGTGGTGAGGGTGACAGGTTGGTGGTGATGATCGGTGGTGGTAGTGGTTCCGGCGGTTGTGGTAGTGATCGGTGTGGTGGTCGGCGGTGATGGTCTAGGCGGTGGTGATGGTGACCAGTGGTGGTGGTGTGTGTGTGGAGGTGGTGAGAAGAAGATGGAGAGATTTGTGATGATGGTTGTGTTCAAACTGGGTTTTAGTAGGCATATGGATGACAAGTTGTCATCCATGCACACACTCCACCTAATCTAGTATTATTGTTAATTTTATTATTAGCTTTATTATTTTATTAGCATTAGTATTATTATTATTAGTAGTATTATTATGATTAGTATTATTATTATTATTAGTATTATTATTATTAGTATTATTACTATTATTAAACGTAACAGTTAACCGATCGTAAGGTTCGTTAGAACCGTTATCTTAGGTTTTTTGACTAGTCAAACATAATAAATAATAAATATATAATTATTATTAGGGTAGTCTCGTGCAAACATTGACCAATTTTGACCGGGTGTCACATATTACCACTAGACTGCCTCACCATCTCCACCATACCACTTCAACATCACCACAGATCACATCACCATCATTACCGAACCACATCACAATCACCACCGGACCTACCGAACTGACATGTAGCCACATGAAACAGGCTGATTCAATTGACCAACGCTAAAGACATCCACCAACCACCGAAAAAACAGTAAATTCGTTGTGGCGGTGGCATTCTAATAGAGGAGATTGACGACGACCGCTGACATTCCGATGGAGGAGGGCGGCGGCGGCGGAGGAGCAACAGTTGGCGTATCCCCATCACCACCTTGAAAGGCGGTTGCTTCTGCTGCCTCAATCGATCAACACCCCATCGCCACCATCTTCTACCCTTTGTTCCTTACCTTCTCTTATGATGGCGGCTGTAGAATTAGATGGGTGGAAGGTGACCGGTGGTAGGAGTGACAGATTAATAGTGGTTGCGGGTGTTAGAGTGACGATGGTGGCAGTGGGTTTTGACGGAGTTGATGGTGTTTTCGTTGGTTACGACATGTAACAGTGGAGACGGTAGTGGTAACGGGTGGTGGCGGCGGTAATCGGCATGGTGGTGGTTGATGGGTTTGAGATTTAGGGAAGAAAGAAGAATGTGGGTTTATGAAGGTGGGTTGGTGGGCCCTACTTAACACATTTTTTTGTTTTATTTAATTAGAAATAAATTTAATTTTCTTGTTTAAATTTATTGTAAGGTTAGTTTAGGTATTTTTTAAAATTTAACTGAAAAGTTAATGTCTCATCCATGACGGGACCATTTATGTTACGATTAACAGTTTGGACCGATATTGTATTTTTTCAAACTTGGGGATCGAAAATGAAATTAGGTCTAACCACAGGGATCTTTCATGTAATTAACTCTTATTTTTAACTAAACTCAAGGAGTAAAATCAAATTTAACTCTAAAAATTAAATTAAAAAAATAAATTCAAGTGAAACCAAGCAAACATCGAGCGAGCATACCTTTGCTCGTGCTTGGTTCGTTAACAAATCGAGCACGAGTTGTTTACCACCGAGGCGAAATCAAGCGAGCATATTTCCAAGTTATGTTCAAACGAGTTTTGAGCGTCGAGATTTTTGGACAACCCTAATTAGATACTCACAAATCTATTCAAGCCGACAACATCAAGAAAAGTTTGGTACATTCAATCATTCTCGTTACTTGTTAGTCCATTTGGAGGCTAAGAGCATTCACAGCCCGTTTTCTCATATTTTTATTGGTTGGTGCCCTATATTATAAAGGATGATTAAGAGTGAAGGAGAAAGAAAATTAATCGTGATTCTCCAACATGGGATATCACGGTACAACCTCCATAATTTTTTAAATATTTTTGAAAGTAGTTGTGAGTGGATGAGAAAAAAAATATAATGATAAATTTATTAAAAAATATTATTTAATTGAATAAAAGAGAGAAAAATAAAGTTTTATAGTGTAATTATAAATATGAGAATGGATGATGGATTATGAATGCTTTAAAAAACAATATAATCTTTAACAAGGAAAAGGTATTCATGAATAATCTTTTCACTGGAATAAAGTTGTTATCTCATTTTTACGACAGCAAGGCTTGGAATAGTCTATTAGAAAATTGTTTAATAATGTTTATTTTGCATCTCCTCTATGGTATCTATATCTTCATTGTATTCTATTGTAATTTGAAAGCTTTAGCTTTTTGTTAATCTCTATTAATAAATTTTTTCCTTTAAATTAAAAAAGCTGCCGGTCAATGATGATGCGTGACTCGAGTGACGTAAATAAAAGAAATACGTAAATGACGTGTGAGAGCATTAATAATGGTTTTTTATCTTTATCCATATAATTATATTAAAAATCACTATATTTTTTCTCTTATTTTCAATTAAATAATACTTTTTATACCCTTATTATTACTTTTTTCTCTCTCATTCACTCACTACCATTTTAAAAAATATTAAAAATTTATAAGGATTTTACTGTGATTGTTCAAATATACCAATTCACAATAACATTTTCTCTCTGCTTTATTCATAACCGTTTAAAATCATTCCATATAATATACCAAACACATATATTTATATATTTAAGGAGTGAATGTTCTGAAATAACAAAAACTCAAAACTCTAGTTTCCCTTTCATCTACATTGCTCCGATCATGTCCTCTGAAACCCTAATTTCACACTTCAAGACCCCTAATTCACCTCTCAATTCCCCCAAACTCCTTCACCTACCTCCACCACCACCACCACCACCACCACCACATCATCCCACCGCTTTACATTCAATGTTTTCCTCCGCCAAATCATCCAAATGGCTCCACCGCCTCCGTGCCTCCAGAGGATTCCCTGAGTCCGATCACATTGACCTCGACCACTTTCTCTCATCATCTCTTCACAAAATTGATCCTGTAATTGATCCTGTAGTTGATCGTATAGATTCTACACTCACCCGTAAAACACCCCTGCCGGAGGACAACCTGGTGGCTGAAAAATGTAATGATGATGATAATGGAGCTACACAAATGCGTGATTTGATAACCAATGTGCTTTCGGACCTCTTTTACATGGGAGAGTTTGAGGATCGATCGAGTGTGAAGAGGAAAAAGACTTGTAGGAAGCAACAATGCCCTAGAATCTGTGTTGTATCGAACTATTTGGATGTTCAGAATGTGGCTGATGGAAAGGAGACGGGTTCTTCGGCGTTGACTTTGAGCAGTAGGCGTAAAGTTAGAGAAGTTAAGCAGGTGAGTGAGTGTGTAGAGGAGGCGGAGGGGAAAGGTCGGTGGGATCTTTCGGCGTATTCGCAGACGGAGGTTACGGTTATTGATACAAGTGTTGCGTGTTGGAAGTTTGAGAAGGTGTTGTATAGGAGGAAGAATGTGTGGAAAGTTGGGGATAAGAAAGGTAAGGGTTTGATGAGTGGTGATAGGAAGAAGAGGAAAGAGAGACTGAAAGAGGGTGGTGGTGATGTGCAGAAGAAGAAATTGAAAAAGAAGTTGAAATTGTGCAGTTCATTAAATTATGTAGATAAGGAAGAATCCATGGTTCCATCAAAGTTCGATCAGGTAGAACTTTTTACTTTAAACTTTTGAATTGTGTTGCTTTACTTAGGAAACAGCAGCAATAGTGTGTGCACTTGCACCAGATTGTTAGGATATTATGCCACATCAATTATGGATGTTGTGAAAATGGCTGGGTGCTATCTAGTCACTCATTATAGATCACTGTATATCAGTTAGCAATTTTCATTCTTTTCTGGATGACAATGTTTTCTCCTTATATTAAAAGAGTAGTATCTTGTTTTTGCTTTAGACCATCACTAGCCATGTTGTTAACAATCTGTTCTTTTGTGTTTGTGCATCAAGTTGCTGTTGACAAGGTCACCGTAGTATGTTTACAACAATAGTGAAGCATAAGGGTTGAGCAACATTATGCTGATTAAACTTGAATTTTCTAATGGTATGTTATGTAGGGACGTGACCAAGGCAAGGTGGTAGCAGCAAATGAAAAGAAACGGGATAGTTGTAGCCAAATACATGAAAAAAGGCATGTTATTTCATATCATACATGGTTTTTTGATAAACATGAGTATAGATAAACCATACCTTTTTCTCCCTTCATGCTCTTATGGACATTTTTTTTGCAGCTTCTGCAAGAAACAAATAGATGAAGGTTCATCTGTCATTCTTATTAAAAGCATTCCAACAACAAACAAAAAGAATGCGTTAGGTGTTTCAAGCAGTGGTGTGAAATCCACTCAGAGATAGTACATATCAATTTAGGTTCTTCCAGAGGTGAGTTCTTCTCTTGTTCTCTTCTTTCAATCAAACAATAAAACCCTCATGATGAGAAGAAACTGCATATTTGATTCTTTTTTGCATTTGCATAAACACTTTGTAGAGTTTTGGCTTCCATTTTAATCATTTTGATATTCAATGTTTGATTGTGGGCAAGGGGGTTAAGATATAAGGCTTTGTCGTTCAATTTTAGTCTTTCTAGGAGTTTTACTTGGCCAGTGTTATCATTTTTGGTTGCTTGGTTGTCCAACTTTCCTCCAAACCGTATTATAACTAAACCAAATTATGTGACATGCGAGCAAATTATCTTATGAAGAAATTTGTTTAGTCAGTATATTGTTGAACAATAAACATCAATAATTTTTCTTCTTGCCTGTTAGTATTACCATAGATGAGCTGTTTCAAACAATTCATATGCCAAACTAATAGGATGTCACTGCCAACTGAAAGTATTATAACTTGCTCAACTAATGGGACACTAGACGCCAAATAAATGAATAAATATGCCAAGGGGACATCTGGACTATAAATGCAGTGATGCAACAGCTAAGCTCGGCTATTTAAATATACACTTTTGCATTAATCATAGACTGTAATGGTGTGACCCATCTAATTAATATGCTCAACACAGCAACAACTTGAGATTTCTGACCCACTTTGCACATCTTGAGACAACCTTGAATCAAAGAAAATCAGTAAACTTTAAGACTCTGCATCAAGCCCTTTAACGAAATTAAACATGGCATCATATAACAAACAAAACAAACAAACAAGCCCAGTATATCCCACTCAAGAGCAGGGTCTGGGGAGGGTAGGTGTAGGCGAGTCTTTCCTCTATCTTGTTAGGTAGAGAGACCGCTTCCAATGAGACCCCCGACTCGATAGCAAAAGTCCTATTGTTTAGCAAGATAACATACAATAAAACATACAGCACATAGCATACATTATACAAGAAGCCATATCGGCAGCAGGACATCATACCATAAATCATACAACACATATCCTACAGTACACAATAAATCATACAACACATAGCCTACATAAATCCTAGGTGCATGTAGAATCACCGTTAAAGGGCAGATATGGGCTACTTAGGCCCCGAAACCCGACGTCAAATACCCTTCCTGCCTATAGGTCACACTAGAAGTCCTTAATTTTAATTCTACGCCTCCACTCAGTCCTATCCTCGATCATGTGCTCAGAGAGGTGCAGGTGTATCATATCTCGCCTAATTACCTCATCCCAAGTCAATCTAGGTCTTCCTCTACTCCTCCTACCCTCTAAGATGATGTTCTCTACTGCTCTAACTGGTGCCGCCATTGGTCTCCTCTTGACATGCCCAAACCATCTTAATCTTCCCTCTCGTATTTTATCTGTGATACAGGCCACTTCTAGCTTCTGTCGATACACTTCTTTTCTTATCCGGTCAAGTCTTGTGTGACCGCATATCCACCTCAGCATTCGCATTTCCGATACCTCTATTTGTTTCTTGTGCGATTTCTTTATGGCCCAACAGTCTGTTCCATATAACATAGCTGGACATACTGCCACTCGATATAGCTTTCCCATTAGCTTTGCTGGAAACCTCTTATCACATAGGATCCCTACTGCTACTCTCCACTTGCACCATCCAGCTTGGACACGGTGCGCTACATCGCTGTGTATCTCTCCGTCCTCCTGCAAGTACGAGCCCAGGTATTTGAACCTAGACGTTTGGGGACCGCCATACCCTAAATAGTGATTTGGATGTCCTCTTCCGCCTCGCCACTAAAGTTACAATGCAAAACATGGCATCATATATTAAATTATAAATGTATCAAAATGTACCTTGCAAAAACAGTTTGTGAAGTAATTTGTCATTGTATTCTTGTTATCAACATATGTAAATAAAAGTATGGATATGAAATTTGTTTACTTGGTGATAAGAACTAAGAAGTTAATGTATGTGAAATTATCACCCCACAAGATTAAAGAAAGAGTTATGCACTCAAGCCAACAATCTGGTCGAAGTTCATCATAAAGTGGTTTAACAACTGCATAAAATCAAGTATCTATACCTATGATATCCCTACATTAGGGCTCTACGAAACCAGGTAACCTGCTGTAACTTGTAGTAGTCAGGACATTCCCAGACCAGATGCATAAGCAAGCGAATAATAAGCAGCAAATATTTCAGTAAACATGTCTGAGATTTTGTATGGCCATAAGAAATCAAATTTAATTCAGGTAATAGTGATGTAAATATGTTAGTTCTAATCTTCAATGTCAAAAGTGTACACAATTTGTTTAAGCGTCAAGAATATAATTTTTGCAGCAAAACAGTATCTCCTGTTCTGAACAAGTTGGTATCAAATAACCAATATAGTGATTGAGGTTGCAAAGTTGTAGCAGACTGGCAGCTACCAAAGCTACAAAACAGCAACACATTATGTAAACGGAATATCTCAAATATGCATAATTTATGAAGTACATTTACTTATGTTTCCCAATGCTCTTTCAACAAAAGCATGTACCCGGTGCTTGATTTAGCTTCTGCTTTACGGAGGGTCTGAAGAGTGGCCGAATTGCTAAAACATAAGATATGAAAATAATGCGCAATAAGACTGTATGTTCAATTAAAATATGCACCAAAACAAGTAGACCCATAAAGCAGCAATAGTATTAGTAAATTAAAACTACCAATATGCCTGACAACAGTCTCGATCTCTACTAGCACTATATGCACAAGCAACATTTTATACACCAAATAGAATTTTTCTTACAAAAGCAACAACTTATAGTTTTATGCCTCATTACTTGCAATTTCATTCCTTTTATCTCTCATCTTTTTTGTAAACATCACTTTTCCTCTTTCTGCAACGGTGCAACCAATAATGACATAATCTTAACTCATAACAGATTGTAAGTCAATAATTTATAAAAAGGATTAGAGAAAGACCCTTCTACAATATGTCGTAATTGTTCCCAATATTCCTGAAGATGTGTGTTGGAACTTGAACAAGCCCATTATGTGTAGTTAGGCTTTCAACAATCTTAGGAGTCAACTTCGAAGCCATTGTTGGGATGAGGATTGTTAACAAGCTTCTTGCCAACAGAGTTAATACAAGATGCCTTGGGTTATCTAGTTTCCACCATGCCAAACAATCAAATTTATTGGAATTATTCATCACATTCTTTTAAAAACTTCCCCAACTCATTTGAACTCATTTGCATTTTCACGTCTTTAAGTCTTTTTCTTATGGTGAGGTTTGACATGGTCTCTTATTAGATGTACGTTTCCTTATATTAATGCCCACTAATGGACGCAGAAGAAGCATTTGGACATGATTATCTGCATATTCATCGTATAATTACTGGTTAGCATCCATTATTACTTTCTTCTTTGATATCCTATCCACTTTGTCATCCGACAATTTTACTTCAAGTAAAATCTTCTTGCAAGCAAACTTACTTCTTGAATCAAGCACTGACGCAATATATAATAACGAATCATAACATTAGAACTCAATCTAGAGCTGACAATCTATGACAATTAACCATTCCCGATTCATATGTCTCGCAAACGCTTCTCTATTGCTTTCTTAATCTCAATCTAAAGTTGACAATCTATGACAATAAAGCTGTTAGTGTTTAAGGTAAACGGGTTCGGGTCATATGCATTATTGACAATTAAATTCGTGTCTATATGGTTAATAGGTTGACATGACACGTTTATGACCCGTTTATCAAATCGAAGTAGTTTTATAACCAATTAAATATGGATTGCAGTTTGTGGTAACTTTTATTCATCGTGTTAATTGTGTATTGACCTTGTTTAGTAGTTGTGTCTGTAATCATGTTAAAGGTGCCATATCATTTGCGCTATTAAGTTGTTTACGCTTAATCATGTTAAATGTATCGTGTCTAGTAACTTTGACAATAGTTAATTTATTCATAAAAGGCGTACCTGGTGCTGCAAAGAGCTCCCGCGTTTTTCGCAGGGTCCAGGGAGGGTCCGTCCCATTTAAGGGAAGATGTACGCGTCTTTCCCCCACATTTTGTGGGGAGGCCGTTTCCACGGATCGAACCTGAGACCTTCGGTCCCTTAGGAACAGCTTTTACCGCTGCGCCAAGGCCCACCCTCTAATAGTTAATTTATTCATGTTAGTGTTTAAGAAAATGACACATCTAGTAAAACATGTCATGTTCATGTTCATGTTTAATAGTTGTGTTAAACGTGTTAGGGTAATATAAGAAAATGACACATTTAGCTATATCTTAATCCCTATTACTTGGGAGACAAAATTCATGACTTCCTCTTTTCTCAACTTTCGAGCACTATTGTCAAAGTGGTGGCAATAGTTGTGTAGTCCACTTGTGATGTAGAAGTTCAACTAGGGGTAGGAAACCATATCCTAAGACATTTTCTATGAAGTATATTATGGACTTTTTTTCTTTTTAGTAGGTAAGCATTTTTAGTGATGGTGCTTCTTCAAGGATTTTCAAACTATGATTGAGAAATACTTGAGTAAGTCGTAATGCGTATACCTCCGCGAAACTAAAAGGAAGCTCATCTACTATGATTATGTGAACTACAAAGGTCATACTTGCTTATTTTCTTTTTGGTCAATTTCTATGCGTCCCCACATTGGAAAATGAGTCTGACCACTACTCTTTTTTGACAAGCAAGTGGCACATTGTTTCATTTGAGGTGTGCTAACGCCATTTTGTTTCGAGGAAGAAAGTACTTTTTGTTGCAATATTTCATTTTGTATATCACTCTTGTGCTTTTAAGACGTCCAGAAACATTAGTTAATTAATTACATGCCTTGACAATGAATTAGCAATCATTATATTAAACTATCAATAGTAATACACTTAAACTGTAACAAAAACTATCAATAGTAATACACTTGAACTGTAACAAGTTTCACTTAATCACCCTTATATAATTTTTTTTATGTTTTAATTATATCCTAGAATTAGACACGTAACTTTGGTTAATGCTTACTGCTAAGCAATCGTATAACTCTTTAACAAGAATCATTACTATCTGCAAACCCTAAAAATTTACAGACTTGCAGATTGTATAAATTACAAAACCCCAACTGAAGTTGAGGACTATAAGTAAACTGATTAAGAGAAACTCTGGTGAAGGTTTTCAGGCACATTATGATTAACAAAGTGCTTGGAAGTCATACCAGTTTCCAAGATATTTTTTATGATGTTACTTGGCTGGTTTCTGGGCACATTATGTGACATTAGACGCCCTGACTCTTGTTTTACCTTCAATTTTGTGTTATTGTATTTTAGGATGTTGTATTTTTTTTTTTCTTTGTTTATGGTTATTCTCAAC
Organism: Flaveria linearis; assembly: GCA_024085815.1. NCBI lineage: Eukaryota > Viridiplantae > Streptophyta > Magnoliopsida > Asterales > Asteraceae > Flaveria > Flaveria linearis. The sequence continues at coordinate 70,816,337 of CM044010.1, read as the reverse complement.
CGACACCACTTACTATCGTCACCTGTTGCACTATTGACCTCCGCTGCATGCGTGCCAAATGCTTCAAGGGCGTTCACATGCATCTCGCCCTATGTTTTGTTTTTTCTACCTTTCCTCCAATCCACATACAACCCTTTTTTAATTCAGGATAAACTGAAACCTGGGAGATAATTTTATATGAAATATATCTTAAAGTTATTTTGCTTGAATTTAAGTTAATTTTGATTTGTATTGATTGAACGGACATTTTTTGAAATGGTTGCTGATTTTTCAGGTCTGTTTAATTATATGCATCTCATATCCTCATGAAATTTGGAGGTGTGGTATTGGATTTGGTCTTCTAATATTCTAGTCCAATTTTCAAACCTTTTCTTCATAAATTTAAATTTGTACCATGGTGTTGTACTTAGCATACCTTGGTTTAGAACTTTAGATCATTACTTCATTAGTATGGTCTACATGTTATCACAAGTTTGGTTGATAGCTTTGGGTAAGGGCTGATCAGCTGTAAATTGAGGCAACTGTAGTGTTTGTGTGTATGATTATAAGTTTCATAGGAGTATGCAACTTTTTAGAGTGTTTTTTTTTTTCAATTAATTAGATGTTAATATACTCAGATTTTTGTTTTAGGATTCCAGCTATCCTTGTTAGTATGCTTTTAATAGAGCAACTGGAAAAAGAATGGCGGCAGCAACAGCAGCAGCTAACATGGTCAAAGATAAAGAGAGACCTGGTTCCTGATCATCTCGGGCTGGTTTTTTCAGGTTTTCAACAAAATTCGTCTATGATTTTTCTTCCTTACGTGCAAAGTTGTAACGAACTTCTATTAGAAGTTTTCATATAACCTAAGTTTTTGATTGTGTTTAGATGAAAATTATACAGTTCTTTAGTAATTATCATTTTAGTACAAGACTTTAAGGTGCTTGATCACTAAATAAGGCTATTAAATTTTCTTTTAACATTTTGATTTTCTTTATTCAATAAAGTTATAAATATTTTTTGATATATTTAATATTTACAAAGAATCTGTGGGTCGATTCAATCTGCGTGGTAGTAAGCTGATTTGTTGGTTTTGATTTTGGGAATTTGGCTGAGACTTACTAACCTGTTTATCATCTTTTTAGTGTAGTCTCATTTCTATTGTAATTGTTGTGTAAATTGTAATTGCATTTATAGTTGTGAGAATGACAATTGATTGGGAACCAGTTTTTAACCTCTTGATCTTATTTTAGTGGATGTTTTAGTTTTCATGTCGCTCTATTTCTTTTGTCTGTTCCATTATCAAGGGCCAAATTGGTTTATTTGGTTCATAATATTCAGTGGTTCTAGTTCAAACTCACCCTTAACTAAGCATATTAAAATAGGTTGCAACTAGTATTTTGAATATAAACTGAATAACTGATGCATATGTTTGAATGATAGGAAAGGAAGTATGAAGATGGAAGAAGAAATTGAGCGTCCAAGATTTACTTATATTAAAGTCTAGATGGTGTTTATACTCTATTAGTTAGAATGAATATTTATTAATAGTTCATAAAGAAAGCTAGTAAATCTGTTTTACTTAACATTATTTTGTCATTAGTAAGATTGGGCTTACAAGCCTTTTCTCTATCTGTGAGAAGGATTATATATGACGTAACTTCATACCCTTTTAATCTTCTTTTTTAGCAATGAGTTAACAAATAATGCATCTATGGTGGTCGTCAAACGAAAGTTGGTTTTGTTTTGCTAATAAATGATGGGAAGAATTGCGTACTCTTGATTAAAAAAGATCTCATCAACTATTAAGATGGCAGGATGGTGTTACTTCAATAAGATTTTCTACGTTTTAAGAAATGAAATTACAAATTTTGAAAGTTGTTAAAAATTGTTATTTTACCAAATGGTGGAAATTTTGTACCATCTATAACTATTTGGTTTTATAACTGAGTCGTTTTGCTAACTACAATCAAAAGTGTTATGTTTTTTTAACAAACATAGTTATACACTACGGTGAAACTTGTGCTCTGTTTGGTATAACAAATAGTTATACCACATGACCACACTGTATTTTGTGTGGTAAATTGACACACATACCTCTCGTTTATATAGCACGGAACGTAAATGTGTCACATTTAAGGTTGTGAACGAGCTGAGTTGGGGTGGGTTGGGGCTTGGCTCATTTAAGAGTCAAGCAAAGTTAAGCAGCTTGTTTATCTTAATAAACTCAAATTGTGAGCTTCTCGGGAGCCAATTTGTTTATTTAAAAATAATGGTTTTGTTATTTTTCATCATATTTAGATATACTAAAACAAAAAATAATATTTTTATATATGTTTATCTTAACTTGTTTAAACAATGATATGAGATTGATATTTCAACGACTATGATCATATTTTACATACTTATACTTAGTTTGTTTACATAATGATCATGTATCAATGGTCTATATAAAATAATATGTGATACTTTGGGTTTATAATTTGAAATTATAATTTAGTCTTTAATATAAAGGAGCTAACGAGCGCGCCCTTGAACGAGCCAACGAACTGGCTAACGAGCGGGCCACAAGCTTAGCTGATCTAGGCTCGAGCTCCGTTTGTTTACAAACCTTTCATTTATTAATTATTTATTTCGAACGAGTTACTAGCTGTGAGCTTTTTGAACACTCATAGCCAAATCCTTATAATTTTTCTGCTATCCTTAAGCAAAATCAACTTTTCCATAGAACTAGCCCCATGAAAGTTCCCATAAAAATGTTAAGTTTGTCTAAAAGTAATCTGATCCATCAAATTTTATAATCAAAGGGAAATTCAAGTAAAGGAAAGAAAGTTGGCGAATGAGTACTTTCAGAAAACTTACTATTTTTAAACGTAAATAATTATATTTTGTGATTGTTATTAACAGAACTTAAGAAGTAGGGTCAAAGACGGAAACTAGAGCTTACATCTTTAACTTTGTCATTGATCAATATGAAGTCGTCTTTTATTATGTGAGATATAGAAAAACTGAAAGAGTCTAGAGAATTTATTATATTATGTGAAAAATTGATGACTAATATCAATTCATCATCAAGTACACTTAAATCTTTAGTGTTTGGAATTAACAGCACCTAGTGATTGATTATTCCAATTTGTTTCCTTATTTTGGGTTCATGAAGCTTGCATGAGTGTTTAGAAGGGTTTCCATTGAAATGGGGTTTAATTATAGGGTTATTGGATTTTAATAATCATAACTTTCATTTATTTGTCGGTAATCATCCTAACCCGAGAAATATTTACAGACACTCTCATCTTTAAGTTTATTTTCCTCCAATGATTCCTTATTAACTGATACTTTATTACCGTTAGTTTTTTTGATGATAAGGGGCAAACTTTGAGCCATTATTCAACTCCGCCACCGGCTAACTTCTAAGAGGTTTGTTTTTTGATGTCTAGCCTCTATCGTCTCCTGGAATCTACCTCCAACGAGTCAAGTGGTTCAGATCAGGATGTGAAAATTGACATGTTTCAGGATGCAAAAAGTTTCAGATTGACCGACCTCATAATTGATTTCAACTTTCTACTTAGTGTCTTGGTCATTAAGTAGTCTACGTCATCAAAAAACTAATTGTGTTAACTCTCAGTTAGTAAACTATCATTGGAGGAAAATAAGTACAAAATTGAGGGTGTTTATAAACATTTCTTGAGTAGGATTAATTCCAGCCAATAGATTAAAGTTGTGATTATTAAAATCTAATATCCTTAATTAATAATATCTAATTAATAATATATACTTTACGAAAGATATGAATAGATTGAGAACTGGTAGAAGAAAAATTCTATTGTTCTAATCAAATTTGAGTTTTGGGCAATCTTGTGATGTATATGAGTTAAATAATGACTTTGGGTGTCTTTTTATTTGGAGAATTAATTTAACATGTTTATGAGTTCAAATTTGTTATATGTGTTCTAGAAAGTTTGTTTTAAATGGATAAAATTGAAACAGTAAAACCTCTATAAATTAATAATATTTGTAAGAATTAATTTAGATGTTGATGCAACCAAAGAGCTCTTAGCATGTATACTGAAGTACAAAAGAAATTACTTCGAAAGATTTTACAAAACCACTAAGAATTTCTCTAAGTATCAAATCTTCCAAATCTAAAAGACCATATATTTCGAAGCCAAGGATAAAGTATTTTGAAGCTTCAAGACAAAGTTTTCCGACTCCAAGAGACTGATTTATTTCAAAGACAAGAAAGAAATGCTTTCTCTAACATGCTTTTGAGAAAATCTAAACAACTTTCCGCTGCCATCTATGAATACTCACCAACTTATACTAGTTGGTGATATCTCCATGTTTTTATCACTATAGATTAAAGTATTAAAGTCTGTAACTTTCTACTTTTTACTTTTATCCTTTTTGTAATAGATAAGGATGTGAGATATGACATGTCATAGTCACTAATCAAAAGGCAGATTGCCTTTTGACTTTACATTCATCTTGTTGTCTAGATTAGTGTTCCAGCTGGATTTTAAAGTATGGCCGTCTGTAGGATGTAGTATAAAGTATCTTAGGTACCAGTCCTTAGTACTAAGCCTTGTAACATTTGTAAAACACTTAAGACCAATATACATCATTCTTTAAAACCATATACGTGTGTTTTGCTTGTGTTCTTTACATTTGTTCTTTGTTTCATTTAGTCAGTTCCCTATTTGATTTGTTAAGTGTTTTAGTCTCTCTAACCTTGTGAAATTGTTGCAATGCTTGCTAACACCGGTCTTGCAATTGATATCAGAGCTTTTTAGGCTCTTGATTGTAAGATCTCACCATCTTAAATCCCTTCAGTTTCATAAAGTACGTACCAGATCAACTAGCATATCTCACTAAGGCTGACATGGAAACCAGCACCATGACAAAATCTCCACTGATCACTCCTGAGTACTTTGATAGTTGGTGCCAACGAATGGAGGGGTTCATCAAATCTCAAGACAACAGGATGTGGAGATCTATTGTCTTAGGACCTCACATACTAAGTATCTCTTCAGCCACTGCTGGAGGTAGGATGATTCCAAAGAAAGTGGATGACTATTCTGAGAAAGATTGGAAGCAGATTGATATCAGAAGGCCAAGACCGCTCTCTAAACTACTCTTCCCAACTCTATATATAGAGAGGCTTCAAGAAGTGCAAAACTGCTAAACAGCTTTGGGATGCTCTAAAGCTTATTTATGAGGGGTCTGATGAAGATAAAGAAAACAAGAAGGACCTCATGAAGCGGTAGTGTGAGAACTTCACCTACAAATCAGGTGAAACTATGAATCAACAATACTTTAGGTACATTGAGATTGTGGATACTCTCACGGATGTTGGAGCTAAGCTTGAGAATAGGGACATTAAAAGGAAGTTCATGTTCTCTCTTCTCAGACAATGGAATCATTATTGTATGGTCATTAAGAGAACCGAAAGCCTCTCCACCCTTACTCTCATAGAGCTGTATGGTATCCTTAGTGGCTACAAGATGTAGATGAACATGCAAAATCCATCCAACAGCTCTTCCAGCAATCAACAGAGTTCAGCCCTACATGTGGTTGAAAGAGATAATAGATAATCATATAATCTCTTATCTGCTACCCTGAAAACTCACAAAAGGCCCCTTTCATCACCTTTCCTAAGACACCAAGGGAAAACTACATTCGAGGAAGCCCATTCCAATAGAGAAGCTAATCTAAAGTTTTTGTGTCTGCTGATGAAAGTAATGACAATTTTTCTTCACTATTCAAGACTTGGATTGTATCCATCCAGATGACCTGGAGTATATGGAGATAATCCAGTAAATGGCTCTTCTCGCTCATAGAGCCAAGAAGTTCTAAAAGATAACTAGAAGAAAGTTTTCCGGTAATGTAACAAGTGGAAAGTTTGGACTGGATAAAAGCAAAGTAAAATGTTACAACTATAACCATACGTGACACTTTGCTAGGGAGTGCAAGGAACCAAGGACTAATGGTGGCCAAGCACAATCCAGACCAAGCTACACTGATGCAGCTCCCAGATCTGAGAAGCCTAGCCAACCAAAAACAAGCTATTATTGCTATTGAAGAGGGAGGCTTTGACTGGTGCTTTCAGGTAGAGGGTATGTTTCTCCAAATTAAGCACTAATGGCTGACCATGAAGAAGCCAAGGTATTGGAACATCTCTATAGACCTGAATGCATTGCTAACATAAACATGTATATGTCCTATAACCTGGAAGTGAGATCTGACCTTGAGTCTTTGAATATTTTAAAAGTTTATTTCAAGAGAGATGAAAATGACTATAAACTCGAAATATAAGATTTAGAGAAAATAATTTAAACTCTTAAGCATGACCACACAAATTACAGGACTCAAATTAAAGATCTCATTATCAAATTAATTGAATGCTAGGCTGAGCTTGTGATCAGTAAAGCCAGGGTAGAAAAGTGTGTTCTTGAAGAGGAAACCTTGAACATCATATCATCATCCATGCATGCAAAGATTTTTTTATCAGAACAGACAAGGATTGGGTTCAAGTGAGATAGCTCCTCGACACACTTCCCTATCTGTAAGATCTCCAAGGTGTGAAACTAGTCAAGATAAGTTGCCACTTATTGACCCTATCTAAGAAGTGGATGAAGATGAAGAGGAGATAGTGAGGGATGAAACTGAAGTGAGTGAGAAGGAACATCCTAAGAAGGGCCACTATCCTTCTAGAAAGAAGAAAGAACCAATGATGACCAAGTGAGCTAGGAAGAATTTGATCAGGGTAGCCAAAAGAAAATTAAAGAAAGCCCAAAAGATCAAGGCCACTTACAACTCCAAGCAAAAATAAGTCTTCTGCTGGATTTGAAGTGGTAAAGACTGAAGACTCAACTATGGACTCTAGTACCAGGGGGCCTAGTTCAAGTTCAAACCATCCTGATCAAGAGAAGGAGGTTGATCTAATATGCTGTAACGCCCGGATATTTTCTTTGAAGCCGACGAAAGAAGAAAAGAAACAAAGTCCAAAGTTGAGGGACCAAACTTGCCAAAACGGGAAGAAATTTGGATAAGTGGAGGTATAAAAGGGGGAGGGCAGCCCACACCCTCCCCATTCTTGCAAAACTCAGCCAAGTAGAGAGGAGAAGAGAGAAAAGGGAGCAAGTTTGGTTTGAGTGGGTTCAAGTGTGCAAAATCGTCGTGTAGCGGGTCTAATCGAAGCTCTACTTCTTGGTGTTGTTTGTGTGAGTTCTAGGACCCCTCTTTTACTCGTTTTCAACTGATTTCGGGTTAGAACACATAGTAAACCCGTTTTTGTATGTGTGTGTGTTTTACCCATTTGGATGTGTTTGCGTGTGATGCGTTTGGAGTTTGTTTCCGGGCTTGTGTGAGCTTGAATGGTGTTGCGGTATGCATTCCTAAGGTTTAGGATGGTTGATTTGGGCTTAGAATGGGTTTGGATGAGCTTGGAGGTCGAAAATGGTAGATTGGGTTCGGGATGAACTGCATTCTGCATCAGTTAGGGCTAGACGACCGACTGGAGGCCATACGGCCGAATAGGGTGCGATTGAGGTTCAGTCGCATGATTTAGGTTCAATCGCATGACTAGAGGGCCAATCGCATAGGGAGTTATGCGACTAAGAGCCCATTCGCATAAGTACTCATCCGCATTGAGTCCATCCGCATGAGGTCCATTCGCATAGTGTCCATCCGCATAAGGCCCAATCGCACAGTGTTCATTCGTATAGATGTCCATTCGCACGAGGCTTAATCGCCTGGTGTTCATTCGTATGGGGTTCAGTCGCATGGGAGGCCCTGCAACTAAAGGGTGCCCATACACCCACGTAGGGCTTGCGTACCTGAGGAAAAGCATAGTTTAAGTACTGACTTTTGGGGGAAAGTGCAGATGTAAGTTTTGACGTGGAAGTCCCCGTAAGTTCATGTAAGATGACTGTTAAGGCCTTAGTGGTTATGTTGGGCATGATGATATTGCATGTTTATGTATGATGGATGTTATGTACGTATGATGGTACCTTGTATGGCGATGATTTGGTATGTATATGTTTATGTTTACGTTCCTGTTATGTATGATTGTGGCTTTAAGTTGAATGTTTAGGAATAAATGAAAGTATTATGTAACGTAAAGTGGAAGATAATGAAAAGAGGAACGTAATGAAAGAATGCATGCGTTAATAATGAAAGAAAGCAAACGTATGAGGTGAGCGACCCTGCTGTCGCAACAGACTCGAAACGAGATCCTTGTCATTCGACCGCGGCTTTGTGCCAATTAGAAATGAGGCTTCGTGCCTGGAATGGTGGTTTTGGACCACGGGCTTTATGCCAACAGGCTTTGTGCCTAGAACGGTGGCTTTGGGCCACAGGCTTTGTGCCAAATAGTAAAGGAGCTTTGTGCTCGGAATGGTAGTTTCGGACCACGATGGGGGAAAAGCCTGACAGGATCTAGAGTTAGTACGAAACGATCGAGATGATAAAGTATGAAACGAACGAAGTGACAAAGCATAAATGAACGCTAACGAAATATAAAATAAAGTACGAAACGGGATCCTTGTCATTCGACCTCAGTAATCGTGGCTATGTGCCATGAAGAGGGTAAAGCTTCACAGGACCTAGATAGAAGTGAAAGATAATAAGTGTTGTACGAAAAGTGCGATAAGTATGAAATATGCGAAATGTACGAACGAACGATGATGAAGATAATAACTATTACCTTGATGTACGTATGATGTGTGATCATGTGCGATAGTAAGAAGATATTTTCTTAGAACGAAAGGTAATATAATGTTTTGTAAAACTAGAACTCACTCAGCAACGTTGACTTTTTATGTGTTTCCAGTTGGCAGGTAATGTTGCTGAGGATGGCACGGGGCGGCTACTCGGCTCTTTTTGGGATGGCATTCTTTTGTTTAACGCTTTTGCATTGTAATACGAACGAATGATATTTTGTCATGAACGATGTATTATTTTGCAAAAGTGTTTGTTTAAAGGAAATAAAATGTTTGCTTTAAAAGTTTCCGCTGCATGATTTTAGTAAAGATATATAATTATGTGTTTCGAGTGCGATGAATGACCAGCTGTAAGCATCCCGGGAACGGGGCCTTACATATGCACCACTGTTGCACAGCCTGAACCATCCAGTTCGAAGAGCAAGCCTCATCCTTGCATGTTGTATCATCTATAAAGATGAAGAAGGAAGTGGAAAAAGATCAAGCTCAACCTTCTATTTAGAAGAAGAAACCTCAAAGTATGCCATTTGAATGCATCATGTGTGCTGGTGCCACTCATTTTGCTAAGGATTATATCTACAATCCTAAGAGTACCATCCACATGAACAAGAATAAGACTTCTAACAGGAAGAAGAAGTAGACATCCTTGAAAGGACAATCACTTTCCTTTGGAAGCTCCAAGGTGATCAAGAAGAAGATAGGTGGAAATTTCTTTCGGAAGAAAATTTTGTATCGAAAGAAAGGAATGCTTCCGAAGCACCAAAGTCTGCTACTGTGGATGCAAAAGCTTCTGAAGGCTCAGTATCCAAAACTTCTGAAGTGGTTAAAACTTCTAAAGTTTTGAAGGTCAAGTCTAGTCTTCCAAAGATGGTGTGGAAGATGAGGGAAGACCATATGACTGAAGTTTCTTTATCAACAACAGCAAAGGATCCTCAAAACTTGCATATAGGATCAATAACTATTGAGCTATCTTCAATTCATCTTGATGAGCCCAAGACCAGCAAGGATTAGGTTTCCAAATGTAACTAACCAACTCTTTTTCATGTGTAGGAACAACTAAAGACTAGAAGGAATGTTTGGATAATTGATAGTGGTTATTCAAGGCACATGACAGGTAATGGATCTTTGCTTCAGAATTTTAAGAAAATTGATGGAGTGATAATTGCTTTTGGTGTAGAATCAGGTGGTTACATCATCAGAAGGGGCAGGGTCATAAATGGTAAGCTCCGTATTGAAAAAGTAAACTATGTTAAAGAGCTTGGATACAATCTCTTGAGTTAACTCAATTTAGTGACCAGAGACACAACATGCTCTTTATTGAGCATGAGTGCATTGTTCTCAAGCCCAGAGTGATCATTACTCCTGCTCAGAGCCCCAGGAAAGGAAACATGTACAAGATGGACTTACAGGAAACCACCCAATCTGGAGAAGTTTATTGCTTTCTATCTAAAGAAAATAGTGATGAGTCTTTTCTATGGCATAAAAGAATGTGTCACGTAAGCTTTAAGAACATTAATATTTTAATTAAATATGATTTAGTAAATGAAATTCCAAACAAAGAGTGTACAAGTGATGATAATTATGTGGCATATTTGAAAGGAAAGCAACACAAAGTCTCTTACAAGCCAAAAGAAAAGAACTCTTTCACTACTCCCCTGCACTTATTACATATGGATCTCTTTGGCTCCACCAGTGTAATGAGTTTAGGAAGAACTTCATATTGCCTAGTGATTACAGATGACTTCACAAGATATACAAGGGTCTTCTTATTTAGAACTAAGGATAAGACCCCTAAAATCTTAAAGAACTTCATTCTGAAAATTAAGAATCAATGTGATCACAAGGTGAAGATCATAAGATGTGATCAATAGTAAACTGGAATATTTTATTAATCTAACGAGATATTATTATATCGATAAATTAATAAATTATTAATTTGAAAAGTTAGCTTATATTCGTGAGCAACGCTCAAATTAATACACCGGCTTTCAAAATTTCCATGTCCGTTCACTTTACCTATTTGAATACAACATAAACAAGAATCTTCAAAATTCTCATGTACATTCACATATTAATGAACTTATCAATCGGAAATAACCATTGTAAGTGGCACAACTCTTCACAACTTTTGTTGCAATACGAGAATACAGTGCCTCAACTTTTAAGTGCAATGGTGAGATTTGAAGATAAACTTAATATAGATTTGAAGTTCACAAAAAAGCAAGTGATTATAGATTCATTATTTACTAGGCAATCCTAGAATTTTGAAATATTTTAGTAATTACTAATTTATAGTTTCGTTAGGACCAATATATTTACATTATAATTTCAAAAATTATTATATTATTATTTTATCGATTGGGTTTCAAATTTGTACTCGGCCAAAGTTGGAACCAAACAAATAATTAAGTTTATGGAGGTATTGATTTATCAAGTATTAAATTATAAAGGTTTTACTCTACTTATTTTAAACCATCTATAATATGCAAAACTATTTAAAAAAATTTAATTATGATGTTATTAAATTAGTAAAAATGAGTTAGTATGACAACAAAGCAAAATTACGAGATCTAAGGTCTAATATGCGTATGATGTGTTCGTGAAATGCATCACCTAAGAATTATGTGGATTTTGAACTGAATTTTGTGCAAGATCATAAGTTTGACTAAAAGTGACTTGTGATAATTTCACTCTTATTAGGAGTCTCTTATATATATAGTATTATAGATATAGATAGATTAATATGACTTTAAATATAATAGGGGTACTTTAAATTTAATTAGAAAATAATGGAGTACAAGTATTTAAACCTTAAAAGGGTATAATAGGAATAAATCTTATAACATTACATATTAAAGCTTACAACTCTTCATATGTCATCTTAAAAATAATATAAAATTACAAATCTAGTCATGGTTTCTCTATTATATAGTGTGTGTGTATATATATATATATATACACACACACACACATATATATACAAGCACACACACACACATACACACACAGATATATATATATATATATATATATATATATATATATATATATATATATATGTATATATATATATATAGGGAGAGTTCCAATGAAAACCATATTATAATTGAAAACTAAAAAAACTATTTATTTACCATTGATCTTCTTGATCTATGGTTGAGATTAATTAATGGTATTATAGTAATTAAATGAAAGATTATGAGTGTTTAAATAAGCACTAAGGGTAAAATAGGAAGAACATAAAATAATTAACTTCCTAAATTTACTCACATCTTTCCTATTTCTCTCACCTCTCACCTCTTTCTTATATTTAAATAATCAAATATATTATTTTTATACTTTGGATTGAAAAATTAGATAATCATTGTTTTTCTAAAAAAAGACAACTAAACTAAAGAATATGACTGGTTATGCATGCATCACACTGTGTTACGTATGCTTAACATTGTGTGTTACATATATGTAACGTTGTCATACGTATGTGTAAAATTGATACATGTAACAGTGGTACATATACGTAACAAAAGAGTTACGTTATGGAACAAAAGTGTTACGTATATGTAACAACATTGTTACGTATATGTAACATCGGTGTTACATATACGTAACATACTTGTTTATCTTTTGTATTTTGTTCTTCGTGTTTAAAACCAAATGCTTTGATAATTGTTCGAACTGTCATTATCTTTGATACATCATCGTCTTCAATCGTAATCGAAACCTGATTTATCATTTAATTGAGCTTGATAAGTTAAAATTCAGAAACAAGTATATTGACTTATATATACTACTTGACAAAGTTTCAAATCTTTATCTTTTTCATCATGAATATTAAGAACACACGGCTGTGTGTTTTACGTGTGCAAAAAAATCATGATTTCATCCAATACTTGATGTAATAACTAATAAAAAATCTTGATAAAAATATATATGAAAATCATAAAAAAACATGATGTTGAAGTCAGCGATCATCAATTCTTCATCATCTACAATTATGTCTGGGAAAACCACAAGTAAATCCACCCAATATCTTTAAAATCAAATAGAAAAATCCACACCATTATAGCAGTAAATATAAGGCTACTCACCAATAAAATATTATTATTATATACAAATGTCAAGCTCCCGAAAGGTTTTTGATGCTAGTTTCAAAAATGAAACATGTTTCTTCAATTTATTCCACATGATTTTCATTATTGTCCATTGTAATTGTTTCAACAAATTAATGGCGCACTGAAAATTGCAAAGAACGAGAGCAAGATGATTATTATTATTTAGTGAGAGATTTAAGGGATTTTATAAACTAAATAATTAGTTACCAAAATTAAAGGAGGTTATAATTACTTAATTAACCTTTGAAATAAATAAAAATGTAAGAATTTTAAAATTATATGATTGGTTTAATTTGGTTTTCAAGGTTTTCAACTAAAAAGATGGTTTTCATTTGATCCCTCCCCTATATATATATATATATATATATATATATATATATATATATATATATATATATATATATATATATATATATATATATATATATATATATATATATATATTGAGGGAGGTTCCCCTAAAAAATAATTTTTCCCTAAGTTGGCTAATAAGTAATCTTAGCCTTCTAATTATCTAATTAAGTGCTAAGATCAAAGTGTAGAAAAAATAAGTAATCAAGGGTAATTTGGGTATTTTATTATATTACCCATAATTGTTGACTTTTTAAAATTTTCCCCTATTTTTTTAAATGCTAATAACTTTTTCATACGACATTATTTTTTTAAATAAATTACACCATAAAATCAAGCATTTTTTTTCTCTTTAATTTGAGTATAGTATTACTATAGTTTTTTTACAAAAAAAAATCAAATTATGTGAAATTGTGCTACATTTTTAACGTTTTTGTGCTGCATTTTATAAAACAGCACAAAGCTGTGCTGCATTTTATAAAACAGCACATAGCTGTGCTGTATTTCATAAAACAGCACAAAGCCGTGCTGTATTTCATAAAACAGCACAAAGCCGTGCTGTATTTCATAAAACAGCACAAAGCCGTGCGGTATTTCATAAAACAGCACAAAGCCGTGGTGTATTTCATAAAACAGCACAAAGTCGTGCTGTATTTCATAAAACAGCACAAAGCCGTGCTGTATTTCATAAAACAGCATAAAGCCGTGGTGTATTTCATAAAACAGCACAAAGCCGTGCTGTATTTCATAAAACAGCACAAAGCCGTGCTGTATTTCGTAAAACAGCACAAAGCCGTGCTGTATTTCGTAAAACAGCACAAAGCCGTGCTGTATTTCGTAAAACAGCACAAAGCCGTGCTGTATTTCGTAAAACAGCACAAAGCCGTGCTGTATTTCGTAAAACAGCACAAAGCCTTGCTGTATTTCGTAAAACAGCACAAAGCCGTGCTGTATTTCGTAAAACAGCACAAAGCCGTGCTGTATTTCGTAAAACAGCACAAAGCCGTGCTGTATTTCGTAAAACAGCACAAAGCCGTGCTGTATTTCGTAAAACAGCACAAAGCCGTGCTGTATTTCGTAAAACAGCACAAAGCCGTGCTGTATTTCGTAAAACAGCACAAAGCCGTGCTGTATTTCGTAAAACAGCACAAAGCCGTGGTGTATTTCATAAAACAGCACAAAGCTGTGCTGTATTTCATAAAACAGCACAAAGCTGTGCTGTATTTCATAAAAACAGCACAAAGCTGTGCTGTATTTCATGAAACAGCACAAATAATTCAACCGATTTCAATTAGAGAAACATGTCGACGACGGTGGATTGGTCGGAATTACAACCAGAATTGATCGATTCGGTAGCGAAGAAACTCAAAGTTCTCAAGGATTACATACGATTCAGAGTTGTTTGTTCCAATTGGCGAAAATCAACCCCTAAAACCCCCAAACATCTCCCGTATCAACTCCCATGGTTGATGTTTCCTCAAAGCAGTAATCAGAGTCGTCAATCGCATCTCCGATCGTTTTTCAGCCTCTCCGATGACAAGATCTACCGCTTGAGTCTTCCGGAAGCTTCCAATGTTCGTCGTCGATGTGGGTCTTCTCACGGTTGGCTTGTGATCCTCGAAGAAACTCCGGCGATTTTCCTTATTAATCCGTTGACACGAGTGAAACATCATCTTTTGATTTTACCAAGGCGCGTTGTTGATGAATTTATCAAGTGGGTACCTTGGCTTTCATGTTGAAAAACAAATTTGTGCTGTTGTATTTGTGCTGCATTTTATAACACGTTGAATTATTTGTGTGTTTTAGGACCATAATGCCCTTTAACCCTAATTTGAAGAGTGCCACATGTAATCTCCTTATTCCTTCTTAGCCTACTTAGGCAAAACTTATTTTTTATTTGAACCTCTACCTATATATATATATATATATATTATAAATATATGTTTATATATACATATATATGTATATATATACATATATATATTATAAATATATGTTTATATATATACTAGTAAGAAGCCCGCGCTATGCGGCGGCGGTGACAATATACATCACGATACTCATTTTTAAAACCGGACCGGACATCGAATCGGTCGTGTTACTGGTTCACTGGTCGGACCGGTCCAACCGGTCGGACCAGATTAAGAATCGGATAATATAATAAATTATTTAATAAATATTAAAAGTATAAATATATAACATACACTACTTTAAAATACAAAATACAACATACTATTTATTACTTAAAAACTAACAAATTTATCATCAAGTATTTTGTCAAAACATAACTTTTAAACAGCTACTAAATCAGGAATTTATATATTTTAGTCAAACACACCAACCAACAAACACATAAATAAACTTAACTTATGCTTCCCACTCCCCTCAAATAATCCCCTGCATCTCACCCCACACTCCTCCCACCGTCCGATCTCCATCCAACGGCCCAACATTAAAGTACCCCAACATCATGCTCAATGTTTTCAAATACATTAAAGTGGGAACAAAATCACTACCAGTCAACACTCTCTTCACCATCTCCAACACAAACAGTCTCCATCAAGCTCCATCAATGGCGGTTTCATCTTCAACCCCCAAATTCATCTTCTTCATCTTCATATTCACCATTTCAACTCTTTCATCAGCTTCTACGGTTCCAACAGATGTCGATTTGCTTTTGAACATAATCAAACCGTCAATCGGAGGCAAATCGGAGAATCTGTTACTAAAATCATGGAATACTCAATACCCTTGTGTCAATGGAGGGGGTTGAAGTGGGTTTACAGTAATGGGTCTCTATTAACGTGTACGGACATTTCATCACCTCAATGGTTGAATCTTTCGCTTTCAAAAGACCATTCTCTTCACCTCCTCTCTCTGCAACTCCCGTCGGCGAATCTCTCCGGCGAAATCCCGCCGGAGATCGGAGAGTTTTCCGCCCTTCAAAGCCTATACCTCTCAGTTAACTCCATCTCCGGTTCGATCCCTTTAGAAATCGGTTACAGTTCATCATTTCGGATATCGATTTGGGGGATAATCAGCTCGCCGGAGTTGTTCCCGCGTCGATTTGGAAACTCTGTGAGCGATTGATCTCCATTAGGGTTCATGGGAACTTATTATCCGGCTCAATACCCGAACCCTGTACCAAACGCCACATGCAGCAACTTATTGTATCTCGATTTCGGTCGGAATAAGTTCTCCGTTGTACCAAACGCCACCTGCAACAACTTATTGGCAGATGTTAGACATGATGTTCTTACATGGGTTCGGCGGTCGGAGTCCCTCCACGGCATCGCCACCAACAGCCCCGACGTCACGTTCTCCGGCGGTCCCATCGCCGCCGCGACAGGGTTTCCGCAGGTGATTCTGACAGCATCGTCGTTCAATCGGAGTTTGTGGGGTTAGACATGATTCTGACACCATCGCGTCGTCTTCCAAGTTTAGCAGGGTCACCACCGCCAAAATCGCCGCTTAGCCTAGCTTGTGTCGTCGGAGTCCCGACAAAGGTGGTTGTTGGAGAGGGCTGCCAGCTTTGTTCGTCCCCCTCCCATCCCCCTCTATCTATTCTTATTGTGAGAGTGCAGCTATTGTTTTTGAAAATTTGAATCCCCTCCACTCTCCATCCCTGATAAATTGGGTTTGTGTGTCTCCTCTTTGGGAATGTAGTCTCATCTTTGCCTGATTGCAGAGTAGTTGGAGCAGTGTCTTCTTTTAGATAAAACCAAAACCCAGTTGCTTGGCTTGCATTCTCTTTCGATTGCATAGATTTGTTTGTGTGTCTCCTGCTTGTACCATATGCAACACAACTTGTACATCTCTTAA
This sequence comes from Flaveria linearis, assembly GCA_024085815.1. Lineage (NCBI taxonomy): Eukaryota > Viridiplantae > Streptophyta > Magnoliopsida > Asterales > Asteraceae > Flaveria > Flaveria linearis. Next base: position 70,799,353 of record CM044010.1, on the reverse strand, counting down.
TTTTAAGAGTTTTGAGTGAAAAGACAATGTTGCCCTTCCCAAATGCTTATTAATATAGTATAGATATGTATATATACATATATTTATATAATATATATATATATGTGTGTGTGTGTATATATATATATATGCACGCATATATATGTATATATATACATAGAGGGAGGTTCCTCTAAAAATAAGTTTTCTCTAAGAATACTAAAAAGTAATCTTAGCCTTCTAATTATGTAATTAAGGGCTAGGATCAAAGTGTAGGAAAAAAATAAAAAGCAAGGGTAGTTTGGGTATTTTATAATATTACCCACAATTGTTGACTTTTTAAAATTTCCCCCCATTTTTTTAAATGCTAATAACTTTTTATATATGATATTATATTTTTAAATAAATTACACCATAAAATCAAGCATTTTTTCCTCTTTAAATTGAGTATAGTATTGCTATATTTTTTTACAAAAAAAAAATCAAATTATGTGAAATTGTGTTGCATGTTTAACGTTTTTGTGCCGTATTTCATAAAACAACACAAAATTGTGCTGTATTTCATAAAAACATCACATTTTTGTGCTGTTTTGCTTCAAACAACATAATTTTGTATTGTCTTTCATCAAAACAACATAAAATTGTGTTATATTTTATAAAATAATCACAGTTTTGTGTTGTTTTGCGTTAAACAGCTCAGTTTTGTGATGTTTTTGTCAAATAGCACAGTTTTGTGCGGTTTTACATAACATGTTCTATGTTGTTTTACGTCAAAAACAATAAGGTCTCATGTGCTGTTTCAGTTGTGTATTATGACAAAATATCAAACAACATAGAAACAACACTTTCTTTGTTATTTTAATGTTCACTATTTTTCTTTAATATAACACGTTTTGTGTTGTTTTACGTTAATACAACAATATATGTGTTCTTTTGTTTCGTTTTTAACAAAAAAGACGTGTGCTTTTTAACTCAGATATTTTTGTTTTAAACATGTTGTTTTATGACTAAACAACATGAATTTTGTTCATTTACCTCACAATCTAGCATTTTAAAAAAATCCAGCACAATCCAACATTTTAAAATAAATCAGCATAATCTAGCACGTTAAAAAATATGGCACAATCTAGCATATCAAAAAATCTAGTACATTACATTCGAATTTATGCTGCATGTTGATAAAATACAAAAGGGACTAATGGATATGTTTTAGGACCAAAATACCCTTTAACCTTAATTTGAAAAGTACCACATGTAATCTCCTTATTTTTTCTTACCCTACATATATATATGTATATATATACATACATATATATATATATACATACATACATATAGGGAGAGGATCATATAAGAATCCTTATTTATTGCGATAACCTATTAACCCAACTAGTAGTTCACAGCAGACCACGTCGCTACTGTAACTTAGAGTTACAGTGGGTAAAACTAGTTGTCCAAAACGAACGTTAAAATTTTTTTAAAAAAAAAATATAGCAAGACTATACTCGAATCAAAGATATTAAAACGATCTATTTAATGGTGTAATTTGTTTAAAAAATAACGTCATACAAAAAGGTTAAAACGTTATAAAAAATGGTGGAGTTTTTTAAAAATGGAGGGAAAATTTGAAAATGGGGGAAAATCATTACTTCAGTGGTGTAACGCGATGTAAATGTTAGTTACAGTGGTGTAAGTGTTCGCTACATTAGTGTTAACGGGTTATCACAATTTTGATGGGTTCTCAAAGGAACCGCACCCTATACATATATGTACATATATACATACATATATATGTATATATATACATATATATGTATCTATATACGTACATATATATGTATATATACACACATATATGTATATGTATATATGTATACATATATATGTATATGTATACACATATATATGTATATGTATACACATATATATGTATATGTATATGTATATGTATATATATGTGTGTGTAGGATTCATTCAATAAGAACCATTTGTTTTTAAAAAACCAAAAGAACCAAATTCAAACAATCATAACTTTTGGATCAATATTAGATTAAATTATTTCTAAATATTACCCACAAGGGCATAGAAGTAATTTGATGTTTTCTTTGCTAGTTAGTGTGCTGAATAATTCAACTAATCCCTCCAAATCTAATTATCGATCTTCATTAATTCGCCTACGATTGAATTTGGAGCTTTAGATAATCAAATTCAGGTCTTTAAAGCAAAACCGAAACATAGATTTTGGGTGTTGGGAACGATTGATTCTTGAGAGGATAAAGTTATTCAAAATGGGTAATGATCTTCATTCAATTTAATCTTGGTGATGCTTATGAGTTTATAAGGAAACCCTTTGATAGGCACCCGGTCATTATATTAGTATTTTGTATTTGATAGTGTGAATTATGAAATTCATGAAGAATATGATTTTTTTGTACCTATATGAGATTTAATGGGATTATTAACAGATGGTGAAAGAGAACCGGGTTATGCTTCAATGGGAGCTAAGGGAAAAGAGATTAGTGCGGGTTTTAAAGTTGACTCAATTAAAGATATTCTTGAAAGAAGACTCTTAGATGAAAGGTACATTCTAAGACTATGCACTTGTTGGAAGATGACAATAAGGAGTTTAGTAAAGCTAAAAGGAAACTACAATATGCTAATAAAAGGTACATCCTAAGACTATCCACTTCAATATAGGACCAAGTATTGCTTATAGACTTTGAACCTTGTCTAGTGGTGGGCATAGCCAGGTTAATGGGACTGTTGAAGATTTCTGAAACGTCGGGTGAGATATGAATCTTTTTATTGGATCAAGAGATGCACAAATGCTCGTTGACATAATGACAAACAAGAAAAAAATCACCAAATTATTCATTCGAATACAAAATCAACGTAAATGAGGTTGTACTAATTATTTGGGCAGATGAGGTTGCAAAATCAAATTATGATGCATTTGGGGATGTTCTTGCATTTGATGTCGAGCAAACCGGTACTATAAACATATTAAATGAATTTGACACCTGTTGATTTTTTAATTATTATAAAAATTTAGATGGATAATTTTTAATGCAGGTATAAAATGGTGTTTTTACCCTTCACAGACGTTGATCATCATACCAGAAGCGTAACATTCGATGGAGCCTTGATTAAAAGAGAAAACATTGAGTTATACAAATGCATGTTGGAATCCATTCTGGAGGTGCATAAAAAACCACTACAGTTGGTATTGACTAATCAATATCTGGTAGTTAAGGTAGCAGTTGAGGCAACATTATCACAATCATCACACCGATTGTGTATGTGGCATATAATGGAAAAGCTGCCACTTAAGGTAAATATAGGGGAAAATACCTTTATAATCATGACGTGCGAGACATTTTGCAAATTGGTTGGGAAAGTATTTAAGTATTATATTGCAAATTGGTTGGGAAAGTATTTAAGTATTATAATTTGTTTTCATGGGAAAATAAGACGGATTGCTGCGGATATATTGGCAAATACAGATCTCAGGAAGCGTATTAACAAACTTGTTTGGAATACATATCTTACACCATTTGGTTTCGAGGAAGGTTGGGGAAATATTGTGGCAGATTTGAATTTGTACGACAACAAATGGCTGAATGATATGTTTGAGATCAGAGAATGTTGGATCTTGGGATATTTTAGGGACCTATGGATGTGTTGCTTGATGAAAACAATATCTAGGTCGGAGAGCGCAAATGTTTTTTCCAAGCGGTATGCAATTCCAGGAAACACACTTCTCCCATTCATGGTATGTTTTGAAAGTGCTATGGACAATCAACGTTATAACCAACAGAACCTAGACAATGAAAAGGTGACGGTAAAGGTACCTCCTTCGAACCTCGGGAGAGAAGGATGCTGATCGAGCTTTTCCATGCCTAGTCCCAGTTTCGGTTAAAGACCCAGAACGGGCTACAGATCTATACCAATGAAGTTTTTATGTGAGAAAGTCAAGCCAGGAAGTCCCTCTCTCATTCTGGTGCTTGTAAGATAAGACCCGTAGATGAATAAGGAAAGAGGGCCTATGCCCGGTTAAGAAAGGCTGTAGTGATAGCGGCGGGGCTTACTTTATCTTTGGTTCAGCTACTAAATAGATAAGTCATTTCTGCTCGACTATAGCCATCGGGGTGGGGATGAGGCAGAAACACTTGCCACACGTGATAATGCCACATTAGATAGAACAGTTCCTTATCAATGGAAGCCTTCGATGAAGAAGGTAAGTAAATGCTATTTAAGAAGCACAAGCACCCTTCTTTATTCACTAAGGATGAGATGGTGCAGGAGCGGGTCGATGATGACACTGGGGAAGCCCAGTCAACCAATAGGGAAAAAAAATTCCATTCGCTTGTTTAACTGCTAAGAAGAATTTTATCTTTCGACTGGGAACTGCTTACCTTTGGTGCTTTATATTTTTTTAAATAAGGTAGTAATCCCGTAGAGGCAAGGGCAAATCGAGTTAGCATCCCGCCATTCATGCCATGCCTTGTCAGCTACGCTAGTTAGCTAATTCCTTCCAAGAAAATAATTCTGCAATGATGCGCGTAATCGATCTCTTATTAGGTTATTAAAAAGGCATTTCTAGAGGAATGGGTCATGGAAGACTAAGAGAAGAGAACCTGAAATGAAAGGTCAGATAGTGAAAGATGAACAAGAAGCCACAACTCGAAGGCTAATTCATGCTTTGCCAATGAGTGATGTTCTTTTACTTCATATCCCAAGTTAGGAATAAGATCACAGCTTACCCCGCCACAAAGCGATTTAAATCTCTTTTCCATAGGCGCTAACTCTTACTTAAACAGCTTCGCTTCCTTCCATTAGTCGGACTTTTTCATAATCTAATGCCAATAAAGCAGGAAGGGGAGGAGAATGCCAAATCGAAAGCAACCCGTAAAGCTAGTTCCCGTGGACTGAGTCTAGTGCTTCATACGATACAAGACAAGGAATGAAAGGAAGATAAGTACGGGAAATTAGAACCTGATATGGTTGACTACCCAGGGCGTGGCCGCTTCTCCCTTTGCCTACCTCTCTTTGTCCAACTCGTGTATCAACGTATAAGAAGATTCCGTGAGAAGAGAGATGCGGTAGCCAACCCGGCAATATAACATAATAAAAAGTTCCAGCGGTCGGTCTGTAAAGCAAGATGGCAGGGCCGGTAGCGTTCTCTACTTAACTAAGAAGAAGTGGAGTATACGAAGCGAAAGGGGAAGGTGGGAGGGGGTAAGGTAAAGTTGAGATAGGATCGTAAGAAAGGTATAGGCTCTCCCTTATTGGTTAGGGATAGCTCGCGCGTAAGGAAGACTACCCTTTGGAGCTAAATATTCCTTAATTCTTATAGAAGTCTTCTTCAATTGACCATGGGGGCTCCACTTTTCCTTACTGAATTCATTCTGTGCGAAAGAGTCTCGCGGCAAGAGCGCTGCTGTAACCAGTTCTGTTCTCAACATCTTTCTTAACAACCTCAAGATAGAACAAAGCGCTGCAAAGGTATACACATATGAAGTATTTTCAGAAGTTCAAAAAGAAAATTTTAAGGGAGACTCGTCATGTGCTATAAAAAAACTTCACCTCTGAAGATGAAATAGATCTATACACTATCAGACATAAGGATAAGACTATGCACTCGACCAAAGATTTCAAGGTGATAATATGTTTTACGTTTTACGACTATGCAAAAAATAAGATAATTATGATATATTGAGTCATGCAAGGTTGGTCACCAACATTATGGATATGCGCATGTTACTATAAATAATGATACAATTGAGATAGACTACAGTTGCCTAAATTTTGGACGGATTGGCTTCCTATGTAGACATGTTTTTTATGTGTTCAAGCATCTAGATAAGCAAGAGATTCCAGACAGTTATGTTCTAAGACATTGGAGAGCAGATGCACTTCCAAACTTGGTTTTAAATATTGAAGAATCAACGCATGGGATGAGGGATGAACGTGAACAATTGTTCTGTAAGGCTGTAAGTATTGTTGAGACATGTGCGTCGAGATTGAGGCGAATGTTGAGGAGATGAAATAATTTTTGGAAAAACTTAAAAAAATGAAAGAGCAACTGCTTATTGACATTCCGAACGAATCTAATGAGAACAGCAATAAAGAAGTATTCAAGTCATTTTTTAGGCGGCTTCTCCTAATAAAGTATCTGTTGTACCACCCCAAGAAACACGCCACAAAGGATGTGGAACAAACAAAAGAATGATTGGTCTTGGAGAGGCAACAGTCACAAAACTTCAAAACACTCTAAGGCATTGCAATATGTGAGACGATTATGTGTATCACGATACAAGGAATTGTGACTTGAACCCCAAGAACATTAAGAAGCAGGAGCTCAAAAAACAAAAACAATGGTCATCATCAAAGAAAAAGCATTAGATGTAATGAATTTGAATATTAGGATGACGCTTTTGTTTGCTTTATGTACTTTAAATAGTTCTGCTAGGGATTGTTATGGATGTTTTGAACTGTGGATTGTTATGATGGATTATTATGGACTTGTTATGACGGCTTTTAGCATTCATTGGCTGAGCTGGACATTTTTAACATACTGTTGCAGTGAAAGTATAGGGTAAGGAGATGCTAACATAATCCAAAAATGTGCCATAACGTATATTTTTGAATTGTTCATTGATGCATATTGCAATGCAAAGGGTTTCAATGATGATTGTCATTACTATCTTATAGGACATAATGGGTTCTTATGTACTTTAATGGAAGTCATAATGACGATTTTCAGATATATCTTTACATGCTCATACAATTATTATGACTTTTGATGCTTTTATTGCATTGACAAAACACATATGTTATTTTTATGCTTATGATATATCATTTTCCAAAATGAAATAATGAGCGGCTTACTAAAGAAACTAAAACGAATTTTAATGTAATTAGTATTTGTGATAATATTACAAGATGAGTCCATCAAATTATCAATAAATTACAATTGTAAATCAATGGAAAGAAATAAGTTAACTAAATAATTCAATATCCAACATTTCCCAGTTATTATAACAGAGGTCATGCAGAACAATATATGAGGGGACTTGTCAGCTCTTGCATCCTCCTCACAGTTCAAAACAACCACCCAAGAGTCAACGACACCATTTAGAATCCAAGAATCACTCCAAAGATTCAAACAACTCAATATCAGTCTCGAAACCGTCCTTTGTAGCAAATAAAATTTTGCTAACATATGATAATCAAAGATAGATAGCACACGAGTTAGCGCATTAACAATTACACATCAGTTGAACAGTAGAAAATGTACTTACTTCTGCACATCAAAACGACCGAATAGGAATTGCCAAATCTTGTCCTCAACTGTTTTGGTTTTGTGGTCCACATCAGCAATTCGATTAATGTAGGGAGATTTAACGACAACTGCCTTTGTGGTTTTCCTCTTGGGGCGAATCGATGGAGTTTTCATCCTCATTTCTTTTATGCGATCACTGAGGGGGATGTTGTCCATATAATCTACATCCGTCATATCTGCAAAAATCAATTTTAGTAATTTTTAGCACTTTTTTCTCAATACGATCCATCTGATCAATTACTTTAGCCGTCAATTTGGGTCGGACCAAAAATCATCGCCCAATAATGATTTCGTATCTTTCTTCTCCAGTTCTTTGTCTGACTTCTCTACATCTCGATAATCCTTTTGGGCTGATGATTCCTTATCTTTCTTATCCAGTTGCTTTTGGGCTGATAATTCTTTATTGTAAGGCCCCGTTTCCGGGCACCTCACAGTTGGACTATCATTGCACATAAAAATACATTTATTCAAAACATCATAGCGGAATTTCTTAAAACCATTTCATATAATTGTAATTGATTTTGCAAAATAATACATCATTGTTGAATTACAAAACATCACTTGTTGCATTACATGTAACACCCGGATATTTTCTTTGAAGCCAACGAAGGAAGAAAAAGAAATAAAGTCCAAAGTCGGGGACCAAACTCCCCAACACGAGAAAGTTGGGTAAATGGGGATATTTGAAGGGAGAGGGCAGCCCTTACCCTCTCCCCATACCCATATTTCAGCCAAGAAGAGAGAAAGAAGAGAGAAAAGGAACAAAAGAGAGAAGAAAGCTTGGTTCGAGTGGGTTCGGGCTTGGAAATCGTCGTGTAGCGGGTCTAAGCGAAACTCTTCTTCTTGGTGTAGTTTGTGTGAGTTCTAGGACCCCTATTTTACTCGTTTTCAACTGATTTGGGGCTGAAACACATAGTAAGCCCGTTTTTGTATATGTGTGTGTTTGACCCATTTGGGTGTGGTTGCGTGTAATGCGTTTGGAGTTTGTTTTCGGGCTTGTGCGTGCTTGAATGGTGTTGTGGTATGCATTCCTAAGGTTTAGGATGGTTGATTTGGGCTTAGAATGGGTTTGAATGAGCTTGGAGGTCGAAAATAGCAGATTGGGTTCGGGATGAACTGCATTCTGCATCAGTTAGGGTTAGGCGACCGACTGGAGGCCATACGGCCAAACGGAGTACGATCGAAGTTCACTCGCACGATTGAGGCTTAGTCGCATGACTAGAGGGCCAGTCGCATGGGGAGTCATGCGATTGAGGGTCCATTCGCATAAGTGCTCATTCGCAGAGTGTTCATCCGCAGAGTGTTCATCCGCAGAGTGTTCATCCGCATGGGTCCATTCGCATGATGTTCCTTCGCCCGGAGGCCATGCGACTGAAGGGTGCCCATACCTCCAAATAGGACTGGTGTACCCGAGGAAAAGAGGAGTTAATTTCTGACTTTCGGGGGAAAGTGCAGATGTAAGTTTTGACATGGAAGCCCCCGTAGGTACATGTAAGATGACCATTGAGGTCTTAGAGGGTAGATTGGGCATGATGATGTTGCATATTTATGCATGATGTATGTTATGTATATATGATGATGCCCTGTATGATGATGCTATCTGTGTATGATTATGTTCCTTATTATAATGTATGTTTATCTTTCCCGTGACTTTACGTGTTACGTTAAAGAATGAAACGAAAGTATTATATAACGTAAAGTGCAAGATAATCAAAGATGAACATGATGAATGAATGCATGCATTAATAATGAATGAGAGTAAGAAAGGTTTGCAAGCAAACGTATGAGGTGAGCGACCTTGTTGTCGCAACAGACTCGAAATGGGATCCTTGTCATTCGACCTCAGTAATCATGGCTGTGTGGCACGAAGAGGGTAAAGCTTGACATTGTGATTGACCATTTGCACAGAACCATTGCTACATACCCTAGGTACTGTGGCCAGAGGTACGGCGCATTGTTATAGAAGGTATATGATAGGCCTAGGTCTAGTACCAGGAACAGAAGGGTATTGCATATGGCAATGGTACACCTAAACTTTACCTTAGGTACTGTGGCCAAGAGGTGCGGTGCACCGTTATAGAAGGTCTATGATAGGCCTAGGTCCAGTACCACGAAACAGAAGGCTAAGGTTTATGGGTGATGGAAAGAAAAGAGGTAATGATAAAAGAGTAAGAATGACAAGAAAGTACGATGAATGAACGGAAGTTAAAGAATGAACGAATGAAAGTAATGAACGGACGAAATGTAATAACAAATTATGAAATGGGATCCTTGTCACTCGACCTCAGTAATCATGGCTGCGTGCCATGAAGAGGGTAAAGCTTGACAGGATCTAGATAGAAGTAAAAGATAATAAATGATGTAAGTCGAATGAACGATAGTTAATGAACAAATGATGAAGATAATGATGTTATCTATGTGTACGTATGATGTGTGATCACGTTCTGAAGTATAGTATGAATTGAAAGAAAGTAAAGAATGTTTTAAATCGAAAGAAAAGTATGTTTTATTAAAACTAGAACTCACTCAGCAACGCTGACTTTTTATGTGTTTCCAGTTGGCAGGTAATGTTGCTGAGGATGGCACGGGGCGGCTACTCAACTCTTTTGGATGGCATTTCTTTATATAATGTTTTTGCATTGTAATGCGAACAAACGATGTTTTGTAATGAATGTTGTTTGTGGATTTAAATCCACAAACTTGCAAAAGCATTTATATAGAAACTAAATGTATGTTTAAATGTTTCCGCTGTAACGTTTTTACGTAAGAGGATGAAAATATATCTTTTATGTGTGATGATTGCCCAGCTGTAAGTGTCCCGGGAACGGGGCCTTACAAGTTGGTATCAGAGCCAAAGTTTAAGTGAAATGGGTAAATTTTCAAAATAAACCTTAACTTAAACTGAGAATGGGACAGAAGGGGGATGGGATGCCAATCTGAGTAGCTGCATGCCATCAGGTATTTTCTTAATGTTAACCGGTATTATGTGCGCGTGTTATGTGGTTATGTGCTGTTTGTGGATTTAAATACTGATGTAGTCAGGACAAGTAATGCTTGGGGTATGAAGAGTAAAGTAAGTGGCTAATCACAACTGGCCACTGTAATTAGGGACTTACTATACTTGACATAAACTGAGTTGTTCCCTTGAATGACCGTGTTGGTGTTTGAATCTTTCAGTGTGTGATAGAGGATGGCTGGTGGTAGATCATCAAAAGCCTCGCGTAGTGGGCTTGGTGCTGCATCGTGGCCCAAAAGAGGTAGGCCTAGAGTTAAAAAGGTGGTTCCTGAAGAACCCGAGACCCCTCATCCGGAGGGTGTAGATGAGAGCGCCAATCTGAGAGTCTCGATAAAGGAGGCTGTAGTGGAGGAGGTTCATCAAGTCATGCAGATGATCTTACCGTCTGTGGTGACTGAAGTGATTAAGGCTGTACGGGAAGGAGAACGGAAAGAGAGGAACAGGTCCTCGGGAGGATGGGAGCAACCGGAGCCTGAAACGGTTCTTTCCGATGATGATAAAGAGGAAGAAGAGGAGCCTGCGCCGGAGGCGGCACGAGTCTGTAACTATGGGGCGTTTCAACGATGCAAGCCTCCTACTTTTGATGGTAACGGCACTGCTGCTGCTGCTCACCAGTGGGTGAGAGAAATGGAAGTTGTTTTGAACATTAGCGAGTGCCAGGAGGATCAAAAAGTAAAGTTTGCTGCCCACTCTTTTGTGGACTCGGCTCTGTACTGGTGGGACAATATAGTCCAAGCCAAGGGTAGCAGGGCTATCGGGAGGATGAGATGGTCGGAGCTAAAAAAGTTGGTGATTAAGGAGTTTTGTCCTCACCGAGAAATGGACAAGGTTGAGAGGGAGTTTCTGCAACTAGAGGAGGGAACCATGACACACCAACAGTACACCATGAAGTTCAACGAGATGGCACGTCTGGTGCCGGATCAGGTGACGCCTTTGTCACATAAGATTAAGAGATACATTCAGGGTTTGACAGTGGATATTCACAGGCACATGATCGCTGCCCAACCGAGCACGTTTAGGTCGGTGGTGGACTTGGCAGGGAGGTTATATGATGAGAGTGCTATAGTGGTGGTGGCTGAAGATAGTAGGAAGGGTGGTAGTGATCGAAACTGGAGTGGGAAGAGGTTTGGTCGGGGTGAGGCCTCGACGGGTAACAAGAAGGCACGGGTGGATGACCGCCGTGTGGTCACGTCAGGTGCGGGTATGAAGAAGTGCGGTAAATGTGGGAGAGAGCATAGTGGGGAATGTAGACTGGGGTTGAACGTGTGCTTCAAATGTGGGAAGCCGGGGCATATAGCCAGGGACTGTAGTACGGTCCGGTGCTTTAACTGTGGCGTGGTGGGCCACGTAACTAAGGATTGTAAGAAGCCTAGGGATGAGGGTTCCGGGGTGAAGAAGACGGGAAGTGAAGGACCGAGGGCGAGCGCCAGGGCATTCACTATGACACAAGAGGAAGCTAGGACGGACCCTGATGTCGTGTCCGGTACGTTTCTGGCCAACCAAACTTTAGCTTCTGTGTTATTTGATTCGGGTGCCAGTAAAAGTTTTGTTTCTGCTGCTTTCTGTGCTAAACTGCCTATTAGTAGTAGACGTGTTGACGCGCCCTTTGATGTAGAAACTACCATAGGTAAGTCTACCAGGATTTCTGAGATGATAGAGAACTGTGATGTGGAATTAGAAGGTCATAAGTTTCCTGTTAGACCGTTTGTGATGATCCTAGGTGGTTTTGATTTGGTTATTGGGATGGATTGGTTGGCGGACTTCAAGGCGAATATAGTGTGTCGTAAGAAGATGATTCGTTTGATAGCGCCTGACAGGAGTTCGGTAACTGTTTATGAGGATCGGGTCATGACGATCCCGAAAGTAATTTCAATGGCGGTGGCGGGAAAGTGTATGAGGCGTGGATGTAGCGACTACTTGTGTTATGTAAAGGATGCGGAAACGCCAACACCACAACTATCCGATGTTCCGGTTGTGTGTGACTTTCTAGACATGTTCCCAGAAGACTTATCAGGAGTGCCACCTGACCGAGAGATTGAGTTTCAGATTGATCTGATACCAGGTGCCCAACCTGTTACCAAGTTAACGGTGAAGAATCGGTACCCATTACCGAGGATTGATGATTTATTTGATCAGCTTCAAGGCGCCAGTTGGTTTTCAAGGATAGATCTTCGATCTGGCTACCATTAGCTAAAGGTAAAAGAGCAGGATATTCCTAAAACAGCTTTTCGCACGCGTTACGGTTATTACGAGTTCATAGTTATGTCTTTTGGTTTGACCAATGAGCCAGCTGCTTTTATGGATCTGATCAACCGAGTGTGTCGGCCGATGTTGGATAAATCAGTGATTGTGTTTATTGATGATATCCTGATTTATTCAAAGAGCCAGATAGAGCATGCCGGTCATATTCGAGAGGTGTTGGAGACGTTGAGAAGGGATAAGTTGTATGCCAAGTTATCCAAATACGCGTTTTGGTTGCGCGAGGTTCAATTCTTGTGTCACTTGGTGAATCCGGAGGGGATTATGGTGGATCCGACAAAGGTGGAAGCGGTGATGCAATGGAAGTCTCCAAAGACGCCATCTGAGATCCGTAGTTTCTTGGGTTTGGCGGGCTATTAAAGAAGATTCATTCAATACTTCTCTAAGATTGCTTCTCCACTAACCAAGTTGACCCGTAAGGATGTAAAGTTTGTATGGGGTCAAGATCAAGAGAAGGCGTCCGAAGAATTAAAAACGAGATTGACCCAAGCTCCTGTTCTGTCATTACCCGATGGAAGCGAAGATCTGGTGGTTTATTCTGATGCTTCATACTCGGAATTGGGGTGTGTGTTAATGCAGAGGAGGAAGGTTATAGCCTATGCATCCCCATAGTTGAAGGTTCATGAGGTTAACTATCCTACTCATGACTTGGAGCTAGCAGCTGTGGTCTTTGCACTAAAGATTTAGAGGCACTATCTCTACGGGACGAAGTGCACCATTTTCACAGACCATAAGAGTTTGAAGTACTTCTTCGAGCAGAAGGACTTGAACATGAGGCAGAGAAGATGGTTGGAGCTCATAAAGGATTATGATCGTGAGATCCATTATCATCCGGGCAAAGCCAACATGGTGGCGGGCGCCCTTAGCCGAAAGGAGAGGCCCGAGCCGATTCGGGTGAAAGCGTATCAGTTGATTATGACCTCTGGTGTGATGAAGCAAGTCAATGAGTTTCAAGATGAGGCATTAAAAGAAGATCATCTTAACTCTGAAAGGATGAGTGGTCTAGTCCCGGAGTTGGGTGAAAACACTCTCGGTGTTAAAACCCGATTTGGGCGGATGTGGATTCCTCGTTTTGGGGATCTAGGGGTGAAGATTATGGATGAAGCTCAAAAGACTCGATACTCTATTCATCCCGATACCATGTACCAAGACATGAAGAAAGATTATTGGTGGCCGGGTATGAAGCGTGACGTGGTGGAGTATGTGAGTAAGTGGCTTACTTGCTTGCAAGTGAAGGCCGAGCATCAAAAGCCGTATGGGAAGATCTAACCTTTGGATATACCGGAATGGAAGTAGGAGCACATCACCATGGATTTCATTACGAAGCTGCCGCGTACTCCGAAAGAGTATGATACTATATGGGTGATTGTTGACCGCTTGACGAAGAGTGTTCACTTCCTACCGAGTCGCGAGACATATTCATCTGAGAGGTTGGCAGATCTTTTCATTAAGGAGATTGTGACTCGTCATGGTGTGTCGGTGTCTTTTGTGTCTAATTGTGACACCCGGTTTACATCCAAATTCTGGAAGAAATTCCACGACGCCATGGGGACGAGGTTACATATTAGCATGGCTAATCATCCCCAGACTGATGGTCAGTCAGAAAGGACCATTCAGACATTGGAGGACATGCTTCGGGCATGTGTGATTGATTTTGGGGGAAGTTCGGATGACCACTTACCGTTAGCTGAATTCTCATACAATAACAGCTATCATGCCAGCATTGGTATGCCACCTTATGAGATGCTATACGGTAGGAGATGAAGAACACCCGTTTGTTGGGGTGATATTGGTCATAAAGAGTTAGGGAGCGTCGAGGTGATCGAGGATACGACTGAGAAGCTTGAAAGGATCAAAGCCTTCATGAAGGCAGCCAAAGATAGATAGAAGTCGTATGCTGATAAACGGCGCAGGCTAATTGAGTTCTAGGTGGGTGACCGGGTTATGTTGAAGGTCTCACCTTGGAAGGGTATCATTCGCTTCCGAAAGTGGGGCAAATTGAGCCCGAGATACATAGGCCCTTTCCGAATCATTGCTCGAGTAGGAGAGGTGGCCTATAGATTGGAGTTACCAGATGAGTTAAGTGGAATTCACCCGACATTCCACGTATCTCATCTAAGGAAGTGTTTCGTAGATGAAGATATGATTGTTCCACTGGAGGATATCGAAGTAGATGAACGGCTCAATTATGTGGAGCAACCAGTGGCAATCATCGATCGAAAAGAGAAGAGGCTGAGAAATAAAGTGGTTCCTCTTGTGCATGTACAGTGGAAGCACAGGAAGGGATCCGAGTCCACGTGGGAGACCGAAGAAGAAATGAGACATCATTATCCACGTTTGTTCGAGGAATAACAGGTTTTCGAGACGAAACCTATATAAGGGGGGTGGACTTGTAACACCCGGATATTTTCCTTGAAGCCGACGAAGGAAGAAAAAGAAATAAAATCCAAAGTCAGGGGACCAAACTCGCCAACACAAGAAAGTTGGGTAAATGGGGATATTTGAAGGGAGAGGGCAGCCCTTACCCTCTTCCCACACCCATATTTCAGCCAAGAAGAGAGAAAGAAGAGAGAAAAGGAAGAAAAGAGAGAAAAAAGCTTGGTTCGAGTGGGTTCGAGCTTGGAAATTGTCGTGTAGCGGGTCTAAGCGAAACTCTTCTTCTTGGTCTAGTTTGTGTGAGCTCTAGTATACCTATTTAACTCGTTTTCAACTGATCTGGGGCTGTAACACATAGTAAGCCCGTTTTTGTATGTGTGTGTGTTTGACCCATTTGGGTGTGGTAGCGTGTGATGTGTTTAGAATTTGTTTCCGGGCTTGTGCGTGCTTGAATGGTGTTGTAGTATGCATTCCTAAGGTTTAGGATGGTTGATTTGGGCTTAGAATGGGTTTGAATGAGTTTGGAGGTTGAAAATGGCAGATTGGGTTCGGGATGAACTGCATTCTGCATCAGTTAGGGCTAGGCGACCGACTGGAGGCCATACGGACGAATGGAGTGCGATTGAAGTTCATTCGCACGATTGAGGCTCAGTCGCATGACTAGTGGGCCAGTCGCATGGGGAGTCATGCGACTGAGGGTCCATTCGCATAAGTGCTCATTCGTAGAGTGTTCATCCGCATGGGTCCATTCGCATGATGTTCAGTCGCCTGGAGGCCATGCGACTGAAGGGTGCCCATACGCCCAAATAAGACTGGTGTACCCAAGGAAAAGCGTAGTTAATTTCTAACTTTCGGGGGAAGTGCAGATGTAAGTTTTGACGTGGAAGCTCCCGTAGGTACATGTAAGATGACCATTGAGGTCTTAGAGGGTAGATTAGGCATGATGATGTTGCATGTTTATGCATGATGTATGTTATGTATGTATGATGATGCCCTGTATGATGGTGCTATCTGTGTATGATGATGTTCCTTATTATAATGTATGTTTATCTTTCCCGTGACTTTACGTGTTATGTTAAAGAATGAAACGAAAATATTATGTAATGTAAAGTGCAAGATAATGAAAGAGGAACATGATGAATGAATGCATGCATTAATAATGAATGAGAGTAAGAAAGGCTTGCAAGCAAATGTATGAGGTGAGCGACCTTGTTGTCGCAACAGACTCAAAATGGGATCCTTGTCATTCGACCTCAGTAATCGTGGCTGTGTGCCATGAAGAGGGTAAAGCTTGACACTATGATTGACCATTTATACAGAACCATTGCTGCATACCCTAGGTACTGTGGCCACAGGAGCGGCGCACCGTTATAGAAGGTCTATGATAGGCCTAGGTCCAGTACCAGGAACAGATTGGTATTGCATATGGCAATAGTACACCTAAACTTTACCATAGGTACTGTGGCCAAGAGGTGCGGTGCACCATTATAGAAGGTCTATGATAGGCCTAGGTCCAGTACCACGAAACAGAAGGGTAAGGTTTACGGGTGATGGAAAGAAAAGAGGTAATGATGAAAGAGTAAGAATGACAAGAAAGTACGATGAATGAACGGAAGTTAAAGAATGAACGAATGAACGAATGAACGAATGAAAGCAATGAAAGCAATGAAAGCAATGAACGGACGAAATGTAATAACAAAGTTCGAAATAGGATACTTGTCACTCGACCTCAGTAATCATGGTTTCATGCCATGAAGAAGGTAAAGCTTCATAGGATCAGGATAGAAGTAAAAGATAATAAATGATGTAAGTCGAATGAATGATAGTTAATGAACGAATGATGAAGATAATGATGTTATCTATGTGTACGTATGATGTGTGATCACGTTCTAAAGTATAGCATGAATTGAAAGAAAGTAAAGAATGTTTTAAATCGAAAGAAAAGTATGTTTATTAAAACTAGAACTCACTCAGCAATGCTGACTTTTTATGTGTTTTCAGTTGGCAGGTAATGTTGCTGAGGATGGCACAGGGCGGCTACTCATCTCTTTTTGGATGACATTTCTTTGTATAATGTTTTTGCATTGTAATGAGAACAAACAATGTTTTGCAATGAATGTTGTATTAACTTGCAAAAGCATTTATATAGAAATGAAATGTATGTTTAAATGTTTCCGCTGCAACGTTTTTATGTAAGAGAATGAAAATATATCTTTTATGTGCGATGATTGCTCAGCTGTAAGCGTCCCGGGAACGGGGCCTTACATTACATCACAAAAACAATATCGCAATATAAAATGGATGCCATCCAAAAAAATAAGCCAAGTAGCTGCCCTCGTGCCATCCTCAGCAACTCTCACCTGCCAGCTGGAAAATACATAAAAGTCAGCGTTGCTGAGTGAGTTCTCGTTTTATAAAAATATAACATACTTTACTTCCGTTAAAACCCTTCTTGCTTTCATACGCGATCATGCATCATACGTAAAAATAGATAATATCGTTATTATTTTCCATTATCAGATGTTATCTTTTATCGTCTTATTCGTACTTTCATTCCATTCTTTTCATTAGCATTCACTTACATATACTTACTTTCATTTCATGCTTTTCGTTAACGTTCTCTTTCGTATACATTCTTTCGTTTCATACTTTACACTATCTCTTATTTTCATTCTCATACTTTCCTATCGTACTTTATATCATTCTTTTACTTTCTTACTTTCTTTCGTACGTTACGTCATCCATTACTTTCATACGGATCGATGAACAATATCCCGAACACTGTGCACGAAGCTAATGTTGGGCCTGTGGTAATTAAATCACGAACATTGTGCAAGAAGCTGACCCAGTCACCTAGGGCAAGTCATCTCTCCCTTTCATTCGGACCAATTGGCAATACCCCTAACATTGAGCACGAAGCTGATGCTGGGCCTGTGGTAATTAAATCACGAACATTGTGCACGAAGTTGACCCAGTCACCTAGGGCATACCATAAAGTTCTTGTCAATCTTAATGATTGACCCTGCATGCATCCTTCGGGTTATTAAAACTACACACTGTTGAGCTAACGACAACGTGATCGTGCACCTCCTTTCTATTTGCTTGCAAGCCATTCTTTCATTCATTACGTTTTTACTTCTCATCTTTGTTATCTTTTACTTCATTACGTTATTCTTTACGTTCTTTCGTTCGTTCGCCATACTACGTAAAGTAATAACATAATACTTGTCATATATTATTTTATAATATATATATACACTTTGAACATCATTAGAAGATAACACATCATACATATTTTCATATCGTACATTCATCATACATGACATATCACACTCATCATATCACACATAACATCTTAAAGTCAACTTTCATCACTCCCGGGAACATCCCAAGTCAAAGCCTACTCTTTACATTTTTCCCAAATTCAGAAAATAAATTCTAAGTCTTGGGCGCATGGTCCCAAATTCAGAAAATAAATTCTAAGTCTTGGGCGCATGGGCACTATGCAGGCGCATGGCCTTCTGGGCGCATGGGAACACTTAGGCGCATGGGAAGGATCTGGGCGCATGGGCACTATTAGGGCGCATGGGCTAACACTTAGTCATTCTGGGAAAATTTCCAGGCGCTTGGCTACTATTTAGGCGCATGGGGTTTTGGGCGCATGGAAAACACTTCGGCGGTTCTAACTGTTGGGCGCATGGGCCACTATTTCAGTGCATGGGCCACTGTTTAGGCGCATGGGCGACCAACTTACACCTAATCGGCCTAATTCAGTCCCCAACCGACATGCATCTGTTCTAAGCTTAGTACTAATATTCTAAGCATCATAATACGAACATAACCACATAACAATCCCAAACTTACACCCACCCACATACACAATCATACATGCACATACGGGTAATAAAAATCCATTTTTATAAAAACATACATACATGTATTTCCAGCCCCAAAATTAGTTAAAACATGTTAAAAAGGGGTTCTAGAACTCATCTTAGTTGCTCTCAAGTTTAAACTCTTCAACTTGAGCTTCTTAGATGATTCTAACACCTAGAAACACACCAAACACACACACCCGAACATACAAACATGTATAAGCACAAACCCGAGACTGAAACCCAACAAGAACGCTTAAAACTTCGAATTTCTTACCTTGAATTCAGCCTTCTTGTTCTTCTTCTTCCAAAACTCGAGTTCTGCTCTTTCTCTCTCTAAAACCGAATGCAAAAGGTGATGTGCAAGGTGTATGGGCGGCCATACTCCTTTTTGTATAAAATATTATATATTATTTTGTACTTTTGACACATTTAATCCCTCTACTTGAGTGAAATTGCATTTTCCACTTTTATTCTTCTTTTACAACTTTTTAAAATATCCGGGTGTTACAAGTCCACCCCCTATATAGGTTTCATCCTCGAAACCTATTATTCCTAAAGCAGATGAGGGTAATGTTGCCTCATCTCTTCTTCAGTCTCCCACGTAGACTCGGATCCCTACCTGTGCTTCCACTGTACACGCACTAGAGGAACCACTTTATTCCTTAACCTTTTCTCTTTACGATCAATGATCACCACTGGTTGCTCCACATAGTTGAGCTGTTCATCCACTTCAATATCCTCCAGTGGTACAACCATATCCTCATCCGCTAAACACTTCCGCAGATGAGATACATGGAATGTTGGGTGAATTCCACTTAACTCATCGGGTAGTTCATACCTATAGGCCACCTCTTCTACTTGAGCAATGATTCAAAAAGGCCCTATGTATCTCGAGCTCAACTTGCCCCGCTTTCTAAACCGTATGATACCTTTCCAAGGTGAGACTTTCAACATAACCTTGTCACCCACCTGGAACTCAATCGGTCTACGTCTCTTATCGCCGTACGACTTCTGTCTATCTTTAGCTGCCTTTATAAAGGCTTTGATCTTTTCTAACTTTTCGATCGTAGCATCGATCACTTCGATACTTCCTTACTCCTTCTGACCAATATCACCCCAACAAGCGGGTGTTCTACATCTTCTACTGTATAGCATCTCAAAAGGAGGCATGCCAATACTGGCATGGTAACTGTTGTTATATGAGAACTCAGCTAACGGTAAGTGGTCATTCCAACTTCCTCCGAAATCAATCACGCACGCTCAAAGCATGTATTCGAGTGTCTGGATCGTCTTCTCAGACTGACCGTCCGTCTGAGGATGATAAGCCATGCTGATGTGTAGCCTCGTCCCCATCCTATCGTGGAATTGCTTCCAAAACTTAGATGAAAACCGAGTGTCACGATCAACTACAATAGACACCGGTACCCCATGACGAGCTACAATCTCTTTGATAAATAGATCCGCTAATCTCTTGGAGGAATACGTCTCGCGGATCGGTAGGAAGTGAGCACTCTTCGTCAAACGATCAACTATCACCCATATGGCATCATACCCTCTCGGGGTACGCGGTAACTTCATAATAAAGTCCATGGTGATATGTTCCCACTTCCACTTAGGTATATCCAAAGGTTGGATTTTCCCGTACAGCTTCTAATGCTCCGCTTCACTTGTAAACAAGTAAGACACTTGCTCACATATTCTGCTACATCACGCTTCATACCCGGCCACCAATAATCCTTCATCATATCATGGTACATCTTGGCAGCACCGGGATGAATAGAGTATCGAGTCTTACGAGTCTTGTCCATGGTCTTTCCACATAGATCCCCATAACGAGGAATCCACATCCGTCCAGATCGGGTCCTAACACTGAGAGTGTTCTCAACCAATTCTGCGACTAGACATTTCATCCTTTCAGAGTTAAAATGATCTTCTTTCAAAGCCTCGTCTTGAAACTCCTTGACCGACGTCATCACGTCGGAGGTCATAATCAACTGATATGCCCGGATGGTAATGGATCTTGCAATCGTAATCCTTTATGAGCTCCAACCATCACCTCCGCCTCATATTCAAATCTTTCTGCTCGAAGAAGTACTTCAAGCTTTTATGGTCTGTGAAGATGGTGCACTTCGTCCCGTATAAGTAGTGCCGCCAAATTTTCAAGGCAAAGAGCACAGCTGCTAGCTCTAAGTCATGAGTAGGATAATTAACCTCGTGAACTTTCAACTGTCGGGATACGTAGGCTATAACCTTCCCTTGTTGCATCAACACGCAACCCAACCCCGAGTAAGAATCATCCGAATAGACTACCAAGTCCTTGCTTCCTTCAGGTAAGTATAAAACAGGAGTTTGTGTTAACCTCATCTTTAACTCTTCAAAAGCCTTCTCCTGATCTTGACCCCATACAAACTTCATATCCTTACGGATCAGCTTAGTCAACGGAGAAGCTATCTTGGAGAAGTCTTGGATGAATCTTCGATAATATCCCGCCAACCCCAAGAAGCTACGGAACTCGGATGGTGTCTTTGGAGACTTCCATTGCATCACCGCCTCCACCTTTGCCGGGTCTACCATAAACCCCAGGATTTACCACGTGACCCAAGAACAAAACTTCGCGCAACTAAAACACGCACTTGGAGAACTTTGCATACAGCTTCTCCTTTCTCAATGTCTCCAACACTTCTCAAATGTGACCGGCATGCTCTTCTTCGCTCCTTGAACAAATTAGGATATCATCGACAAATACAATCACTGATTTATCTAACATCGACCGACACACTCGATTCATCAAGTCCATAAACGCAGCTGGCGCGTTGGTTAAACCAAAAGACATAACGAGAAACTCGTAGAGTCCATAACGCGTACGAAAAGCTGTTTTAGGAATATCTTGCTCCTTCACCTTCAACTGATGGTAGCCAGATCGAAGATCTATCCTCAAGAACCAACTGGCACCTTGGAGCTGATCAAACAAGTCATCAATCCTTGGTAATGGATACCGATTCTTCACCGTCAACTTGTTCAATTCATGGTAGTCAATACACATCCTCATACTACCATCCTTCTTCTTTACGAACAAGACTAGAGCACCCCAAGGAGAGATCCTCGGTCTGATGAAACACTTATTAAGCAACTCCTGCAGTTGCTGTCACACCCCTAAAATCCACGTACGGAGTTTTACCGTGAGGCGTGTGAAAAAACCAGGATCACAGTCAATAGTTACTTAGAACGACTCTATATGCTACTTTAACGTAAACCAAACCAGAGTTCAAACTTTAAAAGTCATGCGGAAGCGTAAAGTAAATAAAACAACCCAAAACATGTGAAATTACCATATGGCAAAACAAGTGCCAACCAAGTATTTTAAACCATAAATAAAAGACGAGTAATTATATCTGAAGTTTAAATCTCTAAAATGCATGCTGACTCGTGTAGTGCTCCTATCAGCAATCCAGATTAACGACCTGAGAATAGCATACTAAAAAGTCAACACATGGTTGGTGAGTTCAAGAGTTTGCGTATAAACATAACAGTTTATCAATAGTGTATAGATAAGCATGTGCATTGTAATAGCTAGCTAGTCCATTAACAAATTGACATTAATACATAGTGATTTCGACATTGAAGCTGACTATGTTATGTTTGCCTCCCGTCACGACTTCACCATATCGTGACGAATAATCATAGGACAAATTGCACCCGGTTGAACTCGAGTCACACAGGTGGGGCTCGTCAGACCCAGTAGTACTACCCAAGTTTCCCCGCTATCCAATATTAACAATTCGAAAGTGTGAGGACTTTATCATAGTAAACAGCACTATTTAATATCATACACATCTTAAATATAAAAAGCGTTTGTAACATTACCAGCATGCTATCTCCCCCAAAAGAGATTTAATAAAATAGTGGGGCATGAACTCACCTGATACGCGTGATAGATATCTAAAGCTTAACTTGACAAGAACGAGTGAAAGACAACCTTCAAAGGTTACCTAAAACACACAAGTACATAAGTACATGTACACACAATAATCCCAAGAGAAACCCTAGGTGTTCTACAAACAAAGAACTCAAGGTTCTATAAAAAACAACATACATGTGACCTAGTTGACCCGTTTGACCCGTTGGTGACATTATGTGTTGTAAACCATTTAAACATATATAAGCATATAACATACATGGTTAACATTCCAATGAATCACATTTGATGCTACATTCCCAATACATTGCTTAAATCATCATACTATGCACATATCATACAAGTTATGTAAATTCTTAGCATCTAGCATACTCAGTATGTTCATAACATAACTAGTGTATCATATAACAGGTCAGATCATGCATAACCTACTTAGATGACCTATAGCCATGATTTAGCACATACGGGTCAAAACAGATAATTTATCAAAAAGTCATCCATACTATCCACAACACATACAAGATATCCGATACATGCAACATACATTAATATGATCAATTCCAGTCCCAAACATGATGTCCTAGTTACTAATCAACATACCAAACCATACATGATCATCAAAGTGCATAAATCACCCAGTAACCAAATAAACATTCCATACTACTCAATTAACAGATTCTACCACTTTAAACATCCATAACAATCATTCTAGCATGATCCTAAAACCATAAACAAGTCCAATTCTCGATATCCAAAGTTCGTGCACAATAAAGTTTTCCTTTTGGGAAAGTAATACCCAAAAGTGATTTAACATCCAATTCAACCATAATTCCAACTATTATATACCTAATTAAGTTTATAGAATTCATCCTAACATGCTACTCACTTCCAAAACATCCAAATTCCCAAACATCATACAAAAAGTTTCTACTTTTAGTAAGTCATGATCAACATCACAATTTCATGGATTTTCTTGCACCATTCAATTAAACTAACATCTAAACATTACATCTAACATCTTAGAATCATCAAATCATGAATTCCAAGAACAAAAAGTTTCCTCTTATGGCAATGTATGAACTAAATGATCAAAACCCTAGATTTCTTGCAAAATCAACATCATTCAACATTCATACAATCTAACTAACATCATATAACCATCTAACAATCATCAATTTCATATTATCATCATCAATTTCGAATTAGGGTTTGCCTATAATCAAAGTTCATGATCAATCCACTAACAACATACAATTCATGCATAACCAACGTTAAACAATATTCATACAATCAAACTAACATGTTACCATCATCAAACCACAATAATTTCGACCTACTTGCACCCAATCTGCGTATTAAGGTTCGGCCATGATGAAAGAACATGAAAAACTTGCAAAAACCTAACCTTTAAACGTGTATTGACTTGCAATTGATGATCCTAATGCGTTTCCTAGCTTGAAATCGATCAAAATCAGGTTGTAATGCTTGTTTCTTGGCTGGAATCGCAGAAAGAGAGGGAGAGAGCTGCAGGTCGTGTATGTGGGGAGAAGTGGGGGCTAGGGCATTTTTTTTGTTTAGTTTAATTAGCCATATTTACACCTTTAACCCTTTTAACTTGTATTTGATAAAAATTCAGCTTTTAACTATTTTTTTAAAAGTGTTTTTAACCATCTAACAAATATATAAACTAGTAATAACAATTATATATTTTATCTTTATAAAACACGCAACCTACGAATTAA
Source organism: Flaveria linearis (assembly GCA_024085815.1). Lineage (NCBI taxonomy): Eukaryota > Viridiplantae > Streptophyta > Magnoliopsida > Asterales > Asteraceae > Flaveria > Flaveria linearis. The sequence continues at coordinate 70,774,842 of CM044010.1, read as the reverse complement.
CATACGCGTTTCCGCGTTACGCGATAAAATTCTCAAATAGTCTTTAAATCGCGTAAAAACATAAACATAAAATAATAATCATCTTATCAACTAGATTATTATTAAATTAACATTATTAATTATTTTTAAGTCACCAACGTCAAACGACAACTAGTGTGTGCTTACGACACGTGTATGCAAAACTTAACGGAACTAACGGAGTTTGGTAACGGAAAATTACCGGATGTCACATTATCCCCATGTTGAAATAATTTTCGTCCTGAAAATTGCGTTACATGGTGAGAGTGTTCCATCACTGGTGAGAGTGTTCCATCACTGGTCTACTGTATTGGCAAACAGAAATCGAAATCGAGTGAGTTTTGGATGAGTTGTCACATCATCCCCATGTTGAAAGAAATTTCGTCCCGAAATTTAAATCAATACCTTTGTCTGCAGGCATCGTCTCGAACAGTTGAGGGTACTTAAGCTTCATTTGATCCTCACGTTGCCACGTGAATTCCGGTCCACGCCGCGAGTTCTAACGAACTTTGACTATAGGTATTTTGCTCTGCTTAAGTGTTTTCACCTCACGATCCATCACCTCGACTGGTTCTTCGATAAAGCGTAATTGTTCATCCACTTGAACATCTTCTAGTGGTACAATTAGTATTTCGTCAGACAGGCACTTCTTCAGGTTTGAAACGTGAAATACATTGTGGACTCCACTCAATGAATCGGGTAAAGCTAGTCGATAGGCCACTGGACCTATCCTTTCCAATATTTCAAATGGTCCAACATACCTCAGATTTAGCTTTCCTTGCTTGCCAAACCGAACTACGCCTTTCCACGATGAGACTTTCAATAACACTTTGTCGCCAATTTGGAATTCTAGCGGTTTCCGTCTCTTGTCAGCATAACTTTTCTGTCTATCTCGCGCTGCTACCATACGGTTCCGTATCTGCACGATCTTCTCAGTTGTTTCATGTATTAGCTCGGACCCGTTAGTTGACTATCACCAATTTCAGCCCAGCAAACCGGTGATCGACACTTTCTTCCATACAAAGCCTCGAAAGGTGCTGCCTGTATGCTAGTGTGATAACTGTTATTATAGGAAAATTCCACCAAATATAGGTGAACTTCCCAGTTGTTCCCGAAATCAATCACACAAGCACGTAGCATATCCTCCAAAGTCTGTATGGTACGCTCACTCTGTCCGTCGGTTTGTGGATGATAAGCAGTACTCATATCCAATCGTGTACCCAGAGATTTCTACAGTGACTGCCAGAAGTGTGACGTGAAGCGAGCGTCGCGATCAGAGATAATTGAGATTGGTACACCATGTCTCGACACGATTTCCTTAAGATACAATCGGGTTAGCTTCTCCATCTTATCCTTTCCTTAATTGCAAGGAAGTGAGCGGACTTGGTCAATCGATCCACAATGACCCAGATTGTGTCACAACCAGTATTAGTCCGGGGTAATTTCTTGATAAAATCCATAGAGATTTGTTCCCATTTCCACATCGGTATCTCGGGTTGTTGTAACAGTCCAGATGGTTTTTGGTATTCCACTTTGACTTTTGAACAGGTCAAACATTTCCTCACATACGTAGCTACATTTGCCTTCATGTTAGGCCACCAATAGTGCACCTTTAGATCATGATACATCTTGTCAGATCCAGGATGTATAGAGTATTTAGACTTATATGCCTCGCTCATAACCAAATCCCTCAGATTTCCATAAACAGGCACCCAAAGTCTATCCATGAAGTACCGAATTCCATCTTCTTTCTCTACCAATTGTTTATCCATTCCCCGTAATAGCTCAGAAACAATGTTTTCCTCTTTCAAGGCTTCTATTTGTGCTTCCTTAACTTGTTCAGGCAAATGGGTACTGATCGTGAGTTGCAAGGCTCGCACCCGCCTTGGTTTAACTGTTTCTTTTCGGCTTAAGGCATCGGCAACTACGTTCGCCTTTCCAGGATGGTACTTGATAGCGCAATCATAATCGTTCGGAAGTTCCACCCAACGCCGCTGCCTCATATTTAACTCTTTTTGCTCAAAGATGTGCTGAAGACTCTTGTGATCGGTGTAGATAGTGCATTTGGTACCGTACAAGTAATGTCTCCAAATCTTCAAGGCAAAAACTACTGCACCCAACTCCAGATCATGGGTAGTATAATTCTTCTCGTGAACCTTTAGTTGTCTAGAGGTGTAGGCTATCACCTTATCGCGCTGCATCAGAACACAACCCAATCCTTGAATGGATGCGTCACAATACACCACGAAATCATCTGTCCCCTCTGGCAGTGCCAATATCGGTGCACTACAGAGTTTTGTTTCAATAGCTGAAAAGTCGCCTCTTGACTTTCTCCCCATTTGTATGTCGTTCCTTTGTGGGTCAAAGCGGTGAGAGGTTGTGCAATCTTAGAAAATCCCTCTATGAATCATCGGTAATACCCCGCTAATCCCAGAAATTGTCGTATCTCACTCGGTGTTTTAGGTATAGCCCAATTCTTTATTGCCACAATCTTAGCAGGATCAATATGTATACCCTTCTCATTAACAATATGACCTAGGAATTGTACTTCGCGTATCCAAAAGTCACACTTAGAGAATTTGGCGTACAGTTGCTCATTTTTCAACAATTCCAAGATTAATCGTCGATGCTCTTCATGGTCCTCCTTGGTCTTAGAGTATATCAGTATGTCATCGATAAACACAATGACAAACTGATCAAGATAGGGTTTGCACACGCGATTCATGAGGTCCATGAACACCGCAGGTGCATTTGTCAACCCAAAAGGCATGACCAAGAACTCGTAATGACCATAACGAGTACGGAATGCAGTTTTGGAGATGTCTTCCTCACGGACTCTGAGTTGATGATAACCAGATCTCAAGTCGATCTTCGAATAATAGCTGGATCCCTGAAGCTGGTCAAATAAGTCGTCGATGTGAGGTAAAGGGTATCGGTTCTTAACTGTGACTTTGTTTAACTCCCTATAATCGATGCACATTCGAAACGTGCCATCTTTCTTCTTAACAAAGAGAACAGGGGCTCCCTAAGGTGATGAGCTAGGTCGAATAAAGCCCTTATCTAAAAGCTCCTGAAGTTGTGATGACGACTCCTGTAGTTCGTTCGGTGCTAATCGATAAGGTGCTCTAGCAATCGGGGCTGCACCGGGAGTTAGTTCAATTTGAAATTCCACTTGACGATGAGGTGGTAATCCAAGAAGATCCTCTGGAAAATCTCGTACCACGGGGATGTCGTCTATTTCTTTTTCTCGGGCTGCTTATCGGTGACGAGTGCCAGAATAGCCAAACGACCTTTTCGCAGTAACTTCTGTGCCTTCATATAGGAGATAATGCCCATCACTGCACCACCCCTATCACCTCGGACTGTAAGGATTTTGTCACCAATAGGGATTCGTATGATCTTCTCGTGGCATATGACTTCCGCTTGCCTATTAGAGAGCCAATCCATGCCTACCACTACGTCAAAACTTCCCAATGTAACAGGCATAAGATCTATAGCGAAAGTATGACCAGCGAGTTCTATCTTACAATCTCTAAGAATATGTGTCACATGGATTTGTTTACCGTCAGCCAATTCTACGGTATATTTGGATTCTAAGGCAGAAGGAATATCACTTAAAAGACTACAGAACTTCAAGGATATGAAACTCCTATCAGCTCCAGTATCAAACAGTACTGTAGCGAAATCCCCATTAACAGAAAACCTACCAGTAACAGTAGTAGGGTCATTTAGAGCCTCACCTGAGCCAATGACGAAGGCTCTCCCTTTGGCTCCATTATTACCACCGTTACCATTGCCATTTCCATCTTTGTTGTTGTTGTTGTTGTTGTTGCCCTGGTTGTTGTTGTTCTGGCCATTGCCATTACCGTTCCTCCTCAACTGCGGGCAGTTTCGCTTGTAGTGCCCCTCCTTTCCACACTCGAAACACCCCTTGGGAGTCTCCTGAGGTTGCTGTGGCTTCTTAACTAACTCACCACGGCAATCCTTAGCCAAGTATCCCATTTTACCACACCGCTGACACTTGTAATTGTCACATCTCCCAACGTGATGATAGTTGCACCGCGTGCACATCGGCTGTTTACCACCATAGCCGCTCGGTCCTTGATTGTTCGGGGCTGTCTGGTTGAAATTACGATTGTTATCAAACCTTCTTTGTTGCTGTTGTGGTTGTTGTTGTTGAGGTTGGTGTTGACCGCCGGATGATGATGCTCTATTATTGTTGTTGGTGTTGGTGTTGTTAGAGGCATCCCACTTCCTTTTGTTGTCGGGTACGCTTGCAGCAGCGCCCCGTTTTGGCAACCGTCCTAGCTCCACAGCTTCGTCAGTTAGTTTGTGGGCTAGTTGGATGGATTGTTGTATAGTGGCAGGGTTAGAGGAAGTCACCATGCTCCTAATTTCGGGCACCAATCCCCGGATGTAATGTTCCACAAGCTTGTGCATCTCGTTCACCATTCCAAGACATAGTGTGGCCAGCTCGTGAGTTCTTGTTGTATAGGCCTCGATCTCGGAACCTTGCATTTTCAACTGCCAAAATTCCATCTCCAACTTTTGAACTTCGCTTCGAGGACAGTATTCCTCGATCATCATATCTTTAAATTCATTCCACGGGAGCTCATTTGCCATGGCTTGCCCTAGCATCTGCACCTGAGCGTTCCACCAGGACAATGCAACACCATCCAGAGTTCCCGTGGCGTATTTCACCTGGTCAGCAGGTGGACAGTTGCACTTTGAGAAAACGGACTCCGTCTTCTCAAACCACCTTACCAACCCTACAGCTCCCTCGGTTCCACTGTAGGTGTAAGGTTTGCAGTCCATGAAAGACTTGTAGGTACATGCTGGCGGTCCTGCTTTAACACAATAAATATTGATCAGATGTCTTATTCGATTAACTATAGGATTTGACAAAATTTTTCCATTATCGTTTACCTGCGGCCTGTCCTACTTGAGCAGCAGCTAACGCTGCCTGAACTTGTGCATTTATTAGGGCAGCCAGTTCCGCAGGGGTCATATTTATGATACCGGCGCCTTGGCCACCGGCACCTTGGTCACCGGCACCTTGGTCTCTGGCACCTTGGTCACCAGCACCTCGTCCGCGTCCGCGCCCGCGTCCTCGACCACGTCCACGTCCACGTCCTCGGGCGTCCATTATTCACTTTACGTTCACAACACAATAATGAGTAACATCAAACATATTCATCTCATTGAAGTATAGTAAACAATAAGAAATAATGAATCATTACATCCACAACATTCATAACAAAAATGATAACCAAGATAAATAAATTGTAAATAAGTCACAATGTATTCACCAATGTCAAAATTTAAGTTTCTAGTTCAAGTGGGGAAACAACCCTTCCCACATAGGTTCCAAAAGAAGGAAACGCTACATAGTCCAAGTTGTTTAAAAGAAATGAAATAAAATCAATCAACTATGTCTGAATTGTCACTATCTTCTTCCATCTCCGCTGGTTCTTCCTCAGGTTCTTCTTCGGGTTCCTCTTCGGGTTCCTCCTCCTCCTCGGGGGCCTGTGCAGGAGCAGGAGCTAAGGCTATCTGAAGTGCTGCCAACTGGGCCTCTATAGCAGCAATCATGTTGTCGGTTGCTTCATCGCGCTGCTCTCGTGTGGTCACGTGTCCACTCAGCGTCTGGTAACCATCCCGCATTTGGTAACACCCCTCCAAGGTTTTACCATGATGCTCCATGAGTTCATCCAGTTGATGTCGCAGTGTGTACACTTCGTGCTGTAGTGTACAGACATTGCCAGTGAGTCGTCGGACCCGGTGTTGCTCCGTGTCCAGTGCTGCTACCAATGCAGCAATAACCTACTCGTTGGACTGCACCGTCCGCAGAAGTGTAGGTAGTGGTTGCTCTGTGCTGTTCCTAGTTCGGGGTCTTGATGTAGGCACACGTACCCTGTACATGAGGTGACCCACAAACTCCAGGTAGAAACTCCAGTCTCGTGGAGGGTCACGTTCGGGTGGCACAAATGGTTGATCCCAGTGAACTCACCTCGTGGATAGTCCAAACGAGGCCAGTCCAGTCCATCGTCAGGTACCGGTCCAGCAGGTGGGGACTCGGATCGTGTGGGTGATGCTGGTCGCCTACCACGTGCTGTCGAGGACGATGCCATGCTGCAGAGAGTGTGTGTGTATGCTAATGAGTATACAGTAGAAAAATCAGGAACAAGTAACTAACTAACTGTGTGCGGTTATAATCTAGTGTGTATGCAACCTAGTTCTCTATAACCAATGGCTCTGATACCAATCTGTCACACCCCAAAATCCACGTACGGAGTTTTACCACGAGGCGTGTGAACAAACCAGGATCACAGTCAATAGTTACTCAGAACGACTCTATATGCTACTTTAACGTAAACCAAACCAGAGTTCAAACTTTAAAAGTCATGCGGAAGCGTAAAGTAAATAAAACAACCCAAAACATGTGAAAGTACCATATGGCAAAACAAGTGCCAACCAAGTATTTTAAACCATAAATAAAAGACGAGTAATTATATTGAAGTTTAAATCTCTAAAATGCATGCTGACTCGTGTAGTGCTCCTATCAGCAATCCAGATTAACGACCTGAGAATAGCATACTAAAAAGTCAACACATGGTTGGTGAGTTCAAAGTTTGCGTATAAACATAACAGTTTATCAACAGTGTATAAATAAGCATGTGCATTATAATAGCTAGCTAGTCCATTAACAAATTGATATTAATACATAGTGATTTCGACATTGAAGCTGACTGTGTTATGTTTGCCTCCCGTCACGACTTCACCATATCGTGACGAATAATCATAGGACAAATTGCACCCGGTTGACCTTGAGTCACACAGGTGGGGCTCGTCAGACCCAGTAGTACTACCCAAGTTTCCCCGCTATCCAATATTAACAATTCGAAAGTGTGAGGACTTTATCATAGTAAACAACACTATATTAATATCATACACATCTTAAATATAAAAAGCGTTTGTAACATTACCAGTATGCTATCTCCCCCAAAAGAGATTTAATAAAACAGTGGGGCATGAACTCACCTGATACGCGTGATAGATATCTAAAGCTTAACTTGACAAGAACGAGTGGAAAGACAACCTTCAAAGGTTACCTAAAACACACAAGTACATAAGTACATGTACACACAACAATCCCAAGAGAAACCCTAGGTGTTCTACAAACAAAGAACTCAAGGTTCTATAAAAAACAACATACATGTGACCTAGTTGACCCGTTTGACCTGTTGGTGACATTATGTGTTGTAAACCATTTAAACATATATAAGCATATAACATATATGGTTAACATTCCAATGAATCACATTTGATGCTACATTCCCAATACATTGCTTAAATCATCATACTATGCACATATCATACAAGTCATGTAAATTCTTAGCATCTAGCATACTCAGTATGTTCATAACTAGTGTATCATATAACAGGTCAGATCATGCATAACCTACTTAGATGACCTATAGCCATGATTTAGCACATACGGGTCAAAACAGATAATTTATCAAAAGTCATCCATACTATCCACAACACATACAAGATATCCGATACATGCAACATACATTAATATGATCAATTCCAGTCCCAAACATGATGTCCTAGTTACTAATCAACATACCAAACCATACATGACCATCAAAGTGCATAAATCACCCAATAACCAAATAAACATTCCATACTACTCAATTAACAGATTCTAACACTTTAACATCCATAACAATCATTCTAGCATGATCCTAAAACCATAAACAAGTCCAATTCTCGATATCCAAAGTTCGTGCACAATAAAGTTTCCCTTTTGGGAAAGTAATACCCAAAAGTGATTTAACATCCAATTCAACCATAATTCCAACTATTATATACCTAATTAAGTTCATAGAATTCATCCTAACATGCTACTCACTTCCAAAACATCCAAATTCCCAAACATCATACAAAAAGTTTCTACTTTTAGTAAGTCATGATCAACATCACAATTTCATGGATTTTCTTGCACCATTCAATTAAACTAACATCTAAACATTACATCTAACATCTTAGAATCATCAAATCATGAATTCCAAGAACAAAAAGTTTCCTCTTATGGCAATGTATGAACTAAATGATCAAAACCCTAGATTTCTTGCAAAATCAACATCATTCAACATTCATACAATCTAACTAACATCATATAACCATCTAACAATCATCAATTTCATATTATCATCATCAATTTCGAATTAGGGTTTGCCTATAATCAAAGTTCATGATCAATCCACTAACAACATACAATTCATGCATAACCAACGTTAAACAACATTCATACAATCAAACTAACATGTTACCATCATCAAACCACAATAATTCCGACCTACTTGCACCCAATCTGTGAATTAAGGTTCGGCCATGATGAAAGAACATGAAAAACTTGCAAAAACCTAACCTTTAAACGTGTATTGACTTGCAATTGATGATCCTAATGCGTTTCCTAGCTTGAAATCGATCAAAATCAGGTTGTAATGCTTGTTTCTTGGCTGGAATCGCAGAAAGAGAGGGAGAGAGCTGCAGGTCGTGTATGTGGGGAGAAGTGGGGGCTAATAGTTTAATTAGCCATATTTAAACCTTTAACCCTTTTAACTTGTATTTTATAAAAATTCAGCTTTTAACTATTTTTTTAAAAGTGTTTTTAATCATCTAACAAATATATAAACTAGTAATAACAATTATATATTTTATCTTTATAAAACACGCAACCTACGAATTAACACATGCGTTTCCGCGTTACGCGATAAAATTCCCAAATAGTCTTTAAATCGCGTAAAAACATTAACATAAAATAATAATCATCTTATCAACTAGATTATTATAAAATTAACATTATTAATTTTTAAGTCACCAACGTCAAACGACAACTAGTGTGTGCTTACGACACGTGTATGCAAAACTTAACGGAACTAACGGAGTTTGGTAACGGAAAATTACCGAATGTCACAGTTGCTCCATCAATTCCTTCATCTCAGTCGGAGCCAACAGATACGGTGCCTTAGCTACAGGCTGAGCACCGGGTATCAATTCAATTTGAAATTCGATTTCATGATCTCGTGGCACACCTGATAAGTCCTCTGGGAACACATCAGGAAAGTCACATACCACCGGTACATCGGACAATTATGATGTTGACGTGTCCACATCCTTCACGTAGGCCAAATAAGCACTGCATCCACGCCTCATGCACTTTCCCGCCACCGTCATTGAAATCACCTTCAGAATCGTCGTAACTTGATCACCGTATATCGTCACCGAACTCCCGTCAGGCGCTGTCAGTCTAATCATCTTCTTGCGACAGACAATGTTCGCCTCATAGTCCGCTAAACAATCCATTCCTAGAACTACATCAAACCCGCCTAAGGTCATCACAAACAATCTAGCAGGAAACTTATGACCTTCTAGTTCTATATCACAACCATCAATCAAGTCCAAAATCCTGGTAGACCTACCTATGGCAGCTTCTACATCGAAGAGCTCATCAATACATCTACTACTGACAGGCAAATTAGCACAGAAAGCAGCAGAAATAAAACTCCTACTAGCACCAGAATCAAATAACACAGAAGCAAGAGTTTTGTTTACTAGAAACGTACCTGGCACGACATCAGGGTCCATCCTAGCCTCCTCCCTAGTAATTGTGAATGCTCTGGCGCTTGTCCTTTGCTCCTCAGTTCCGGTCTTCTTCCTCGCTCCAAAACTTTCTGCGCTCAGCTTCTTGCACTCCCTACTCAGGTGGCCTACTTCACCACAGTTGTAGCACCTCGCCACTCTGCAGTCTCTAGAGATGTGGCCTGGCTTCCCGCACTTGAAACAAACATTAAGCCCCATCCTGCACTCACCAGCATGCTCCTTCCCACACTTACCGCACTTCTTCGTCCCCGAGCCTATTACAACCACCCGTCGATCATCCACCCTTGCTTTCTTGATATATAGGGTAAAGTCGCCACGCCCAAACCGTTTCCTGTTCCAGTTCCGGTCATCACCACCAGTCTTCTTCTTCTCAGCCACCATAACCTCCCTCTCATCATACAATCTTCCAGCCAAATCAAACACTGACCTAAACGTACTCGGTCGGGCGGCGATCATGTGCCTGCGGATATCCGCCAACAAGCCCTGAATGTATCTTTGATCTTCCGCGACAGGGGCGTCACCTGATCCGGGACCAGCCGTGCCATTTCGTTGAACTTGGTGGTGTACTGTTGATGTGTCATGGTTACCGCCTCCAGCTGCAGGAACTCTCTCTCCACCTTGTCCAACTCCCGATGAGGACAGAACTCCTCGATCACCAACTTCTTCAGCTCACTCCACCTCATCTTGTCAATCGCTCTACTACCCTCGGCCTAGACAATATTGTCCCACCAGCATAAGGCCGAGTCCACAAATGAGTGAGTGGCAAACTTCACCTTCTGGTCTTCCCCACACTCGCTGATTTCAAGGACAACCTCCATCTCACTCACCCATCGGTAAGCAGCAGCTGCGGTGCCATTACCATCAAAGGCAGGGGGCTTGCATCTTTGGAATGCCCCATAATTACAGCCTCATGCTGCCTCAGGCATAGGCTGTTCTTCCTCCTCCTCGTCAGTAGGGACAACCGTCTCAGTTTCTGGTTGCTCTCCCCTTCCCGAGGACCTATTACTCTCCTTCCTTTCTCCTTTCCTTACCGCCTTAATTACTTCGGTCACCACAGACAGTAAGATTGTCTGCATGACCTGGTGAGCCTCTTCTGCCATAGCCTCGTTCAACGAGGCCCTTAAGTTAGCACTTTCATCACCACCCTCCGGATGAGAGGTCTCAGGCTACTCATGAGCCGCTTCTTCAGCTCTAGGCCTTCCTCTTATGACCCGTGGTCCAGCACCACATCCACCACATACTCCGCCTCGTGAAACCTTAGAAGATCTACCTCCAGCCATCCTCTAACACACTATAAGATTCAAACACTAACAAGGTTATGTTGAGTATAGTAAGTCACTAATTACAGTGGCCAGTTGTGATTAGCCACTTACTTTACTCTTCATACCCCAAACATTTCCTATCCTGACTACATCAGTATCTAAATCTACTAGGAACAAATAAGTCATATAGCACACGCACATAATACTGGTTAACTTTAAGAAAATACCTGATGGCACGTAGCTACTCGGACTGGCATCCCTTCCCTTTGTCCCATTCTCAGTTTCAGTTTAGGTTTATTTTGAAAATATTACCTATTTCACTTAAACTTTGGCTCTGATACCAACTTGTAAGGCCCCGTTCCCGGGCACCTCACAGTTGAACTATCATTGCACATAAAAATACATTTATTCAAAACATCGCAACGGAATTTCTTAAAACCATTTCATATAATTATAATTGCTTGTGCAAAATAATACATCATTGTTGAATTACAAAACATCACTTATTGCATTACATCACAAAACCAATATCGCAATATAAAATAGATGCCATCCAAAAAAATAAGCCAAGTAGCTGCCCCCGTGCCATCCTCAGCAACTCTCACCTGTCAACTGGAAAATACATAAAAGTCAGCGTTGCTGAGTGAGTTCTAGTTTTATAAAAAGATAACATACTTTACTTTCGTTTAAAACCCTTCTTGCTTTCATACGCGATCATGCATAATACGTACAAATAGATAATATCGTTATTATTTTCCATTATCAGTCGTTATCTTTCATCGTCTTATTTGTACTTCATTCCATTCTTTTCATTAACATTCATTTACATATAGTTACTTTCATTTTATGATTTTCATTAACGTTTTCTTTCATATACATTCTTTCCTTTCGTACTTTACACTATCTCTTATTTCGTTCTCATACTTTCGTATCGTACTTCACATCATTCTTTTACTTTCTTACTTTCTTACTTTCTTTCGTACGTTACGTCATCCTTTTACTTTCATACGGATCGATAAACAATACCCCAAACATTATGCACGAAGCTGATGCTGGGCCTGTGGTAATTAAATCATGAACATTGTGCACGAAGTTGACCCAGTCACCTAGGGCAAGTCATCTCTCCCATTCATTCGGACCAATTGACAATACCCCGAACATTATGCACGAAGCTGATGTTGGGCCTGTGGTGATTAAATCATGAACATTGTGCACGAAGCAGACTCAGTAACCTAGGGCATACCATAAAGGTCTTGTCAATCTTAATGATTGACCCTACATGCATCCTTCGGGTTATTAAAACCGCATACATTTGAGCTAATGACAATGTGGCCGTGCACCTCCTTTCTATTTGCTTGCAAGCCATTCTTTCATTCATTACGTTTTTACTTCTCATCTTTGTTATCTTTTACTTCGTTACATTATTCTTTACGTTCTTTCGTTCGTTCGTTCGTTCGTCATACTACGTAAAGTAATAACATAATATGTGTCATATATTATTTTATAATATATACACTTTGAACATCATTAGAAGGTAACATCATACATATTTTCATATCATACATTCATCATACATGACATATCACACTCATCACATCACACCTAACATCTTAAAGTTAACTTTCATCATTCCCAGGAACATCCCAAGTCAAAGCCTACTCTTGACATTTTTTCCCAAATTCAGAAAATAAATTCTAAGTCTTAGGCGCATGGGCACTATGCAGGCGTATGGCCTTCTGGGCGCATGTGAACACTTAGGCACATGGGAAGGTTCTGGGCGCATGGGCACTATTGGGGTGCATGGGCTAACACTTAGTCATTCTGGGCAACTTTCCAGGTGCTTGGCTACTATTTAGGCGCATGGGGTTTTGGGTGCATAGGAAACACTTGGGCGGTTCTAACCATTGGGCGCATGGGCCACTATTTAGGCGCATGGGCAACCTACTTACACCTAATCGACCTAATTCAGTCCCCAACCGACATGCATCATGTTCTAAGCTTAGTACTAATATTCTAAGCATCATAATATGAACATAACCACATAACAATCCCAAATTTACACCCACCCACATACACATTCATACATACACATATGGGTAATAAAAACCCATTTTTAAAAAAACATAAATACATGTATTTCCAGCCTTAAAATTAGTTAAAACATGTTAAAAAGGGGGTTCTAGAACTCACCTTAGTTGCTCTCAAGTTTAAACTCTTCAACTTGAGCTTCTCAGATGATTCTAGCACCTAGAAACCCATCAAACACACACACCCGAACATACAAACATGTATAAGCACAACCCGAGACTGAAACCCAACAAGAACACTTAAAACTTCAAATTTCTTACCTTGAATTCAGCCTTCTTGCTCTTCTTCTTCCAAAAACTCGAGTTCTGCTCTTTCTCCTTCTACAACCAAATGCAAAAGGTGATGTGCAAGGTGTATGGGTGGTCATACTCCTTTTTGTATAAAATATAATATATTATTTTATACTTTTGACACATTTAATCCCTCTACTTGGGTTAAATTTTATTTTCCACTTTTATTCTTCTTATACAACTTTTTAAAATATCCGGATGTTACATTTATCTTTGTTATCCAGTTGTTTATCCGACTTCTCTACATGTCGAGAATCATTTTGGCCTGGTTTTTTTAAATATATTATTGGTTGGATTAGGGATTTAGTTTCCTTAACAATCTACCTATTATTCTTGGTAACCCAACTTTTATTTAGATTCAGGGTCATCTATAATAGCATCCTACAAGGTATCAACATATCTACCTCTATAAGATTCCAACCTCCTAAGTAATGTGTCTAGCATGTACTTGTACTCCCGTGTGAGCATAAACAATATCTTAAATGAATGAGAAGTTTTTGTAGTTCACTATTAATGTGCATGGATGCATATTATTTTAAACCGTGCATATATGGGTGAAAATTAGTATAATAAAATGCTTGATATCTTAACATTCATATGAATCATAGGTTAAAATAAAACATCAATAATTAGTCATTTGATGATGCTAAAATAAAGGCATATATTTTAGAAAAAAGTTTGAGAAATTTAAACTTTTAAAATCCAGCTCGCACCAACACTATAATCCATTTTCAACCCAAAATATATTCACCCAATATTATCAATCCATAGAAAAAATCAATTTATTAAATAATAAAAAAATAATTTGGATATTTGCATCTAAACCAGGAATCACTTTATGTTTAATAATATAATTAAAAATAATAAACATTTAGGGAATAGACATTACCTCTATAGTTGTAGCATGACCTTCTTTACTAATCTCGACCAACTTAACCTTGCCAAAACCTCGATTATTGATTTCAGCTTCCTCTCGAACCCTCATATTAGCCAAGGTCCATCTACGGCTCGACAACAACAGGTTGTTTTGTTTCAAACCTTCAATCTCCATTCCCTCAAGGTAAATTAACTAAGAAAATGAAATAAATTAGAATACTAATAACTGAATAAAATAGGTATTGAAAATTAATAAAAAAACAATAGAAAGATGGTTGATAATACCGTTAATATTGTTATAGGCCCGGTGAATAGTTGACCATTGTTAATATCCTAATTTTTTACACGTCTTCAACTTATTATAGATGAACCCACACCAGTCTAGATTTGCTAATTCAGATCCTAAATTTAAACTCTTCAGCAACTTCATGTTAATCAATCTAGACTTCATGTATCGGATCATCATGATGCAGAACACATTATAATATCAAGCCTGAATTGTCTGTCAGCTGTTAATGTTTTGTATATATGTTCCATGATATCTATGACGGTTATGGTTGACCGCCCATATGGCTTCAGTCATTCATCAATGATATTCTGAGATGATTCAGAGTCTTGATCGCTACCAATGTCTCTACCACCCAAGGGCAAATCAATAACATGATGAATTCTATGGACAGTTATTGGAATACTCCCATTTTGGACACGGATGGTCATCGTATTAGGATCGAATGCCTCAACAAAATATGTTAGCATTATCAAAATATCATCACCGCTAACATGACGCAAGAGATTGAACCCCATATCATATAAGCACTCCTCTTGGGGACCGTTTATATTCTTTATGACCTGGAAAAAGGGCCTGGGAGTTGAACAAATATGAATGGATGGCATTTTTGTTTATCAATTTTTTGCTTTATCTTCATTCCTGAGCTCTTAACACCCTTGCATTTCTTCCGGTGCCCTCCTTAACTTCATACTGATTTAACGCTTTTCCTACCCCTTTCATCACCAACTGAACTACCTTTGACCTTCTTCAAACTCATTTTATCATCTAACAGAAAACAATGTCAAATATTAGCAATGCATATATACATACACAATATCATGAAAAATAAAACACATGAGTTCTTCAAACTTTTTTTTGGATAGATGAAACATTGAACAACTTAAACTATTCATCAAATTATTACAAAAGAGAAATAATATTAAACATAATATGCAATGAGGCGGAACAAGATAAAGTTGGGCGATAAAAAGTTAACTTAATTGTACATAATGTAAACAAGGGAGCAAATATGATAGACGATGGGTAAACTTAGAGGAGGTACTATATCGCGTATAAAAGCATACAAGAATATGAACAATGCCATATGATGTATGATTGAATGAATATTGATCCATATTACCAGTCTTATATTTACAGGCTTTAGGATCTATATTTTTAGGACATGATAAATAAACAAAGAGACTGATCTCATGGTAGAGGCATCCAGGGAATACTATAAAATACTTTAACATATAAAAAAATAGGACACCTAATGATTTTTTGCATTTTGATAAGGGTAAAGTAGGGCCATTAATCCGGTTACAAAGATCCTACTATGCAAAGAAAAACTACCTCACTCTAGGAAAACTTAGGTGTATATGTGATATATTGAATTCAAGTTAGAAAATCGATTCTTAATACTTCAAAATCAGACATGGGATGGCACTAAACGAATCAAGATATGTGATAGTATGAATGATTACCTGGATGTGCAGCCGCCTTCCTTTTCATCTTTTGAACTTCTACATTCCTGTTCTTTAAATCATCTGTCAACGTGACCACAGGAACTGATTCTTCATAAACACGGGCCTCTCGAAGGACTTCTTGTGCTAAATTGATAACAGAAAAAGATAAATAATAATAGCAATTCACTGTCTTAATACTTTTGTTTCATCAATTATATAGCTTTTAAATAGGGATTTGGGGAGATGGAAGGGTCTTAGTGAGGGAGAAAGACATCAAGGGGAGATGGAAAACGTACTTCGATAACCTTTTCAACATAACGAACAGTAATCAACAACGGATATCGATGAAACAAATCAAACGATGCAACAAAACAAGTGTTATTGTAGAAGCATCACAGTCGATGAAGTCAAGAGAGCTTTGAAGAAAATGGGAAGGGCTAAGGCGGTGGGGCCAGACAACATTCCGATAGAAGTGTGGAAGTGCCTTGGGGATGAGGGCCTACAATGGCTAACGGACTTATTCAACACCATCTTTAAGACAATAAAGATGCCAGAGCAGTGGAGAAGTAGTGTCATAGTCCCCATATATAAGAAAAAGGGAGATGTCCAATGTTGCGCAAATTACAGGGGAATAAAGCTATTGAGCCACACGATGAAGCTATGGGAAAGAATTGTTGACACGAGAATTAGACGAGAAACTCAGATAGCGGTAAACCAATTTGTATTTATGCCAGGACGATCTACAACAGAAGCTATACACGTCATAAGGAGGATAATGGAGAAATATAGAGAAAAGAAAAGAGACCTACATATGGTATTCATTGACCTAGAAAAAGCCTATGACAGTGTGCCGCGGAAACTCATCTGGGAAAGCCTACGACTTAGAAAGGTACCAGAGAGGTATATCAAAATAATAAAGGATATGTATGACGGGGCAAAAACGTGTGTACGAGCACCTGTCGGAGACACAGACTACTTCCCGGTGGAAGTAGGACTCCATCAAGGATCGGCATTGAGCCCATTCCTATTCACAGTAGTGTTGGACGAGATTACCAAGTCTATACAAGAGCCAGTCCCATGGTGTATGCTGTTTGCGGATGATATCGTCTTAATATCAGAATCTAAGACGGTGCTTAATGAGAGATTAGAACAGTGAAGAGCAGCACTAGAACGTAGGGGCTTAAGGATAAGTCGCTCTAAGACAGAATACATGCATTGTAACTTTAGTGGTGAGGCCGAGGAGGACACCCAAATCAGTATCCAGGGAATGGCGGTCCCACGGACATCTAGGTTCAAATACCTTGGCTCGTACGTACAGGAAGATGGAGAGATACACAGCGATGTAGCACACCGTATACAATCAGGATGGTGCAAGTGGAGAGCAGCATCAGGGATTTTGTGTGATAAGAGGTTCCCAGCCAAACTAAAGGGAAAACTATACAGAGTGGCAGTACGTCCAGCTATGTTATACGGCACAGACTGTTGGGCCATAAAGAAATCGCACGAGAGACAAATAGAGGTCGCAGAAATGCGAATGCTGAGGTGGATGTGTGGACATACAAGATTGGATCGGATAAGAAACGACGTCTTTCGCCAGAGGCTAGAGGTGGCTTCTATCACAGAAAAAATAAGAGAGGGAAGATTAAGATGGTTTGGGCACGTGAAGAGGAGAACGATGGCAGCACCTGTCCGAGCAGTAGAGAACATCAGTTTAGAGGGTAGGAGGAGTAGAGTTAGACCTAGGTTGACTTGGGACGAGGTTATTATGAGGGATATGATAGACTTGCATCTTTCTGAGAACATGATCGAGGATAGAAGTGAGTGGAGGCGTAGAATTAAAATTAAGGACTTTTAGTGGGTTTTGTGGGTGGGAAGGGTATACGGTGATATATGGCCGGACCACACTCGCTAGGTGTAGTTTTCCTCATATACCCTCTTTGGGTGTTACATGCCGTTTTTATTATGATTGTTATTGTTATTGACTGTGTTATATCTTTGTGTGATATATATCTTTGTGAGATATATCTTGTGTTGTATGCTTTATCTAATTCTTTATGCGATATATATCTGTGTGTTGTATGCTTTGTATTATGATTGTTATTGTTATTGACTTTGTTAACGAGTCGGGGGTCTCTTCGGAAGCGGTCTCTCTATCTTTCTAGATAGAGGAAAGACATGCCACCATATACCCCTCCCAGACCCTGCTCTCCAGCGGGATACACTGGGTATGTTTGTTTGTTTGTTGTCTTCTTCAATGTAATATATACAGAAATTACAAGTCTCTTATGATGAAAAAAACCATTCTTGAAATCATGGTATCAGAGCAGTGTTTCTGATTCTAGGAATCACTTGCTCATCATCTACCAAAAATCATTCCCAAACCCAAACCAGGCTGCCATGTCCGAAGACAGTAGCCATAGTTCAAACCTTTCAATTCAGTTAGCCAACCTTCTAAAGAATGGCTTTAACCAGCAACCACAGAATCCAAAACTCTCTGATAGCCTCCAGATAAGCCTGAAACTCAATAGCCAGAATTACGCTCTATGGACTCGGATGATTCGAGTGGCCATAGGCGGAAAATCAAAGAACCTGCTAAAACATCTTACCTCGAATGCCCCAGACCCAACAGATGAGACATATGAGCAATGGGAACAAGACGATCTAATCGTGTTCTCATGGCTCATACAAAACATTGAACCGACTTTGGCAAGCAATCTCACCGAGTTTCCTACCGCGAAAGTTTTGTGGGATGCTCTGGCTGTCACATATAGCAGTGGTAAGGATAAACTCCAAACCTACAACCTTCATGTCAAAGCCAATGAAATCAAGCAGAACGAACTGTCGCTCGAAAATCTGTGGATCGCCTTACAAGGGATATGGGGCGAGATCGACAGAATTGACCCGAATCCAATGAAGTGCCCAGACGACATCAAGATTTACACCAAACTCAGGTCAGACCAAAAATTGTTCCAGTTTTTAAGTGCTCTTGATCGGAAATACGAACCCATAAAAAGGGAACTGTTCCGACTCGAGACTCTTCCCTCCGTCGAGGAAGCATATGCTTCGGTTCGAAAGGAAGAAGCACATCAAAAAATCTTAGGCACAAACAAAAAATTAGAAGAAACAGGTGTGGCGGCTGGACTTATAGCCGCTGAATCTGAAAACCCTAACGGGTCAGGTTTAATTTCGAAAGGATCCCGCTGACCACCAAACCCCAAACCTGATAAAAGCCATTTGAAGTGCTCCCATTGTGGTATGCTTAGACATACTAAAGAAGAATGCTTCAAAATCCATGGATACCCGGAATGGTGGAATGATGGCCATAAAAAGAGGGCTAAAAACACCACACCGGAGAAAGGGAGGGCCACCATAGCTACGGGCAGCAAACAATCTGCTACCGGCGTAACAGGCAACAGCAACGACGGCACCGGTGGGTATGGATTCGGAGGTATAGCGGTAGCGGAACAGGGAGAAGAAGGGTATCCAGGTATCGGGTTTGAGGGGAAACCCTCAGACCCGTCTTTCTTATCCTTCAATTTTTGTAAAACCCCCATTAAAGATGAGATAAATACAGAAAACCCCCCTCCTGAAGTTGGAAATGCAAAAATAGCAAAAAACTCATTTGTGAAAAATGATGAACGGTGGATATTCAATTGTGGTGCCACTGACACAATGACATACGATCCCTCTGACTTGGTTTCACGTACGAAACCTAAAAAAAATCAAATTCAAACCGCAAGCGGAGAAAAAATGGATGTTAAATCTGGGGGAACTATTGAAATATCCAAAACGTTGAAATTGTCAAACTGTCTTTATATTCCAACCTTGTCACATAAGCTATTGTCAATAAGTCATGTGACAAAAGAACTCAACTGCACTGTTCTAATGCATCTAACGTTTTGTATACTATAGGATATCAGGACGGGCATGATCATTGGGCGTGGCACTGAGAGACAAGGGCTATATTACGTTGATGAAGTGACCCAATTTGGTACGGTAATGCTTGCTCATGGGACTGCAAATCATGAAGCTTGGTTATGGCATCGACGATTAGGACATCCCTCCACGGGTTATTTGAATATTTTATTTCCGAAGTTATTTCCTTCAAAACATGGTTTCAATTGTGATACGTGTGTGTTTGCAAAAAGCCATAGGCAAACTTACAAGCCTAACAATACCAGAGTTGATTTGCCTTTTACTTTAATACACTCTGATGTCTGGGGCCCTGCTCCAACCATTGGAGGGCAAAGTTATCGTTTCTTCCTTTTATTTGTTGATGATTGCACTAGAATGACTTGGGTGTATTTTCTAAAACACAAATCTGAAGTAACTAGTAAATTCGCCATTTTTTATGAGATGATCAAAACACAGTTTAAGAAGGAAATACAAATTCTCCGATCTGACAATGGTGGTGAATTTGTAAACATACACTTGAAACAATTTATTGAAACCAAGGGAATGGTTCACCAAACATCGTGTGCACACACCCCAGAACAGAATGGGGTGGTGGAACGAAAAAATAGAATTGTGCTAGAAATTACTCGAGCACTACTGATTGAATCCCAAGTTCCAAATTATTACTGGCCTGAAGCTGTTGCTACCGCAACTTACCTTATCAATCGCCTCCCGACTAAGATTCTTCAACTAAAAACCCCCTTAGAAATTCTCTCTAAACTCACAAAAATTATTCCTCCTCCAAACCTTAAACCTCGTGTATTTGGTTGTTCTGTGTTTGTCCACATACCAAAAACCAATAGACACAAACTTGCCCCGTGTGCCGAAAAATGTATGTTTGTCGGGTATGGCGTTAACCAGAAAGGATACCGATGTTATAACCCAAAAACAAAACATATGCATACAACCATGAATTGTGACTTCCTTGAGGCAGAATACTACTACTCGCAACACAGCAGTCAGGGGGAGAGGGAATATTGTGACATGCTGAGTTGGTTACAGCCTACCGGGACACCTGGTGAAGAAATGGTCCAGAATAACCCAGCTCAGTCAAATGCTACAGAGCTGAATAAGTCACAACAGGATGAGTCTCCTAACAGTGCCCACACCAATGATCATACACCCGCCAATCTGATATCTGAGGTAAGTACTCCTGATCCCATGGATGTATCTTCATCCGATCCTACCAATGAATCTGTTTGCAATGAGACAACTAACAATGAACAGGTTGAACCATCTACACCTAATTACAGTAGTGAAGAACCCAATGTTGAAAGATACACGTTGCCTCCCAGAGCAAACAGAGGTGTTCCTCCAAAAAGGTATACTCCGGAAAGAGAATCAAAGGGTTCGAGATATCCTATGGCACATGTTGCTATAGGAAATCTTGAAAAAGAAGCTAAAGAATTCATGACATCGTTATACTCCAAAGTGACTCCAACCACTCTTGAAGAGGCCCTTGGAGCAAAAGAATGGGAAGACGCAATGAAAACAGAAATGGGTGCTTTAGAAAAAAACGATACTTGGGAAAAATGTAGTCTTCCTCCCGGGAAGAAAGCAGTGGGATGTCGTTGGGTCTTTACCATAAAACACAAACCGGATGGAACCATTGAAAGATACAAAGCTAGACTGGTGGCGAAGGGGTATTCTCAAACATACGGAATTGATTATTCTGAAACTTTCTCTCCGGTTGCTAAGATTAACACAATTCGAGTACTTTTCTCAATAGCAGCAAACAAGGAATGGTCACTTCACCAATTTGATGTCAAGAATGCTTTTCTCCATGGAGAACTCAAAGAAGAAGTATACATGGAAGCTCCCCCGGGTTTTACAAAAGAATTCAAACCAGGAGAAGTATGTCGGTTGAAAAAGTCATTGTACGGGCTTAAACAATCACCTCGAGCTTGGTTCGGAAGATTTACATTAGCCATGAAGACATATGGATATAAACAAAGCAACGCGGATCACACCTTGTTCTTGAAACAAAGAGGTGAACTTATCACTTGTCTAATCATATATGTTGATGATATGATCATTACAGGCAATGACAAAGAAGAAATATTAAAGCTCAAAGCACAACTATCTTCAGATTTTGAAATGAAAGACTTGGGAGGACTCAAGTATTTCCTTGGAATTGAAGTCTTACGATCAAAACAGGGAATTTTTATTTGTCAAAAAAATACATTCTTGATTTACTAGCAGAAACAGGAATGATTGATTGCAAACCAGCAGAAACCCCTATGGTTGCAAACCAAAAATTGCTTATGGAAGAAGGGGCCCAGTTGACAGATAAAGGAAAGTATCAACGACTAGTTGGGAAGTTAATATACTTATCCCATACTCGACCCGATATTGCATACGCTGTAGGGGTGGTAAGTCAATTTATGCATCAACCACAAGAGTCCCATATGGAAGCAGTCTGGAGAATTATCAAATATTTGAAAGGAACATCTGGACATGGAGTTCTGTTTAAACCAAATAGGCATCTCGAGATTCAAGTTTATACAGATGCAGACTGGGCTGGAGACCGAGGAGATCGAAAATCCACTTCTGGCTATTTTACACTAGTAGGCGGAAATCTTGTTACATGGAAGAGTAAGAAACAGAAGGTAGTAGCCTTATCCAGTGCCGAAGCTGAATTTCGAGGGGTAGCTCGTGGTATAGCAGAAGTTCTCTGGATACAGAAACTCCTTGCAGAAGTTGGTTGTTCCAGTAAAGAAACTAGCAAAGTTATGTGTGATAATAAAGCTGCCATCCAGATTTCAGAGAATCCCGTTCAACATGACCGGACGAAACATGTAGAGGTTGATCGACATTTTATCAAAGAAAAGTTAGAAGCAAGAATCATTGAGTTACCATTTGTCCGATCCGAAGATCAGTTGGCAGATGTCTTGACTAAAGCCGTTAATGAAAGAATTTTCACCAAGTGTTTATCCAAGTTGAATTTCGAAAATCCTATTATTCAACTTGAGGGGGAGTGTTAGAAGATTTGGCGGTTTAGAGGAATTTGAGGGATCGGCGCTTTTATTATTCACATCATCTCCCGAAATCACTCCTCAATTACAGAAATAACTCCTCAATTACAGCTCAATCACAACCCACAATTATCTGTATTTTGTCCTTTTTTAGTTCCTTTGGAAAGTTGTATTTATATTTCATTCTTCTTCAATGTAATATATACAGAAATTACAAGTCTCTTATGATGAAAAAACCATTCTTGAAATCAGTATACGCTCTGAAAAAGAAATATAAATAACATATTTAGGGAGCATGATGACCTTTTTGACCAGGACTAGGATCATGAACAAGCCCAATGCAAGCATTTGAATTATCAAAAACAATTATCAGTCTATTCGGATATTCACATGGGGTCTTTCTTAGGGCTTTTACTTTGGAAGCTATCCTAGCGCTTTTGCAAGCTGGGAAGAAAAAAAGAACATATTAAAGACATCTAATATAAAGAGATTATAGCGGGATAAAAAACTAACTAACTACGTTCATGATTGCCGTCTAAAACTATATCTTCTTCTATCTTGACATGATTGCTTCAACTATGTCAATAAACTTGGATTATATAAGCAAAGTTGCATATACTTTTCCAATTAACAACGGACAAGAGGCTTAGTGAAGATCAAATATAAAAATGTTCAAGCATGCAAGTTATTGTTCATCGAATATCAAAAACAATCTCTACTAGGATTATGATAGAGTCAAATACAAAAGATACCTAAAACTAAATATATCATATAAAATAAGAAGTTATAGAAAATCATCATCAAATTTTCCATCAAAATTTGGAGTTTGTGTAAGTATTCCAATTGGAACAACTGACCTTCATTATACATACATGAACAATGAAGCAACAAGGCTCTTAAGGGAGTTGAATAATATCAGATTACACCTAAACTAAGTTTCCATTATTGGATTAAAGAAATAAACATGTCTTGAAAATCAAGATAACAAAGCTGACATTAACACCATTCCAAATTAAGAGCTACATTACTATTTACAACTACATGCCATCCAAATATTATTAACAAAAAACAAACATCAATAATGATAATGTAAACCTTGATAGCCAAGACACTATTTACTAACATCATAAACAACCAAGGAAAAGACAAATTATACTCATATATCTGGTCATTTATAACATCAAAAAGCAAAACAACCGTAGACTATAAAAATAAACCCCAATATAGTTTCAAAGGAAGTATTTTTAAGGAAACTCATCCTCACTAATGAAAAAAATTATATCTTTTTACAAATGATACAATATTAAAAACATCATAAATATCAAAATCAAGTAAAATTAAACACAAGAACACGGACGTTGACTATAAAACTAAGGAAGACAAAGGCCCAAATGCATAAATATATATAAGCTTTTATAATAGAGGAATAACTTCAAACAATCACATACATTCAATCCTGTTATAAATACCACAAAAAAGTTTCAAGATAAAAAACAATAAAACCCAAGCATTTACAATAACAAAAACTACAATTTCTTGGGGGACTATTTGCGGACCTGCATTTCCATTTAAGTTTCACAATTGAGATTAGGGTGGCAATGCAAAGGACATACCTCCTACTAAGGTTATGGAACCGCTCAAGTGATTCACATAGGATGAACTGATTTCGATTATGATAATAGTGATTTTAGAGCCTGAAATACTTCAAATCTTCTACACAAGGGATGAAAAATAGCTTGATGATCGGTCGAAGTGGGCTGCAGCTATGGATATCTTCAAATCAATAGGTAACTCTGTTTGATTTGGTCGTTGGAACGCTTCGATTAAGGTATATGTTCTTCACTTAAGGAGACGAGGTTGGGTTTAATTTCAAATTCTGAATCCTGATATGATCTCGCAAGCGGTTATCTATAGATGAACGGGAAATACTGTTTCTACCCTTTCCATATAAATTATATAATCATCCGCCTCATTTAATGAATATAAAATTACAAAACTACCCTTTTAATCTCATGCATTGATTATCATGATCTAAGGCTATTATTGGTTTTTTTAGTTTTTATAACAAAAATGGTTCTTATTCGAATGTTTCTATACATGTGTAGGGAAAATATCTTATGTAAACCAATTAAAATTATGTAAATAAATCAACCAAATCTCAGCCACTTATTAGATTGAAATAAATGGGCTAGATTTTTTAAAATAAAAAATATATTTTATAGAATAAAAATATATATTTTAGTTCAAATGATGGGAATCATATACAAAAAGACAAAAAATAATAGTTTGGTCTTTTTTCGCCCAACCTGTTTTTTGCGTTTTAGTTACTTCAAATCACCATCATCATTTCATATACATCAATCTTCATCTCTCTCTCTAAAATCTTTCACCATTTCATTTTCACCACCACCATCTATGGTCGCGACGATGATGTTCGTTGCAATGACCACGACAATGTTGACGGCGATGGCGGTGGCCACGACAACGGCGAAGGTGATGGCTCCAATGCTAGCGACGACAACGATGATGGTTTGTTTTTTTCATTGGTGTGCAAGGTTAGATATGATTGTTTTGGTTGTTAAATTCTAGATTTGTAAGAACTTTTTATTAAATATTAAATCTCATCTTTCTTCCTCTCTATAAAAATAAACACAATCAGTGGCTGACCACTATCTATGGTGGCGACGATAGCGGCAACGGTTTTAATCTTTCTCTCTCACTAGTTTTCACGAATCGATGGTGTTTTATTGGTGTTCAATATTAAATCTGGTTTTTTTATTGTTTTAAAAACTTTTTGGGTTACTCATCAAGAGTCGTGCTTGGATTACTGTCTTTGAAGATCACAAAGCCAATATTTTGTTAATTATTAATCTGTTTACTAAAAATTTAGTTTACCTTTATTTATTTTTAACATTTTTATTCAATATTTTTTGTAGCCAACTATTAAAAAGCGAATGTGTTTTGAGCGAAAATTAGGGAGTTTTTCTACGAGCAAACTGGTAGTAAGAAACACACCGTGATATAAATTTGGGTCGATGGGCCGAAATTCGTAAATATGTCGGATTAACTATGAATTTACATAATCGAAATAGTCGTCGAATGTGGCAAAGTGGTTGTGATAACTAACAGGTTTACGAATTCACTAGAGAATAGTGGAACAAGATATTTTTAGAAAACATAAAGTGAATAAAGTGTTTCACAAAGATTATTTGTGGAAAAAAGTTAAGGTGTGCTCGAAATGGCTGCAATTAGTTGCGCTAGATGCAACCACAAACGAATACTAGTTCAACCGTCGTGTAGTAATATTAGAGGATAATGTGATGAGGGAGTCTATTGATGTAGTAATTTTAAATAATTCGTTAGAGTTCTTGATCACCTGAACCATAACAAGGACAGACTACTTGATTAGAGGTGTATCAAGTGTCCAATCAGCTTCATATAGAGCAATATTAGAGAATAACGCCAGGATAGGCTCTATCCCACAACAAATAGCCTTAAAAGGGTAGACACATTGCTTAAATATAACATAGATGTGTTAGCTTGGTGCTCAACAAACATGACGAGATTACAAGGACAGATAGCTGAACACTCTCTTAGCATATCACCGGCTTTGAAGCTTGTAGTGTAGAAGAAAGAAGCTTATAATCTTGATCGAATTGGCCATATCCAGAGATAATGAAAGAGGTGTAAAGTTTGAATGGGAAAATAGCCGTTCTTAGAAGGTTGAAATCAACAAATAAGTCACTTCCTTTTATCATTCAAAGCTTCTAGAAGAAGAAGTTACTTGAAATAATGTTCTTTTATGTTTTAAAAAAGAGGGTTCAAATGGATGTAAGAAAAAGCCCATTTCCAAGAAATGAAGAAACACATCACTTCTTTACCAGCTGTTCTAGCACTATATATAACTTGGCGAACTGATTTCCATTAATCTCTTAGGAAGTACCGAAGCCGTGAGCATAGTGTTGCTTATTGAAAAGAGCACGCCCAAATCCCTATGTACTTCATTAGTTGGGCATTGAAAGATGCAAAAGCAAAACTATTCTCCAATGAAAAAACTAACAATTTCTTTGCTTCGCATAACACAAGGTTGAGAAGATAGTTCCAAGCTCATGCCATTAGGGGGAGTATACAATGCAATCAACCCCTTCAGAAAACAATCAGTTGATTTCTTAGAATCAAGGACAAATGGTCAAGATTCAGATCAATCTCTTGTTTGAAGCATGACTCCTTTTCATGAATTGAGTAAGTTTTGATCTCCGAATGGCTATATCATTCTTAGAAGTTCGAACCCATTGCAAAAATAATATAAGTAGGAATTACTAACCTTTTGAAAGATAAATCAACCCACTCAGGTACTTGGATAAGCGAAATTGAAAAAAAGAAGTTAAGGTTTTGTCGATGAAGACCAAGTTAAAATATTGAGCCGAAAAAGAGGAAACCCACCAGTTTTCAAGTTCGTGTGAAATTTAAAACATCAATAAAGTGTTTTTATAGTATCATGTTAAATACATCTTAAGGTTAATCTTTTGTGTAGCTCTTAACATAGCTAATATGTGTGGTGTTCAAAGGATGAGACATAATTTTTTTATTAAAGAGGCAAATATGGTCCATCTGAGAAGTAAGGTATGTATGAACCCTCTGAAAAAGCTAGGGGCCAAGCAATGCATATACTTCGCTCTGATAGAAGAAGAGAAGCTTATTTTCACACCTATCATTGCTAAAATCAGTGGTTTGCTCATTGATTAAATCTATTCGCATAAGTCAGTTGCTCCACTTGTGCTGTTCTAAAGAGAAAGGGTACATCCACGTGGGCAGATAGAGCTCAATGGTGTCCTTAAAGCAGCTCTTTCTTGTAAGATTTGGTTGACATTCTTGGTGCTAAAGTCTTCCTCCAGGTACAATGTCATCATTCGACGACCAAGGATAAGCACGTTCAGAGAAGTAGCATCTACAACACACAAATTGATGAATTTTCCCACTAAAAAGGAGTTGTCACTATCAAGCCCACCAAATACTATTGGAAGAGAAACCACTGGGATGATGAGAAGTAAGTGGCCAAATTAAGCATCAATCCTTTGTACCTAGAGCAAATCATAAGGGTTAATAATAACCTCTCAGCAAGTATCATTAGGTTGTGTGTTATCGAGCCGCAACCAAGGGAACGAGCCACCTAGCTTTACCACCTGGTCACGCACACCGTAACATGCAACTGCAACTAGGGCGCAAACTAGACAAACACAAGCATGGTAGCAGGGGAAAGGAGAGTTTGGGTATTGGGGTGTGTGAAAAGAGTCGTTGGGCTCCATGAATAAAGAGAAAAATATTATTTTTTTCAAAATTTTACATTTTACTCACTAAATACTACCCCACATTTTATAAAAAAATCACCACATTCCTATTTATTTCTCTCCTTTCTCTCTTGAATTTTTTAGAACCCTTTCCACTAGAATACGTCGGGTCATTGGGATGGTTCGTTCGACTAAAGTTTACATATCATGGACGATGAGGCTTTTACAAGCTTTGTGTTTAGTCAAATTTATTATCCCGATGAGGTCATTCTAGAGACACAACAAACTCAAACGAACTGTCGATTGAAATGTTCCTAATGTTCTATATCCAACGAATGAAACTTTTCAGGTATGAAAAAAGTATTGTGTTTTGGTTCAACCTGTAGTCCCATATAAAAAACAAAAGGTGTAAATTTAGGAAGACTTTTCCCAATGGATCTCTTGTAGGAAAGTGATAATCTACAATTTCAGGGTGTCAATTATCTCCTTTATTATAAACCAATTCTTGAAATTTGGGACACAAGTTTGAGGAGACACTCTCATCACAACAAGACTATGGAGGAGTGGGAGATTCAAGTCAACCAAAGATTCGGTGCCTCATAAACAAAAAAAATACTCCTTGATCAAAAGATGAGAAAACTGCGTTGTGTCGTGCTTGGATTACTACCTTTGAAGATCACAAAGCCAATATTTTGTTAATTATTAATCTATTTACTAAAAATTTAGTTTACCTTTATTTATTTTTAACATTTTTATTCTATTATTTTTGTAGCCAACTATTAAAAAGCAAATGTGTTTGGAGCGAAAATTAGGGAGTTTTTCTACGAGTAAATTGGTCATAAGGAACGCACCATGATATAAATTTTGGTCGATGAGCCAAAATTCATAAATATGTCGGATTAACTATGAATTTACGTAATCGAAATAGTCGCCGAATGTGGCCAAGTGGTTGTGATAACTAACAGGTTTACGAATTCACTAGTTAAGAGTGGAACAAGATATTTTTAGAAAACGTAAAGCGAATAAAGTTTTTGACAAAGATTATTTGTGGAAAATAGTTAAGGTGTGCTTGAAATGGCTGCAATTAGTTGCGCTAGATGCGAAGGAAGCGCAACCACAAACAAATACTAGTTCGTCCGTTGTGTAGTAATATTAGAGGATAACGTGAGGAGGATCTATCCCACTACAAATGCGAAGGGGTGTATCTAGTGTCCAATCAGCTTCATAAACAAACAAACAAACAAACATACCCAGTATATCCAATCAGCTTCATATAGAGCAATATTAGAGAATAACGCCAGGATAGGCTCTATCCCACTACAAATAGCCTTAAAAGGGTAGATACATTGCTTAATATAACATAGATGTGTTAGCTTGGTGCTCAACAAACATGACGAGATTACAAGGACAGATAGCTGAACAGTCTCTTAGCATATCACCATCTTTGAAGCTTGTAGTGTAGAAGAAAAGAAGCTTATAATCTTGATCGAATTGGCCATATCTAGAGATAATGAAAGAGGTGTAAAGTTTGAATGGGAAAATAGCCGTTCTTAGAAGGTTTCTTTTGAAATCAACAAATAAGTCACTTCCTTTTATCATTCAAAGCTTCTAAAAGAAGAAGTTACTTGAAATATGTTCTTTTATGTTTTGAAAAAGAGGGTTCAAATGGATGTAAGAAGAAGCCCATTTCCAAGAAATGAAGAAGCACATCACTTCTTTACCAGCTGTTCTAGCACTATATATAACTTGGCGAACTGATTTCCATTAATCTCTTGGGAAGTATCGAAGCCGTGAGCATAGTGTTGCTTATTGAAAGAGAGCACGCCCAAATCCCTATGTACTTCATTAGCTGGGCATTGAAAGATGCAAAAGCAAACTATTCTCCAATGAAAAAACTAACAATTTCTTTGCTTTGCGTAACACGAAGGTTGAGAAGAGAGCTCCAAGCTCATGCCATCAGGGCGAGTATACAATGCAACACCCCTTGAGAAAATAATTAGTTGATTTCTTAGAATCAAGGGTAAATGGTCAAGATTCGGATCAATCTCTTGTTTGAAGCATGACTCCTTTTCATGAATTGAGTAAATTTTGATCTCTGAATTGCTATATCATTCTAAGAAGTTCGAACCCATTGCAAAATAATAGTAGGAATTACTAACCTCTCGAAAGATAAATCAAACCACTCAGGTACTTGAATAAGCGAAATTGAAAGAAAGAAGTTAAGGTTTTCTTGATGAATAAGAATTAGACTGGGTTTAATGAATAAAGCCTAAAATCACACACTCACCCCCTTTTAAAATTCCAATTTAAAAAATAATACTAATAAAGAAAGAAACAAAGGACCACGATAATTGAAGGATACCTTGGCACATCATAACATCCTCCTAGCAACTACACAACATTCAAATTGAATGCCTTACTTAATAAATGAAATAAGCGAAGAAGCTACAAAGCATAACATGAAAGAAGCTAGTTAGACACGCTCATTATGATGCAATAACCTCCTCTGATCGGGGGTTGATGACATTAGTGTGTTCACCTAGTCAAAGGAAGCAAACATCACAGGAAGCAAGTGAACAAAAGTTCTATAGTTAGAGGATGATGTGGCATAATGAGATACGATGATAATGACTTATAAAGGATTAGATATAGTCAACATGGGAAAGAAAACTTTTATTATAATAGTGTACTTTAGTTTCTTTCAAAAAGTAGGTAAGGACCAAACCCACACCACATACAAGAAGGGTTAAGTTACCACAAGGAGCACTAAGCAGAAAGTCCAAGCTTGGCTTGGGCGGGAATTGTTCATTCTATAAGGATGCCTTTGGCATCCCAGGTAACACAACACGTTCTCTAACATCTATACTCAATATTCTCGACCTTTCTTATCATTATCGGGTTCAAAGATAGCTAACTTATTCTCACGCCGAATACTGATTGCACGAGGCCCCATCCTGTGGTGAGACTAGAGGTTCTTTCACCTTAGTGGGACCATTCAAGCCATCAAAGGATGCACAACCTCTCATTCTAACCCCTATTTATTGTAGCAACACCATTGTAAATCAAATATTAAGTTAATTACATAAATAGTTTCTATGGTTTAGCTGGAATAACATGATTGGGTTAACTTATTTTAGTAATAGTTTAGAACTTTGTGATTTTATTTTATTACAAGTTTAGATTTTAACACATTTTTGTTAAATGGAAGAACATTTTTTTATCATTTCACATCCGAAAGATTAGTTTTTCCTCTTTAACAAAGTGGGGATCATTTATATAATTTATTAAAAGTATTATAAAAACAACCACCACCCTAATTTATCTTCTTCAACCTCTTGGGTACCCTCATCCCTCCACTCGCGACCACGAGAACCCACCACACAACCACTACCGTTGTCATATGCAAATGCAAGCCGCCATCACTATTCCCCCAATCAAAGCCCTAATTTTTCAGTTTATATTCGCAAATGCTTTTGATCTAGCTTCTCTATAGTTTTATGTTTTTGATAATCGTACTTTATGTTGATGTTATAGTTTTATGTTTTTGATAATCGTATTTTATGTTGATGTTTGAATTTGCAAGTTTGTGTTCTTCAAGAATCAAACATTGTAACATATTCTTGTTTTCATCCTATCCAATGTTTGTAGTTTTAACATTACTTGAAAGATTGTTCGTATGGAACCCCAGAAAGCTTTTCGTATGGAACCCA
This sequence comes from Flaveria linearis, assembly GCA_024085815.1. Taxonomy (NCBI): domain Eukaryota; kingdom Viridiplantae; phylum Streptophyta; class Magnoliopsida; order Asterales; family Asteraceae; genus Flaveria; species Flaveria linearis. Next base: position 70,742,975 of record CM044010.1, on the reverse strand, counting down.
GAAAGCTTTAAAAACTGATAGTAGTCAACAACTACGGGAAGGTGGTGAGATTATGGTTGCGCAGGCGATGAAAGAAGGGGATAGTTGCGGTGGTTCTAGTAGTATTTCGCGATGGTAATGATGGGCAAGTAGGGCCAAGGGGATTTGTTTCAATTCTCTTTACACAAACAGTCCATTTAATTATGGTATATTAAACAAAAAGTCCCTCTAATTGTATTAGAGTATTTTAGTTATTTCACACTAATTTAATAGAAACAAGTTAATTAAGTTGAGAAAGCCTTCATTTGTTAATGTACAATAACAATAACATAAAGTACAAACCAATATGCATAGAAAAGTTGATGATTAGTTTTATTTAAATTTAACGGAAATTAGCAATAGTCCCCAAACTCGTTAAAAATTAAACTTACAAGCTTCAAGCTTGTTATTAAAAAGGTTAGTACTAATATAGTTAATTCCGCTAATCCACATTAACTATTTATGTAATTAACTCTAGGTTTTATTTTAAAGTTTCAACATAAACACCTTTTGCTTCATCGCACGAGGGAAGATAAACAGTTATAAAATAATATATATCACATATACATGTTAAAAAATACCATAAAAATCATTTGATTATTTAAAGCTAAATATGATGCTATTTTTCTCCTATATAGTCAGTCTCTTGCTCTTTCACACTCGTATGATATTTTGCAAGAAAGAAGTAGAAAAAGAATTGAAAGAAAAAGCATGAAATATAAATCTCATCTCACTACTCTAATAAAAGGGTAACTATGGTTGACACATGTCATTTTCTTTACTCATCTAATGCCACGTGTCAGCACCACATTCATTCTAATCAAATTTTTCCCGCTTCTCTCTCCTATTAAATAACCACATTAATTACTAATAATATTATCTATTTATTTTTATATTATAATTAGTTTTTTAATAAATTAAGAAAGATAAATTTTTATTAATGTTATTTTTATATAGATAGTTTTTTATACAAAGATTTTTTTCTAAAAAAGAAAATTATTTTTACGTAATATTTTAAAATTGGTTTTTAAAGTATTTTTTAATAAAATAAAAATAATTAAAATAGGGATTTATAGTAAGGAAATTTAAAAAAAACTGTAATGTTGTTTTAAAACAAAATGTCTAATTTATCTTTGAAAAATAAAAAATTAAAAATTTCATATTATTGTTTTATTACTTATAACTATTATTTATACATAATTTCAATCATATCATATTTTAATCTATCATTTTATAATTAATAATTTTTATTTAATTTAATATTTTATTTATTTAACTCGTGTATTACACGGGCTTACTATAGCTAGTAATAATATAAAAAACGCAGACAAAACCTCATGATTAGCGGAGTGACAGGCTACACCTTGTGACTAACTAAAAGACACCACGTGTCACAAAAGGGCACCACTGTTTTCTAAATTATTTCACAGCATTTACATCGCCAACGAAGCTACCCCATTGGATCAACATCCAGAACCATCTGTCTCCACGTGTCACTCTACAAACCATAAAACATCACTAAATATCTCTTGTGGGCCTCAACCACGTTTTAAAATATCTACATCTTTAGTCTTTCACACAATTAATGGTGTCCTATAAATTTGATGATAAATAGTTTAAAGGAGCACAAAATTTCTGATAAATTTTTTTTAATATAATAATTCATTTCTAAAACTTTTATGTTTCGTCACATCTAAATTTACTCATATATTTTTATATTATTTTTAATAAATAATTGACGTAAGAAAGCAAAAGAAATAAAAATGCCCTTTCAGGGTAAAATTTATATATTTTTCAATGATAAATTTATTTCATGAAGTATTTTTCATGTGGAAACCGTTTTCGAGCATAAGCAACCTAGAATCAAATAATAGATGAGTAAATAAATAAAAGAGTTAATGAAATCCATAATTCACGTAATTTACAATCAAATCAATCAATGTTCACGAGTTTATTTAACCATAAAAAAGAAATAATAGAAGGTCTCATGTTCGATCCGTGGAAACGGCCTCCCCACAAAATGTGGGGAAAGACCGCGTACATCTTCCCTTAAATGGGACGGACCCTCCCTGAACCCTGCGAAAACGCAGGAGCTCTTTGCAGCACCAGATACGCCCTTCTATTCTTTTCTTTCATTTCCTTTCTCTCCATTTCAGAATGATTGATTTTAGCCTTTATTTTCCTTTCATTTTCTTTCATTTCCCTCCTTAAGTAAACTCGGGAACAAGAATTTCTAACAATCCTTCAATTAAAAAACTCTGGAACACAACTATTTTTTCTTTCTTTTCACTTCCTTTCTTTTCTCTCCTGAAATGAGACTCGGGAACACAACAAACGATAGCATTCGGGTTGAAAGTCTAACAAATCGCACGAGGCAACAACCGATCCATCACGTCTTATTTATCCATATTTTACGGACCCAATGCTCATTTATGTCGTCCCTTGATGATACTTAAATTATTTCTAGAATGAGCTCCTCATCTAAAGTTAATTTACTATGAAATCAATTAATCTCATATATACTATATTATTATACGTTTAAGAACAAAATTGCTATATATATTTTTCAATTCATAAAAAAGTTATAACTTTTATCCTTCGCTGAATCGTTGTATCATACAGACCCCCTTCTTGTTTGTAATAAAGTTAGAAATTTAAGAAACTAAAACTGATTTTATGTAAACCTCTCCTTAGAAATTAATTTGTAAGGCTCATATGACTACTTATCCACTACCCCCACCTTTCGAAATCCAACTATTGATGTTCCATAATTCTCCATCCACTAAAGTAATTCAATAACAAGGATAACTACAAAGTTACAATATCTTATTGAAAAACATATACCAAACGACAAGTTGAGATATTTTATTCTGACATAGTGGAAAATATCTAAAATATCAGTGGTTTAGATTTGTTTAAAAAGTGAGAGAAAGAAGCAAGTGGAGGAGACGTAAGCAAAGCAAGCAAGAGAGATGGGAGGCTAATAGACTCTTGCTTTTTGTGACGTGGCATTTTCCCACCATTCAACGACACGATAGATATTTTTTTAGATTTTTTTCATTTCAGATATTTTCATTCACAATTACGATACCTTTTCTTACGATTCACACTCACCACAAACAAACAATCTCTCTCTCGTTTCTCTTGTTCTCTCTTATTCTCTCTTATTCTCTCTCTCTCTCTCTCTTTGTTTGTGATTTTCTTATGGGTGAAGTGGTCGTCGACGGCGCCGGCGGAGCTCCGGTGGATGTGCCGGAGCTGATGTTGAGAAGTGAAGATAAGACGATTGACGGTGGTGGTGGTGGTGGTGGTGGCGGTGGTGATTTGCCCACTAATAACTTTGTGAGGTGGGAGAAGTTTTTGCCCAAAATGGTTCTTAGAGTTTTGTTGGTGGAAGCTGATGATTCCACTCGTCAGATCATCACTGCTCTTCTTAGAAAATGTAGTTACAAAGGTATGTTCTTGATGAAATTCGTGCTGATTTTGGTGTGTTGTTGTTAATTGAAGGTTAATCGATGTTGAATTGGAGAAATTGTTGATGGGTTTGCGAAATCTTGATCCCAAATTTTGATTCGTAGGTTAATGATTGTTGACATCGTTTGGTCTGTTTTGGGTCTGCAAAGTTTTGGGGAAGTTTAATTATCAAAATTGAACATTAATCGACGTTTAATTGGAGAAATTATTGATGGGTTTTGACGTTTCCTAATTCTTGATCTTCGTAATCTGATTTTAGTATATAATTAAGGTGATAATCGTTAACGTCCTTTGTTCTGTGTTGGGTCTGCAAAGTTTTAGGGGATTTAATGATCAAAATTGAAAAAGGGGGATGAAATTGTGGTGAATTGAAGGCTAATCATCTCGAAAACTTTAGATATATCCCTGAATTTAGGCTAATTTGTGTGTGGTTACAAGCAGTTGCTGCTGTTTCTGATGGTCTTAAGGCATGGGAGGTGCTCAAAGGAAGATCTCATAACATCGATCTTATACTGACTGAAGTCGAGCTTCCGTCGATCTCAGGGTTTGCTCTTCTGACGTTGATTATGGAGCATCAAGTCTGCAAAAACATTCCTGTTATAAGTATGATTTCGATTAATGTTTTGATCATATAAAGAAAGATTGATATGGAATCTAGTTTTAGGTTCTAACATCTTATTCTGATTCTGCAGTGATGTCTGCACATGATTCAGTTAGTACAGTTTATAAGTGTATGCTGAGAGGTGCTTCTGACTTTCTGGTTAAGCCCGTTAGGAAGAACGAATTGAAGAACTTGTGGCAGCATGTTTGGAGGAGGCAATCTGTAAGAAGTCTAATGTTTACTGTTCTTGTTTCGTAATGAGTTATTGAATCTTGAACTATATGTTATGATCTAATCTTGGTTTGTTCTGACTTTTGATTTAGTCAACCACTGGGCGTAATGGGAACCACGAAGAGAGCGATGCACAACAGAAGGTAGAAGCGACTGCTGAAAACAATGCTACCAGCAATCGTTCGAGTGGTTACATGGCTTGCATCAAAAGAAACAGGGAATGCATCGAAAAAGGAAGCGATGCGCAGGTAGTTTTCTTGTTTAGTCAACTGTATTGGAACATAAATTGGGATTTGGTTTGACTTTTTATGCCTGTTGTGCAGAGTTCTTGCACAAAACCAGATATGGAACCAGATGAACCACCCATGGAACAACCGATGGACCACACAGACTCTGAACGGGCTAACCAATTGGGGGCTGAACCTAATGTGCCAGAGGGTGATATGGCTAAAACAGATACAAGTGGTCAAGAAAATAACATGGCTATTGATGTGAGATGGGAACATGTGAATGTTGTTACTGGTAATAGTTCTAGGGAGGCAATCGATTTGATTGGTTCGTTTGACAGTTACCCTAAAACCAGTTACAAAAGCTCGTTTTACTACGGTGAGAAGAAGATTGATCATCCTTCACCAATGCTAGATCTTTCACTAAGAAGATCTCATCCGAGTAGCTCAGTGAATCAGTTCAGCGATGATAGGCACAGGTTGAAGCAGTCTGATGCCTCAGCATTCTCACGGTGAGTAACTAGCCTTCCACTATGAGTTACCTCTCAATTGGGTTCGGGTCAGGCTGTGTTGACCCACAAACATTTGACTTTGTTTATATGTAAATGGGTAGAAAATCGCCAATATTGATTGATTTCAATATTGTGTATGCAGGTACATCAATAAGGTACAACTACCACCAACCTCAGGATCTGCTAGCATCTGCAATCAACAGAAAGAATATGAAACAAATTCAGATAAACTGTTACCCAAGAATCCTGTTGACTATATTTCTGATACTCATAGCGCGCCAGTCAAAAGCTCTCAACATAATATAAGCAGTCACCACGTGCAAACCGAAAGTCAAAGTCAAAATCAAAACCAATTTCCTTTACCAAAGGAAAGAGTGTTTCAGGTTCCAGTTCCAGTAAGAGGTTCAAGACTCGAGAACCCATGTGGCGCATATGGCTCTGCATTACCTCCATTTTGTGTACAACCAATGCCGAGCCCGTGTTCTTCGGGGCATCACGAACAAATGTTTCAAACAAATGCGTATTACATTCCCAATCAAGAAGCAAGAAATGAATCTCCTCCAGAGCTGCATAACACAACAGAAGATCATAGTGCAAATAGCAGTTATTGTAATGGTGGGACGTTAACACGCCTCAACAGCATAGGCAGTGGAAGCAATGGAAATAACACACATAGATCTACACAAAGAGAGGCTGCACTGAATAAATTCAGAATGAAGAGAAAAGACAGATGCTTTGATAAAAAGGTACATATGTATTCATATTGCTACTGTTTCATAGGTTCGGGTCAGCTCAATCTGGTCAACGTCTCATTCAAATATTTCTTTTTATCCACAGGTCCGATATGAAAGCAGAAAGAAACTTGCAGAGCAGAGACCTCGGGTGAAAGGTCAGTTTGTTCGTCAGGGGCAGGCGAGTAATCCTTCACCTATGGAAACTGATGCAAAAGCTATGGCTTGAGTTTCACATATGGTTTCAAGGATCTAGCAAGAACACACTGAATGAAGAATCTAACAACAACTTGATTGATTCTTAGTTTTGGTTGTAAATTTTGAATCATAGAAGTAGTGATGTTGATCTTGTTCTGACTAAAACCGAGCTCAGTGACCATTGAGTTTTCTTTGAGTTACAGACAGATGAATAGATTTAGAGGTGATGATCATAGAGAGTATATTGTATTGAGAGAATGTTGTTGTCTATTGTATCTGCATATTTTTTAATTTTTTAGAGTAATTCTTTGTACATGATATGATGGATGAACCAACAGTTTTCATTCATTGGTGAAGATGGTTTGAAAGGGTGAAATATGTATGTGTGTGTATATGAAGAGCTGAAAAAGATGTTTTATGTTTGGCTTTAGTGGTTTGGCTTGGAGATTCAACGTTGATGGTGGTGAGACTTTTGGATTTTGGGTGATTTTCATTGGCTTTGAGTTGATATTTTTGGAGAATATGTGGTGGTGGTGATTCTAGTATTGGTGCGTATGGATGTAAAAGAGAAAAGTTGAGTTGAGATCAAGCTTGTTTAAGCTTGAACTTGGCTTAGGGGCTGTTTGATTGTGCTGACCCAGTATGAGCTGACTGAGTCAGAAGCTGACCCAGTCAGAAGATCTGACTGAGTCATACATCTGACTGAAACTTGAGTGTTTGATTATGTATCTGACTGACTCTGCTGACTGAAACTTGGGTGTTTGATTATGTATCTGACTGAATCTGCTGACTGAAACTTGCCTTTGTATTTTAACTTGTGATGTGTAATCAATAGAAATTAACGAATTTTCAAAAGAACATAATAGCTTTAAAATTCAAAATGTCATACAAAATACAAGTTAAACATAAATCAAGTTAAGATAAATTACGCATAATCCGAATAAAACACACCGAATTTCAAACATATTGCAAGAGTTTGCATACAAATCAACTTGAAGCATTTGAAAGTAGTTGATTAGCAATTTGGTCTCGCAAAGCAGTCATATATTCAACGCCTTCTGAACCCCACTCCATGCCTTGTGTGTTTTCACCATCGCTTCCTCCACCTTCACCATCAGGAGTAAACATAGTGTTTTGTTCAAAGTTTGTAAATAATTCGTCTTGAATATTGTATTTCCTTATAAAGTTATGGACTGCAAAACAAGCAATGACTACGTCTCTTTGCACTCGAAAAGGATAAGGAGCCATTTGTTTTAAGATTGGGAATCTTGCCTTCAATACACCATAAGCACGCTCAATAACATTTCTAAGGCATGCATGAGCATGATTGAATCTTTCTTCTTTAGTTAACGCCCTTCGCCGTCGAAATCTGCTAACCAATACCTTGTATTACGGTACGGAGTCATAAATCCACGAGTGTTGGTATATGCAGCGTCACAAAGGTAATATTTATCTGCAAATGTGAGTGTGACATGTGTTATATCAAAAATACAAATAATATATGTAATAATAAAAGTTATAGTTATATTATAAACCTGGAGGAGGAAATCGAAATCCAGAGGTCGGATTAAATGCCACTTCTTTCAAAACTCGTGAATCATGTGCTACGCCTTCCCATCCAGCCCATACAAAGGTGAATATCATATTAAAATCACATATTCCTAGCACATTTTGATAACATTCACCTTTTCCTCTTCCCCTAAAACAAGTTTGTTGATTAGCGGGCACAACTGCATGTACAAGAGTTCCATCTAAAGCACCAATTGCTCCGGGAAATATGCTTCTTAGCCTTTGAAGTCTCTCCGAGGTATCTGTAGTTTCGTCTGAAGATGTTGGGACTATAATTTCTTTAGCAAAACACATCATTGCAACTAGAACCTCATGAAAACATTTATGAACTGTTTGATTGGAGTGTTGAAATCGTCGTTTCACCACACGAAAACGTTCATTATGCCCTATAATATGTAGGAACATAGCCATTTTCTCTTCAATGCTTATAGTCTTACTAGGTCGCAACCAATTTCGTTGTGAAAAATGACCACATAATAGTACAAATGCCTCACGTGAAAGTCTCATCATTTCTTGACATTGTGTAGAAGATCCATGTAATAATTCATATGTATATGCATGCCCGGTTAAAGCAGAATCATTATCTCTTATTCTTTCAATTCTTTCCTCTCGTTTTCTTTTCCGGGCCAACATCAACCAATACCATGAAAGTAGAAAGAATGATAAAATTTCACCATCCGTGTACATATTTGACCTGTTAAAATTGATTCAAAATATTTATAAAAGTCACACAATATACATAACAAAAGTCATACAATATTCATAACAAAAGTCATACGCATGTTTTATAAAAGTCATACAATATCCATAACAAAAGTCATACAAAAACCATACATATAGACATACGATATCCATCCAAAAGTCACACAAAAGCCATACGAATGTTTTATAAAAGTCATACAATATCCATAACAAAAGTCATACGCAAGTCAAAAGAAAACACAAAAGTCAACCAAGTAATCCAAACTTCCTCCCTGCATTTCTCACCCACGACTCGCAGCTCAACGGCTTAAGACGTAACCAAACTTTTCTAATATCAGCACTTTCACCAAATAGCAAAAGAGCCGTGTTGTATCTCGGATCTTCTTCCCCCCATTCCATTTGTTCTAGCTTCTCCATGCATGCGTCCATTTCTTTATCAACATTATCTTTTTCCACCAACTTCTTTGCCATATTGATTATTTCATTCCCAACTTCTCTTAAATCATCATCTATTGTTTTCCTACGAACTTCTTTGCTACTTTTAGTACTTGCCTTGCGTTTTGAACGACCCGAAGATTCTTCACTTACAGGTGGGAGATCTGTTTCCATCTGAGTGTACTGAACATCATCCACATCATACTCAGAAGAACCTTCAACGTGATGAGGTAGTGTGGATGATGGCCCCCAACTAAAAATGCCGGTCGCGGTCACCCCCTCAAATAATTTCGTACAAAGATCAGGGCAAGGAAGGGGTGCATTTCTTAACTTTTCCACAAACTTGTTCAACTGTTTGAAAATTTTTATAGTTATAATCAAGCTACTAATATTAAATAATATTTTATTAATAAGGTTTTCATATTAAAAAAATACCTTTGCCTCCGCTTCCCATTCTTCATCGCTCATATTGAAAGTGTTGGTTATAGGATCATAAATATTCCCTGTTTTGTTTTTCAGTTTCACCCAAGCCCCGTACTTTGATCTCAAGTAGTCATATCGATTCTTCATTTGTTTATGTTCAACAATGAAATTATGCTCATTTTTCAGCTTTTCCGCAACAACTTTCCATGAGGATCCTTTAAGGCTACTACCCTCTCGACCATTGATTGTTATCTCATGTATACACGCTTCGAGAAAAGTTCTGTCAACACATTCTAACTTCCAAATAACTCTACTTTTTTTTTCTGCCATGTCTATATACAAGTAATCAAGAAGTAATATCAAAATCGATTTCAAGAACCCAATCATGAAGAACTAATACACACATCTAAACATTATCAAATTACCAACTAATAATAAGATCAAGAACCAATCATGAAAAACTTCTTATCCAATCATGAAGAACTAATACACACATCTAAACAGTTGATGTGAATGCTATGCATATGTAGCACATAAACAGTTGATGTGAACGCTATGCAGTCTATATTCTGCTGGCATGACTTTATAGTGTGATATATAATTCACTTAAAAGTAAGATTTGCCCCTTTCTTTTTCCTGGCCTTTGGTTTCTCCCCACTCCTCATGTATTTATTTATGTTTGTGTTCAATGTATTTGAAAGGTGTCTTTTGAGATTTGGGGAATCAAATCAATGTTGTGCGTGTTATATGCTGGTCAGAAATGTGATTTGTGTTACATGTGCAATTTGAGTTCAATGTATGTGTTTACAATCAAAGGTGGAGGAATGAGCACCGGTGGGAAAAGGGAAATCTAAACATTCACTGCATCTAAACATTCACTGCATCTAATAATCCAAACATTCACTGCATCTAATAATCCAAACATTCAAACACTATCTCTCAGATTAGGGTTTCAAACACAAACAACAATAATCCAAACATTCACTGCATCTAAACATCAACGAGTAATTCAATCTCATTCATACGGATTTGAAGATGTGTATGTGAACTTACAAAACACGTATTGTTTATTTGTTCACAGAATTATATGATGGGAAGAAGATATTACCGAGAGTGGTGGCGGTGAAGAGGCGGAGCCGCCGTAGACGGTGGAGGAGGGTGGATGGAGGCGGTCGAAGGGGGGGGGGGGCAGGGGAAGGGGGAAGGCGGCGTGGGTTGCAGCGGGCGAGCGAGGGGGGGTACGATGGAGGCGGTCGACGGCGTGGGTTGCAGCGGGGGGGGGGGGTACGATGTAGGCGGTGAAGAGGCGGAGGGCAGCGGCCGGCCGGGGGGGGGGAGGAAGGTGGAGGTCGACCAAGGGAGGAGAAAGTGAAGCTTTTAGGGATTTTGGGGGTAAGAAGAAAACAATGGGTCAGAGATGAACAAATAAGGGACTCGGTCAGCCTCAACTTACCGGGTCAGACCACCCAGTCAGACGCATCAAACACACTGACTGGCTGACCGGGTCAGCCAGTCAGTGGTCAGAACTTGGGTCAGACGCATCAAACACCCCCTTAGATTTATGAGAGGTCAAGTTTGAGCTTGGCTTGTTTTTTGCTCTACATCTGAAGTTAAATCTCGTCTCGTTCTATGATATGAATTGTTTCTATTTGTTTCAATTATTTTCTTTATTTGGGGTTTTATTAATTGTTCTTTAGTTTTGCATGGGTCAAGGACCATTATGGCCTTTGTTTATTTGTTAGGGGTTGTTCTTGTAAGTTGACTATTTGATTGAATATTTATTTAATCTAGCTGAGGCCTCCGGGAGAATCATCCAGGAAATTGGTTTTCTTCTTATCTTCTTGTTTCTTCTCTCTAACCCTAACAAGGGTATCAGAGCCGTTCCGATCTTCGGATTGAAATCTCTCTTGTATTCATGACGAACACTCGTACCCAGGACGTGGATAACACCCTCAAGAATCATGTCAAGGCGATCACGGAGATTCAGGCGACACTTGCAGCCTTCATGAAACAGCAGGAACAATCTGCCAAACAGCAGGAAGAGATCCTGAAGGCAGTGCAGGACCGGGCTACCCATGGCAGTGGCGGTGGGGCGAGTGCGGGTTCTTCGTTCTCTGTTGGTGATGCGGATTCGCGAGGCAACCAGGCTGTCCGGGTTGGAAAGATCGAATTTCCCCGGTTCACGGGGACAACCTCGAGTCGTGGGTCCATCATTGTGAACATTTTTTTGCAATCGATGACACTCCTGACGCGATGAAGCTACGACACGCGGTGATCCATCTGGAAGGTGATGCAATCCAATGGCATCGGGCATTCATGCGCATACGTGGCGCTACTGTAGCAGAACTCTCTTGGGAAGAGTACGCCCGAGCCATCTCGACCCGTTTCTCCAATGCGATGTTTGAGGACCCGTTGGAGGAGATATCTTCCCTCTTTGAAACCGGTTCGCTTCAGGAACTAAACACCACCATCGACGCACTGTTGAACAAGGTAACACTAAGTGAAACTCAGGCTATCAGGCTGTATCTCAAGGCGCTTAAACCGAAAATACGCGGTCCGATGAAGATGTTTAAGCCGCGCACCTTGCATGAGGCGTATGGGTTGGCGACGATCCAAACACTTAACAATGAAAATTTGCATGGGGTACACCCAACCGGGACCGGAGGAAACACCAGAAACAACTCTACTTCGAAAATCACGCCACCCACCAATGCTACCAAATTGCCACTCCTACCTACACCCCAACCGATCAACCACCACAACATTCAAAACCACCGGGGGGGGGGGAGGCTCACGAGTAAGGAACTAGAACAGAAGCGCGCAAAAGGGGAGTGTTTTTGGTGTAATGAAAAATTCGTGCCCGGTCACAAGTGTAGCCGGAACCGGAACCGGAACCAAGTTTATATCATTGAAGTGGAGGATGATGATGAACCAGATGGGGAGGAACTAGTACTTGAGGACGAAGGAAAGGAGCACCAGATCTCCATTCATGCATTAACGGGTCTACCATCTTACTCAACCATGCAGGTGCAGGGATCGATGGGTAATCGCCAGCTTCACATACTCATCGACTCGGGTTCAACCCATAATTTCCTTGATTATAGGTTGGCAAAAAGATTGCAATATGAAGTTCAAGATATTTCTCCTATTAATGTAAGTGTGGCAAACGGGAAGAAATTAAGTTGTACATAAAGGTGTCCCCACTTTCAATGGTCCATGCAAGGCCATTGGTTCACTACCGAAGTCCTTCTGTTGGCGTTAGAAAGTTACGATATGATACTCGTGATACAATGGTTGCTTCCCTTAAACGACATTCTTTGGAATTTCAAAAAATAACGATGCGGTTTGAAGTGGAGGGTCAACAATATGAACTTAAAGGGTCGCAAAATAATAAGGTAACAGTTTGTTCGGTGGAAAAAATGAGTGAGTTAATGCATAAGCACTCAAAAGGGGGAACCTTACAATTATTTAGTTTGCACATGGCAGGTGGGGAGAGTGATAAAGCCTACCAATCTAAGGTGCTCCATGCAGCGAACCAACCACAGGCATCCCCTTGGCGAACATTGACCCGGGAATTTCCAGAAGTGTTCTAGATGCCAACCGGGCTACCCCCTACACGTCCGTTCGACCACCGGATCATTCTGAAAGAGGGCATAAAACCGATTAGTTAGCGGCCTTATCGTTACCCGACTGTTCAAAAAGATGTGATAGAGAAAACTACATGTGAACTTTTGGAATCGGGGGTCATTCAAAACAGTCAAAGCTCCTTTGCAGCCCCGGTAGTGTTGGTAAAGAAAAAAGATGGGCAATGGAGAATGTGCATGGATTATCGTCGTCTCAATGATGCCACCATCAAAGACAAGTTCCCTATTCCGTTAATTGAAGAATTGTTAGACGAACTGGGGGATCTTCTTTCTTTTCTAAGTTAGATTTACGCTCGGGTTATCATCAGGTCCGCATGGCACCGGAAGACATCCATAAAACGGCATTCCGAACGCATGAAGGACATTACGAATTCCTTGTTATGTCTTTCGGCCTCACTAATACACCCGCCACGTTCCACACACTCATGAACCACGTGTTCCGAGATTTGTTACGGAAAGGAGTGTTAGTGTTTTTTGATGACATACTTGTATACAACCGTAGCGAAGAGGATCATCTCCAACACTTAAGGCGGGTTTCGTCCATCATAAAGGAACACAAGTTGTTTGCCAATGAATCAAAATGTGTATTCGGGGGTCGAGCGGTCGAGTATCTCGGCTATGTTATCTCAAAGGAGGGGGTGAAAACAGACCCGACAAAGATTAAAGCAGTGCAACAATGGCCGGTCCCGAAAACCATTAAACAGCTTCGGGGGTTCTTGGGGTTAGCAGGGTACTACAGGCGGTTTATTCGATCCTTCGGAATGATAGCGAAACCCCTTACGGATTATTCCTTTCGTTGGGGGGAGGAGGCCCAAGGAGCATTTCAACGGCTTAAAGAGGCCCTCTCATAGGCCCCGGTGTTGGCCTTGCCGGATCTGACTAAACAATTTGTGATCGAAACAGACACATCTGCGGGTGGGCTAGGGGCTGTCTTGATGCAAGAGCGCCACCCGGTCTCATTTCTGAGCCGAGCTTTATCACCGAGGCAGAACACATTATTGGTATATGAGAAGGAATTGCTTGCAATTGTGATGGCGGTAAAACAGTGGCACTATTATCTTATTACAGGTCCGTTTGTTATACGAACGGATCAACGAAGCCTTAAGCATCTCTTAACCCAAAAAAGTGATGACCCCGTTACAACATAAATGGCTCGCAAAACTTATGGGGTATGACTACATGATCGAGTATAAGAAGGGCAGGGAAAATGTGGCTGTCGACGCCTTATCACGAGTTCAAGGAACAACTTTATTCACAATGGCAGTTTCTCAAATCGAACCCTTACTCCTTGATCGGGTTCTAGAAAGTCAAAGCAAAAATATTGAGTTACAAAATTTGATACAACGGCTCAAGAATGGAGAAAACTTGCCCAAGTTTACATGGAAAGGAAGGTGGTTGTCTAAGGGAAATAATATGGCAGTCGGGGTTGATAATGATCTACGTCGGGACATTGTCAGATTATGCCATGAATCAGCCATGGGGGGTCACTCAAGAATAAACGCCACAATCTAGCGGGTTAAAAGGTTGTTCTCTTGGAAGGGGATCTCGAAGGTGGTACGTGGGGTGGTGCGTGAGTGCGACGTATGCATGCGGGCGAAACATGAGAATGTGGCGTCGCCGGGATCTTTAAAACCCCTGCCGATACCTGATACAATTTTTATTGATATTTCCATGGACTTTATTGGGGGTTGCCAAAGGTTAAAGGGAAGGATACCGTTTTTGTTGTGGTTGATCGCCTCACGAAGTATGGGCACTTCATGGTTTTGGGTCACCCATTTACTGCTAGGGAAGTCGCCCAAGTGTTCCTTGACAATGTCTACAAGCTTCATGGGTGTCCTAATTCTATTATTTCCGATCGAGACCCGATCTTTTTGAACGCCTTTTGGACGGAATTCTTAAAGCTTCAACGGGTGGCGGCCAAGATGTCAACAGCCTACCACCCACAGACGGACAGGCAGACAGAGGTTGTCAATAGGTGCTTGGAGGGTTACTTGAGATGCATGGTGATGGAGATGCCGCACACGTGGGCCAAATGGGTGTCACTGGCAAAATGGTGGTATAATACCACGTTTCACTCATCCCTGGGAAGAACCCCCTTCGAGGCTCTATATGGATACCGCCCCCACTGCATATTCCCTATATTCCTAGGGACGTAAAGGAACAAGATGTCGATGAGATGATGCGAGATAGGGAAGCAGCCTTGAAAGTCATGAAGCAATCATTGAGTAAGGCTCAGAATCGTATAAAGCAACAGGTCGATAAGCACCGCACTGAACGAGTTTTTGAACCCGGCTCATGGGTGTATCTCAAGCTTCAATCATACATGCAGAATTCATTACGAGTTCACAAGCACTCAAAGCTCACCCCTAGAGACTTCGGGTCATTCTTGATCGTGGAGAAGGTGGGGAACGTCGCGTACAGGTTGGATATACCAGACGAGGCTCAAGTTCATCCCGTCTTTCATGTTTCCTTCCTAAAGGAAGCAGGGGGTCCTCCTACCAAGATCGTTCCATTACCAACTGAAGCTAGATTCTCGCTGCAACCCCATCGGGTCATGGACCGGAAATTAGTAAAGAAGGGAAACCGAGCAGCCGTGAAAGTGATGGTGCAGTGGAAGGGGCAGCCAAATCCAGATGCTGCGTGGGAGTTCTTGGACGAGTTGTAGTTTCGTTTCCTTGATTTAATGAGCTCACTTCTTGTGGACAAGAAGTGGGTTAAGGGGGGAGTATTGATATGAATTGTTTCTATTTGTTTCTATTATTTCCTTTATTTGGGGTTTTATTAATTGTTATTTAGTTTTGCATGGGTCAAGGACCATTATGGCCTTTGTTTATTTGTTAGGGGTTGTTCTTGTAAGTTGACTATTTGATTGAATGTTTATTTAATCAAGCCGAGGCCTCCGGGAGAATCATCCAGGAAATCGGTTTTGCCTCCGAGGCCTCCGGGGCAAAAACGTGTGTGCGATCACCAGTCGGAGACACACACTTCTTCCCGGTGGAAGTGGGACTCCATCAGGGTTCGGCATTGAGCCCATTTCTCTTCACAGTAGTGTTGGATGAGATGACCAGGTCTATACAAGAGCCAGTCTCGTGGTGCATGCTGTTTACGGATGATATTGTCTTAATATCAGAATCAAAAAGAGTGCTTAACGAGAGGCTAGAACAGTGGAGAGCAGCACTAGAGCGTAAAGGATTAAGGATAAGTCGCTCTAAGATGGAATATATGCATTGTAACTTTAGTGGTGAGGCTGAAGAGGACACCCAAATCAGTATCCAGGGTATGACGGTCCCACAGACATCTAGGTTCAAATACCTGGGCTCGTACGTACAGGAAGATGGAGAGATACACAGCGATGTAGCTCACCGCGTTCAAGCAGGATGTGCAAGTGGAGAGCAGTATCAGGGATTTTGTGTGATAAGAGGTTTCTAGAAAAACTAACGGAAAAACTATATAGAATGGCAGTAGCCCAGCTATGTTATACGGAACAGACTGCTGGGCTATAAGGAAATCACACGAGAGACAAATAGAGGTCACGGAAATGCGAATGCTGAGGTGGATGTGTGGGCAGACAAGACTGGATCGGGTAAGAAATGACGTGTTTTGAAAGAGTCTAGAGGTGGCTTGTATCACAGATAAAATAAGAGAGGGAAGACTAAGATGGTTCGGGCACGTGAAGATGAGACAGATGGCAGCTCCGGTTAGAGCAGTAGAGAATATTAACGTAGAGGGTAGGAGGAGTAGAGGAAGACCTAGGTTGACTTGGGACGAGGTAATTAGACGAGATATGGTAGACTTGCACCTCTCTGAGCACATGATCGATGATAGGAGTACGTGGAGGCGCAGAATTAAAATTAAGGACTTTTAGTGGGATTTGTGGGTAGGAAGGGTAAATGTAGCCTTGTTTGTGTACGTATTCCTCACCTGCCCTTTAGAGGTGCAACATGTCGCTTTTTGTTGTATGTTTTTTTCCTAAATTCTATGTGTCTTATACGTATGTGTTGTATGCTATATAATATGCATGCTTTTGTTTGCTATTGCTATTGCTTTTACTTTCGAGTCGGGGGTCTATTTGGAAGCGGTCTCTCTACCCCCAAGGTAGAGGAAAGACTCGCCACCACCTACCCCTCCCAGACCCTACTCTTGAGTGGGATATACTGGGTATGTTTGTTTGTTTGTCTTCTTGTTTCTTCTCTCTAACCCTAACATTCTAATAACTTTTCAAATTTTAGTTTGTTCAAGCTCAACTTATTTGTTATTTATTAAATACTTAATTGTTTTATTTATATAAATACATATACAAAAATATATATTGCTTGGTTATTTTTATCATAATTGTTGTGCATCAACATTTATTATGTAATTAACATCTACTATTTTAAAGATAAATTATAACTTTTTTTTATAAATTATACTCTTTTAGGCTCTAGCGCCTAGACAACCTTAGTATTTGAAGCTCGGATCGAGCTCATTTATTTAGTTAGATTCATTTTATGCTCAAGCTTGAGCCAAAGATTAGATTCGTTTAAACATAGCTTGTTTCAAGCTTCGAGTAACTTAAGATTGTTTGGCTCGTTTACAATACTGTTAGTGAGACCTAAGTGGTGTTTAACACAATGGGGGGTTTCTTTTTTGGGCTTTTTAAATAACAATAAAATTATAATGCATTAGAATTATGGTAGCCTTTCACCAATGATTCGAGTTCGGCTTTTCTTAATTAGAAGCTTGAGTCTGGCTTTTTAGTCAATTTTTAAGTTCAAACTTGTTTAAGTAAGTTGTGTTTAATCAATGGGTTTTAACAATCTGATCTTGAGTCACTGAAGAATAACCCGACTTATTTATAGCATAGTTACAGTTAAACCAATTAACATTTAATTTTAGTTAAGAAAACCAGGTAGCATGCATATATCCAAAAAATATAATATACGAAAATGTACATTGAAACCCCAACAAACAACATACATTGTATGTACATAGCCTATGTACCAATAATGTGAGTTATGGTGATAGGAACCCCACAATATCCATCAAACCATACAAATAAAATATCTTGGATGCAAGTTATACATATCCAGAATTCACATATCATAGTACTAGTCCACACATGAATAATGTTATTTTATCACACCGTCATAAATGAACCATAATAACGTGTCATAATAATGTGACCAACAACGCTACCACTATAATTTTCAACCGAGTGAACATTCTTATCAAGACAATTAAAATTAAGTAAAAACAGTGTAAAACGTAACATACAAATATATATATATATATATATATATATATATATATATATATATATATATATATATATATATATAGGATCAGGATCATTACAGAACCATTTTTATTTTCAAAACCAAAAGAACCATTGATTTACGTAAATGTAAATTATAAACCATTGATTTACATTGATGTAAGTTAAGCCTGGTGAAATTTAGTTGTTTTATATAGTTTATTGTTTATGTCTGATATACACATATGTAAAACAACTCAATTATTACCAGACTTAACATACATTTATGTAAATCAATGGTTCTGTAGTTCTGAAAATAAAAAGTGGTTCTGTAATGATCCTAACCCTATATATATATATATATATATATATATATATATATATATATATATATATATATATATATATATATATATATATATATATATATATATATATATATATATATATATATATATATATATATATATATATATATATATATATATATATATATATATATATATATATATATATATATATATATAGGGGAGGGTTCAAGAGAAAACTCATTTTTACTAGAAAACCATGAAAACCTCTAATCCACCATTGATTTATATAATCAATGGTGGAGATTACATAATGACAAGATGGTAAATAAATGACATTTAAAGGATTAAATTACAAAGTTGTAGGGGTATAATAGGCAAAACACATATATAAATATATGGAAACATACATTTATAGTTAATTAAATCTCTAAAATCATGCTCTCTCTCTTTCTCTTCAATTTTAAATATTATATCAAACAAAAATTTTCATTAGACATATGCATTTATCAAAAAACAAAAAAAAAACAAAAAAAAACTATACATGAGTCTTAACTTACATCAGACGTAATAGTTTTATTAACTTGGTAACGTTGATACATATATGTATCACCATCTTTATATGGTTTTACTTGGCTTACGTATATGTATGGAAACTTAAGTTATATAAAACCTCAACATATATCAAAATGAATGTATAATATTTAAAAAACCATTTTAGTAGTGCCTAATGTTACATATATGTACATAGTGAAATGCATGCTAATGCAATATATGGTTAATATGTGTAATAATCTATATACATTGCTAACCATAAATTTTGTCAACAAAAAACAACAAAAGATGGAGAATAAGAACAATTGATGAAAGTTTACATATTTTTAGTACCTATAAACTCCATGTTAATAAGACTCTTTAAAATGATAGTGTTACGTATATGTAACGATGGTGTTACGTACAGGTAACAATGGTGTTATGTATACGTAACATCATGATGTTTTTTCTGTGTAAACCAGACATTTTGTACAATCAAATTTGAATGCCTGTCGTTCATCCCCGATCCTCATATCTTGAATAGTAGTGTTACGTATATGTAACATCAGTGTCACGTATACGTCACAGTAGTGTTACGTAAATGTGACATCTTTGTTTTAAATCTTCTTCGTCTTCATCTTAATCCATCATCAACCTGATCCATCTCCGAACAATAAAAAAACATGCAAACTAGAGTTTGAAAACAGATTGTGAAATAGTATATCATGGGTATGAGGAACTAATATATAGATTTAAAGAACTTAAAAGTGGATTTGAAAATTTCAATTATGAATTGGGTTTAATCTATGATAATCAGATGAATCTTTTTTGCTACGTAACCTAATAATATGAAGTCAACTTTTATCATCATCATCGAGTTCTTCAAAAGACAAATTTTGCTTATGTTACATTGTTACGTATACGTAACTTGCAATGGTTAATCCCTTCATCTTATTCATCAAGAACACCAAGAACACACACTAGTGTGTGTTTTTATGAATACAAAAAATTCATGATTTTATCTATATCTTAATATGATTTACTGAAAATCATGATGAAAACATATATGAAAATCACAGAACTCGCGATACCTTGTCGAGTTTTCCAACAATGACGGCATCTTCGTCCTCTAAATCAGTTTATTGTTGGAGATGAACACTGAAGGAAACTAGAGAAAGGAAAAAATTTTGTTGTTGAGAAGGAGAAAGTATTGGGATGAACTAATCGATGAAGATGAAAAAATGCGTAATTGTTTTATATAAATGATTTTTAAAATCAAAATATTGAAAAGAATTAAGGGATTCAAATAAATGAAGATAATTTCCATATATAAGAGGGTGTAATTTACTCAAATACCCTTTGTAATGAAAAAATAATAATTATATAAGAAATTTTATGATTGGTTGAATGGGGTTTTCTTGGTTTTTAATTAAAAGTGTGGTTTTCATTTGATCCCTCCCCTATATATATATATATATATATATATATATATATATATATATATATATATATATATATATATATATATATATATATATATATATATATATATATGGACAGGATTATTACAGAACTTATAAAGATCTTCAGAACCACGAGAACTAATATCAAACATTGATTTATATATGTTTTATTTTATATTTATTTTATAATAAAGGGTAAAAGAGTCAATTTATTTAATGTTAATTTGGTAACAACCATTTTCTATTTATAAGAAGATTTAATTATAGGATTCTTTCACCATCTCTCTCCTTAATCTTTAAAATTCAAAATCACTAAACTATTTTTATATATGTTTCCTTCTTACTTTTCCACCTACAATAACGAAGCTTACTTCACCACTTGTAATGGCATATTACGGAGGCGAGAAATTGAGCAATATACCATTTGTATTTGTATTACAATTCCTACTTGCGATGGCATATTACGGAGGCAAGAAATTGAGCAATTTGCCATTTGGATTTGGATTTCCCTCTATAATAATCTTACGCCTATATTTTACGAAATCGGTTCAAAGATGAAAAAACTAAAAAAGCATTGACGGTGGTATGAGAGTAGAGATAGATGCAACAGTGTCCTTTGAGTCAATGAAGCGGCTCGTATTCTGGTTCGATGGAGTATGCTTCTTGAATTCCCATTATACGTAATACGCATCTTCATGTTTATTAGGTCATCTTTATCTCTCCGTAAGTATGTAAATATGTTTATTTTGTATGTTATTTTATTCATTATTATATATTATTACTAGGTTAACATCCCGTGTAATACACGGGTTGTATAAATAAATATTAAATAGTTAATAATAAAAAATTTTAAAATTATAAAATAATATCTTAAGATATGATATTATTAAAATTATGTATGAGTAAAAACTTTAAATAATAAACAATGATATTATTTTTTTCAACTTTTATTTTTCAATTTTTTAAGTAATATTTAAAAATTTAGGGCTATTTTTAAAAATTTTCTTATGTGAAGTTTGAATTTTAATCATTTTTGTTTCATTAAAAATTTATTTTTTAACAACAAAAGTTTTAAAATATTTCTTATTTTTAAAAGAAGTTTGATGTTTTAGAAAAGATTTTTTTTATTAAAAAGGTTATTTCTTTAGAAATTACATTGATACAAAGATCTCTTTTCTTAATTAATAAAGAAATATTTTTAATCTTAAAATGAATTAAATCAAATTCTTAGTAGTTAATGTAATTATTTATTAGGAGAGAGAAGCGGGAAACAAAGATTTACAAGCTCTATTATTGTGACACGTGTCATAAAAACCTTATTTTATTAGTATACATAGATTTTATGTTCTTAAATCTTTTTATTATAAGAAAATAATTGAGTTGATATTAAATGTGAGAACAAAATTTTGGAACTTACTTGCGAACTTCACTCTGTTATTTTTATTGTAGTGAAGTATTTTCCCATCATTTTAATATTAGTTATTCCAATTGATTTTTTTCAAAAAACAAACTTGTTATGTAACTTTTAAATTTAAAGATAAAGCCAACGACGATGCAATCTCATAATTTGGCATTCTTTTTCATACCCTCAAATATTAGTATATGGTCCCTTAAACAACGTTTTTTTTTATTTTAGTTTTCTAGTATGTATAATCTTTTAATTATTATTAAATAATTTTTTTTAAATATAGAGAGAAATTCTATGATTATTTTATGTTGACTTTGAGGTAGTAAATAGTTAAACACATGTAAAACAAGATTAAACATATGTAAATACTTAATTTACACACATGTAAATGATAAATTTTAACATATGTAAAATAAAATAAACATATGTAGATAGCTAATTTACACATATGTAAATAATTAATTTACATGTATGTAAAACAAAGTTAACCTGTATAATAGTTATTTTACACCTATGTCAATAGATAATATAATTTATATTGCATTTTGTTATATTTTAATTTATTTGTTTATTACTATATTTAATCGATCTTTTGCGATGTTCCAAGCTTCATATATATATTTGAGACATTATATATATATTAAAAACCAAAGACGGTGTGTGAGGGGGAGGTACTGTAGCTCACAGTACCGCCTCTGATGCACATTGTACAAGTCGTGTACACCTCCTGCCTTTCAGCCTTCTCTTCAGTCTATTTCTTCTCCCACCGCCATCACCCACTTTCATCCTCCTCATCTTCTTCCTGCGCTTCATTTTCTACATCCTTCTTACGACGTCGTTCCGTCCCCGTCATCTCCGTCGTCACTCCTCCACAGATTCTCCGATCGCCACCTGCACCGTTCCGTTTCGTTCACCGCCAAATCCTCCAACACCGGCAACTTTTCCGGCGATGATCCGTTCGGATTCTACCCGTGGGACTCAACTGATGGAGAAAATGGTATGCGTATCATCTAATTGTAGTTTGACAGACATTTTCAGTCTTCTACGTCCCTTTTTTCTTCGATTGAATGATGTTTAGGTTAATTTATATGTGACCAACATTTGTAATTGATGCCATCTTATGGTTTGTAGGCGTTTATTTGTTGTGTTGGTTGAGAGATTTTTATGATGTTTAACTTGTAGTGGACGATCTGGTTCTGATTTACGTCAGTTATTTACCTATGTGAAATTATTTACGTATTGTAGTTTGTTATTTACATCTGAAGTAGGAGGAAACTCTTCGACTACTGTGTTGATAATAGATGATGGATGTTTAGGGTATTTTAAGGCAAGTTCAGTTTTGATGAGAACTTTGGTGAATGAGGGAAATTAGGGCTTTTCTTGGTGGTGGAAATTCTTTGTCAGATTACTCAGCCATTGATGTCTTCCTCTTTAATGTAGAAGAATGAAATTAGATTGTTGCAATGATGATGATGATGGTGAAAGATATTATGATTCTTTAGAAACTGCATATGGTTCTTAGAAACTGCATATGGTTCTTAGAAACTGATCCTAACATCCTATTGTTAACTTGCATTTAGTTCAAATCTTTAATGGTTTTGTGTGTCCTTTTTGTGCCAAAACTTTGGGCATTTTTTATGTTAACATTATGTTCTGAGGGTTTTGAAATGTACCTTATCAGTTTATGGTGATTAGTATGTTAATTTGTGGTTACTCTCTATCAAATATATGATTTCATGAATGATGTTGTGGTCAGATCTTGAATAGGGCATAGAATTTGATCATGAAAGTAGGATTTTGTTTTTGAAATGTTGACTAACATGAATTGACTTTAATTGCTGGAGTTGATTTTGCTAACCTCTGAATAGTTGACCATTTCGAATTCATCTAGAGGTTTGTTCTGGTATTAGAGGACCTGTTCGAAGGAAAATAACGTTAAACTACTATCTATTAGGTTTCTAGAAGTCATATTTTATCAGTTTCATTTGCTTGAAAGTCTTAACATTTGATCTGACAAATAATTTGAAGTTGTTATTAGGCTAAAGTACTGTTTAATGGAAGACAAAGAAAGAATGCTTTAGACCCTTCAAACAAACCAAAGAAGAATCTTTTGGCTGTATATCACTTATTTTGATTTTTTTTCTGTAAGATAATGTTACAATTTTTGTGGAAGATAATGTTACAATTTTAGTGGAAGATATGAAATATATGCGCAGAACTTACATAGTTGCATTTGCACCATGTTTGATATAGATTATGAATTACACAATATAATTTGTAAACACTATAGTGTGTCAATTATTTGATTCAAGCTTCACTTTTATATGCAGATGACAACTGCCATATCGATTGAGGATGTGAGAAGAGAGGTAAAGATTTTAAAAGCTTTGTCTGGACATGAAAACTTGGTCAAATTTTATGATGCATATGAAGATCATGATAACGTCTATGTTGTAATGGAGTAAGTAGTGAGGTTAATCTTTGATTCTTCAATATTTTTTTTGTCTGTTATTACATATTTGTAATAAGTATCTTTAAATATTATTTAGATTGATGAAACATACCAAACACAACACAGGCACTATCAAACCCATACCACATGTGATATGGTCAGGCCTCATATGATTGTTTGGGTCAACATATCAAAGAAGCACCTACATATCCCAATAGGCCAAAGTCCTCAATGAGTAATTTTTTATGCAAATTTGATTGTTTGTAATGGTCGTGCTTGGTTTTCCACCAAATATAAAACATAGGTCTTTATCATTCATAATAGGTTTCTAATGTTTATGCGTTTACGGTTCATTTGTCAAATAAAAATTCAAATACCACATACCATCCCGATGCCTTTTTTCAACCATCAAACAACCATAATTGTATCAACTAGCATTGGATCCCGCGCGTTGTTGCGGGTCTTCTTGCAATGTTGTGAAAACCGTCCAAGTTGTTCTAGAGAACAGCAAAATTAAATTAATGTACAAGAACTAATGATTGATTGTATTTTACTTGATTTTTCTTAGAGAAATAAATTATCAATTGATTGGTTGGACACTTGGGTGGAAGCTTACATACCTGGGCTGCCCTCAAGTACATCCCCGATAGAATTGCAGGTATATAACCTTTTTTATACTACATGTTAGATGCTTTTACAGAAACTAATCAAGCTGCAATTTCTTTAGTTTTTACTATAATGGGATATCAAAGATCCTTGGATATGTGTTTTGAGAGTAACTATGAGATACTGAATACGGGAATTAGATAAATCTTTTTCTGACTATTTTTAACTCAACTTACAGGTGCTTTCATGGTACTCAATCCATATGAGCCAAGCATGAACAATGTTAAGAGACGAAGGACCTGGGAGAGATGGACACTAAAAAGGAAATTTATGTACTTCTTAGCAAGGAAGTTTCCAGTACTTCTTACCTTGATCAGATAGATAAGTGGCTAGCATTGTCACTAGGAAAAGGGGTTAGTCATCTTAACCGATGATCACTTTATATGTAAAAGTAGAGGTACATGTTTGACCTGTTACCCCGGCAGCCCTGTGCTGCTTGCCACCTCTATGTAAACGGGTAGATTGGGGTATTTTGTTTATATAGAACAACGGTTGCTTATGTGACAAGTGTTCATAATACAATTTGGATAATATAAATTTATTTAGTGTTAAGAATAAACCAAAAAAAACTCAGTTCGAAGTCTGCTACATAGTTCTGTTTATATAAAGTTTTTACTTGAATGTTTTTTCTCTGTAGACGTCTGATTGGAGAGTTCCTTCACTTGGCAGGACAAAGTTATTATAGAAGAATTGAGATATCAAGAGTTTTGGAAGAGAGATTTAGGGGAGTCGGTTCGACAGGGTAATGTAAAACCATTTGTAGAGGAAGCAGTGCTGCAGGTATCAAATTGAGGTTTTAGTATCAGTGATCTTAATGTTCAGAAGAGGCACCAAGGGAAAGATATCATCTTCTGGCTAAAGTCTCTATATAAACGACCACCTCAAGAGTTGACTGGATTTCTTGGTCCAATACATATATGGTAGGTTCGTGCATTTTTTTGATTTCTTCTCATTATACTGGATGTTTGAGATGGGAAAATAAGCAGGTTGGGTTGACCCGACTCACTTTAGACTGAAAAAAATTTATTTTGTCCATTTGACTTCATAGAGATAACAAAAAAACCCAAATAAAAGAACCCCGCGGCAACGCGCGGGTTCATTTCCTAGTTTATGTTAATTTGAAATACTGTGACATTCAACGAAAAAGAAGGAAGCGATTGAAAATGTATATGTATGTTAAAAATGTATTTAATTTTTAAATAGTCTGAATGTGCACATGTGTAAAAGATTATTTATTTGTATTCTAGACAAATCTAAATATAGATGTGAATCATGTTTTTAAGTTGATACAATTTCACATATCTGTGTAACTTTAAAAATTGTTTATGTTATCATACATGATTACGTATATATATATTTATGTACCTATTAAATTGATTATATTTTTTATACATTATTGCATATATGTAACTTATTAAATTGATGTTAGTTAATATATTTGTATAATGATTATGCACATGTAAAATCATTAATGAATATAAATAAATAAATTTTATATGGATGAGAGATAAGAGAAGAGAGAGAAAGAGAATTAATTAATTAACAAATTTATTAGAGAGAGAAACAATTTAATAAGTTATTATTATACCCTTTTATTTAAATTAAACGAGTTAAATGCGTTTTACGTTCCTGAAGTTTCATAAAAATTGCCATTTGAATCTAAAAGTTTAAAGTGTTGCCATTTACATCCAAAGATTTCACTAAAATTGCCATTTGAATCCATTTGGCTACACCTAACTAACACGGTTAATTTTTTCCGTTAAGTTTCCAACATTAGAGTCATTTTGATTAAAAGAATTAAACAAAATAAAAAACCAACTCAGGTGAGGGTTTTTATATGTTTAGCCCCTTTTGATAAGCGTAGTTATGATTTGACTTTATAATTGTATTTTATTATTTTGTCTTGTTAATGTATTTTGGTTTAATAATTGTGTTACTTTTGCACGTTTTATTAACTAAACATAGATTTTTTAGTTTAAAACTTAATTATGATTACGATGATTGATGTTTTATGATTATTATTTATGGGCAGTTAATGTTATTCTATAAATTATTTTTATACTTTTATGATAATTTGTCTTTTATGGTTATAATTCAAATAATTTATATTATATGACTTGTTTGTTTATTTATATATTTTTGTTTTGTATGTTTTATAAAGTTAGAAATTAATCATTTTTAGTTAGTTATACTTATATTTTATTTTATATAGTATGATGTCTAGAGATGTTTTTTTTAATTAAATGAAAGAAATACCGATAATCATTTCTAGTAAATTAAAATCACAATGGTGATTATCAAAGGAGACTGAATACTTAAAACTTATCACGTAGAGCTGATTTTTTATTTCGTAATTGTTTTGACTAAAATACCTCTAATTTAGAAAACTTAACGGCGTTAATTTGGAGTAGTTAAGTGGATTCAAACGACAATTTTTATGAAACTTTTGGATGCAAATGGTAAAATTTAAATTTTGGATTCAAATGGCAATTTATATGAAACCTTAGGGACGTAAAATGTATTTAACTCTAAATTAAACCATTAAATGTAATATTAATTCATAATTTTGATCTAATTTAATCGTAACCATTGATCAAATTAATCAATGACTAATATTAGTTCTGCGAGTTCTCATTTAAAAATAAGTTCTGAAAATAACCTGACCTTATATATATATATATATATATATATAGCTACAATCATTACGGAACCACTTTTTTATTTTCAAAACCAAAACAACCACTAATTTACATAAATGTAAATTATGAACCATTGATTTACATAAATGTAATTTAATGCTGGAAATATTTAATTGTTTTACATACATGTATGATATACACATATGTTAAACGGATCAAGTATCATCGGACTTAAGTTACATTTATATAAATTACTGGTTCTTTGGTTCTGAAAATAAAAAGTGGTTTTGTAATAATCCTAACCCTATACATATAAATATATATGTATATATATATACACATGTAACACCCGGAAAATTTTTCTAAGCGAGTCAAATAATAATAATGGGCTCAGACGAAAACCATTTAATAAATATAAAATGGTTGTGGGCATTAGACCGAGTTAACCCTTCGGGTCACGAGTTTAACGAGTTTGGGGTCGCGGGAACGCCTGGCATATATATAGATGGATCAGCTGAACAACTCTCATTTGCACTCAAACACCCAGTTTTAAAGAGAGAAAGTGTAGAGAGAGAAAGTGTCGGATCGAGGCTTAGTTGGTCAAGGATCGAAGGCTGGTGTTCGTGGGCTCCTAAACAACAAGAATCAAGGTAAGAAACGTAGTATAATTGCTCCATTTGGTAAAAACGCGGGTTTGGGTTTTTGGGGTTTTAAAAGTGGCAAGAATCGCCAAAAAACGCACGTTTTAGGGTAATAAAACATGTAAGAAGCTTAGATTTAGGTTCCTGGATGATAACCCAAGGGTTCGGGTGGAAAAGATTGGATTTTTGGGTTATAATGAGCTGAATCGTAAATTTCAGCTCGTTCTGCGAATTTAAGCACTCGTCCAGCGAAACTGTAAGTTCGTCCAGCGAAACTATGAGGACTGTCAGCGAGACTACAGTTTCGCTGCAGCGAAACTACATTTTCGCTGAGGCGAAACTATAGCTTCTATGATAACTTCGCTGATGCCCAGGTTGACCCTTAGACATTGCGAAACTAGGGAATTCCAACAAAAGTTGGGCGCTCAGGGTAGCGAATCTGTCCAGCGAAACTGGCAGAATGCTGCCCAGCGAAACTAGCAGCGAAACTGCTGATTCGCCTGGCGAAATTACAGGCGAAATTACGGGCGAAATTACGGGCGAAATTATGGGCGAAACTGGTAGCGAATTTAGGCAGAAATTAACCCTTTTGAGTGTTAACTTATCTGCAGGCGGTGTAGTGTGACCCACATCTTTAAAGCTTGATTGAGAAGCTGCTTGTCAAGCATAGGTGAGTTCTAGGACCCCTCATTTCCTTGTTTTACATGATTTTGGGGCTGGAACACATATAAACCGTTTATTGAAATATGTATGTATGGCCTATTTGGGTATAATGTTGTGTAGTACGTTTAAGGTATGATTGTGGACTTGGGTGTGTTGTATGAGGTCCTAGCATGAGTCCCCAAGGTTTAGGAGGGACATTTAGGGCTGTTTCACTCAAAATGATGCATAGTTAAGTCCCGGTTTTCGGGAAAGAAACGGAAGTAAGTGCCTGTAGATGACTGATGATGTAGACTATGTATGTATGATGCTATGTATGATGATGTATGTATGATGGGTGTGTGTTCCTTATGATGATGTATGAATATCTTTCCATGGCTTTACGTATTTTGACAACGAATGAACGAAGTATTATGTAACGTAAAGTGAAAGATAATGAAAGAGGATCACGACAATGAATGCATGTATTAATGAATGAACGAATGAGTAAAAAGGATGATGAATACATGCATTAATGAACGAACGAACGAAAGATGTCTTGCAAGCATTGGATAAGGTTAACGGGTCCTTCTTTGTGATTGACCATATGTATGGTACCCCTACCGCTTACCTCTAGTACTGTGGCATACGTTTTGCTGTTCATTTAATGACTTCGGCCCGGTAGCTAATAACGATCGAGGAATAGCATATGGTAGTGGTACAAAAGATGTCCAATGTGCAAGAAAAGATGTAACAAGATCCTGGTCATCCGACGACAGTAATCATCGCTGCGTGCCATGAAGTGGGTAAAGCCTGACAGGATCTAAATAAGAAGTGAAAGATAATGATGTATTAAGAATGAACGTATGAATGAAAAAGATAATAAAGATATTATCTACATGTACGTATGATGTATGATCACGTGTAAAGAAAAGAACGGTTTTAATGAAAACGAAGTATGTTTATTATAAAACTAGAACTCACTCAGCAACGCTGACTTTTTATGTGTTTCCAGTTGGTAGGTAGTGTTGCTGGGGATGGCACGAGGCGGCTACTCAGCTCTTTTGGGATGACATTCTCCTTTTGATAATGCTGCCACGCAATGTGTTGTGGGCCTATGATGCACGCAACACATTATGTTGCATGCCATTAGGAGATTCCTTAGGGTTCCGATGTACGGAGCTACTTAAGGAAATCTCCTTTATGATGAAAAATTTTATATTTATATACTAGAGGTCACTGTATATGACCCTATGATTGTTGAGGATTCACATAAACGGGATTACTTAAGAAATCCTAGGTTTCATATGCTTCAGCAACAATCATAGTAAAAGTTAGGCATTGTAAAGAAGGCTTGTATTTTGTATTTAAATCACGATGTAATGCATTGTAAAAGCTTTTATGATGAAATGAGAATGACCCCTTTTATCAATTCCGCTGCATTATTTTATTAAGTTTATATCAAATATATGTTTTATGTGTGATGACGACCAACTGTGAGGTGCCCGGGAGCGGGGCCTTACAAGTTGGTATCAGAGCCAAAGTTTAAGTAAAATTGGTAAATTTTCCAAATAAACCTAAACTTAAACTGAAAATGGGAAAGAAAGGGAGGGAATGCCATCTGAGTAGCTGCGTGCCATCAGGTATTTTCTTAAAGGTTAACTGGTATTATGTGCGTATGTATGTGGTATACGTGTACTGTTAGATTTAGATGCTAGTGTAGTCATGACGGGTGTTGCTCAGGGTGCGAAGAGTAAAGTAAGTGACTAATCACAACTGGCCACTGTAATTAGAGACTTACCATGCTTGACATAAACTGAGCTATTTCCTTGAATGACCGTGTTAGTATTTGAACCTTTCAGTGTGAGGTAGAAAATGGCTGGTGGTAGATCTTCGAAAGCTTCCCGGGGTGGAGGCGGTGGCAGACGTGGTGCTGAACCACGAGCCACAAGAGGAAGACCTAGAGTGGAGAAAATGGTTCATGAAGAACCCGATACTCCTCATCAGGAAGGGGTAGATGAGAGCGCTAACTTGAGAGCCTCGGTAAAAGAGGCAGTGGTTGAGGAGGTACATCAGGTCATGCAGACGATCTTACCGTCTGTGGTGACCGAGGTAATTAAGGCTGTCAGGGAAGGTGAAAGAAAAGAGAGGAACAGGTCCTCAGGAAGGCAGGAGCAACAAGAGCCGGAAACGGTTCTATCTGATAATGAAGAGGAAGAGGAGGAGGAGCCGGTACGGGAGACAACACGGGGTTGTAATTACGGGGCATTCATGAGGTGCAAGCCCCCTACATTTGACGGTTCTGGCACTGCGGCTGATGCTCACCAATGGGTGAGGGAAATGGAAGCTGTCCTCGATATTAGTGATTGTCAGGAGGACAAGAAGGTGAAGTTTGCTACCCACTCTTTCACGGGGTCGGCCTTATGCTGGTGGGACAACATAGTCCAGGCCGAGGGTAGCAGGGCCACCTGAAGAATGAAGTGGTCCAAGTTGAAAAGGATGGTGATCGAGGAGTTCAGTCCTCGTCGAGAAATGGACAAGGTTGAGAGAGAGTTTCTGCAGCTGGAGGCAGGGACGATGACCCACCAACAGTACACCACCAAGTTTAATGACATGGCGAGAATGGTGCCGGACCAGGTGACGCCGGTGTCTCGAAAGATCAACTGGTATATCCAGGGGCTGCCGACCGACATCCGCACGCACTTGATTACTGCCCGACCGAGTACTTTTAGGTCGGCAGTAGATTTGGCTGGGCGACTATACGATGAAAGGGCTAGGGTGGTGAAATATGAGGGTGGTAAGAAGGGAGGTGGCGAGAAAAGTTGGCAGGGAAAGAGGTTTGGTCGAGGTGATACCTCGACAAGTAACAAGAAGGCAAGGGTGGATGACCGCCGTGTGGTCACGTCAGGAGCAGGGTTGAGGAAGTGTGGCCAATGTGGTAGAGAGCACTCGGGAGAGTGCAAGTGGGGATCCAACATTTGCTTTAAGTGTGGGAAGACAGGGCATATGGCCAAGGATTGCCGGATGGGCAAGTGTTTTAACTGTGGGGAAAGTAGTCACATGAGCAGAGATTGCAAGAAGCCAAGGGCGGAGGGCTCAGGGGAGAAGAAGACGGGGGAGAAGCACTGAGGGCAAAGGCTAGGGTGTTCACGATGACGCAAGAGGAGGCTAGAACGGACCCTGATGTTGTGTCCGGTACTTTCCTGATAAACCAAATTTTAGCCTATGTATTATTTGATTCGGGTGCCAGTAGGAGTTTTATTTCTACTACCTTCTGTGCTAAACTGCCTGTTAGGAGTAAATGCCTTGATGAGTCCTTTGACGTAGAAACTGCTATTGGTAAGTCCACTAGGGTTACGGATGTGATAGAGGACTGTGCTGTAGAATTAGAAGGCCATAGGTTTGCTGCCAAGTTACATGTGATGCCCCTAGGAGGATTTGATGTAGTATTAGGGATGGATTGGTTAGCAACCTACGAAACGAATATCGTGTGCCGAAAGAAGATGATTAGGTTGACGGCGGCTGACGGAAGTCCGGTGACAATATATGGCGATCGAGTTATGATGATTCCGAAGGTGATCTCGATGGCGGTGGCGGGAAAGTGTATGAGGCGCGGATGTAGCGCCTACTTATGTTATGTAAAGAATGTAGAGACGACAACACCACAACTATCCGATGTACCAGTTGTGCATGACTTTTCAGATGAGTTTCCCGAAGACTTATCGGGATTGCCACCTGACCGAGAGATCGAATTCCAGATCGACCTGATACCGGGTGCCCAACCTGTCGCAAAGGCACCGTATCGCTTGGCTCCGACGGAAATAAAAGAGTTGATGGAGCAACTGCAAGAACTGCTAGATAAGGGATTCATTAGGCCGAGTATCTCACCTTGGGGTGCTCCGGTTCTGTTCGTAAAGAAGAAGGATGGTAGTATGAGAACGTGCATTGACTACCGCGAGCTGAATAAGTTGACGGTGAAGAACAGATACCCCTTGCCGAGAATCGATGACTTGTTTGACCAACTTCAAGGCGCTAGCTGGTTTTCACGAATAGATCTTCGATCAGGCTACCATCAACTGAAGGTGAAGGAGCAGGATATCCCTAAAACAGCCTTTCGAACGCGCTATGGTCACTACGAGTTTCTTGTCATGTCTTTTGGTTTTACCAATGCGCCGGCTGCTTTTATGGATTTGATGAATCGAGTGTGTCGGCCAATGTTGGATAAATCAGTAATTGTGTTTATCGATGATATACTGATTTATTCCAGGAGCGAAGAAGAGCATGCCAGTCATATTCGGGAGGTGTTGGAGACCTTGAGGAAGGAGAAACTGTATGCTAAGTTCTCCAAGTGTGCTTTCTGGTTACGCGAGGCGCAATTTCTGGGTCACGTGGTAAATGCTCAGGGAATATTGGTGGACCCAGCAAAGGTTGAGGCCGTGATGCAATGGAAGTCACCAAAGACGCCATTCGAGATTCGCAGCTTCTTGGGATTGGCAGGCTACTATAGAAGATTTATTCAAGACTTCTCCAAATGACATGGCGAGAATGGTGCCGGACTAGGTGACGCTGGTGTCTCGAAAGATCAACTGGTATATCCAGGGGCTGCCGGCCGACATCCGCACGCACTTGATTACTGCCCGACCGAGTACTTTTAGGTCGGCAGTAGATTTGGCTGGGCGACTATACGATGAAAGGGCTAGGGTGGTGAAATCTGAGGGTGGTAAGAAGGGAGGTGGCGAGAAAAGTTGGCAGGGAAAGAGGTTTGGTCGAGGTGATACCTCGACAAGTAACAAGAAGGCAAGGGTGGATGACCGCCGTGTGGTCACGTCAGGAGCAGGGTTGAGGAAGTGTGGCCAATGTGGTAGAGAGCACTCGGGAGAGTGCAAGTGGGGATCCAACATTTGCTTTAAGTGTGGGAAGACAGGGCATATGGCCAAGGATTGCCGGATGGGCAAGTGTTTTAACTGTGGGGAAAGTGGTCACATGAGTAGAGATTGCAAGAAGCCGAGGGCGGAGGGCTCAGGGGAGAAGAAGACGGGGGGAGAAGCACCGAGGGCAAAGGCTAGGGCGTTCACGATGACGCAAGAGGAGGCTAGAACGGACCCTGACGTTGTGTCCGGTACTTTCCTGATAAACCAAATTTTAGCCTCTGTATTATTTGATTCGGGTGCCAGTAGGAGTTTTATTTCTACTACCTTCTGTGCTAAACTGCCTGTTAGGAGTAAATGCCTTGATGAGTCCTTTGACGTAGAAACTGCTATTGGTAAGTCCACTAGGGTTACGGATGTGATAGAGGACTGTGCTGTAGAATTAGAAGGCCATAGGTTTGCTGCCAAGTTACATGTGATGCCCCTAGGAGGATTTGATGTAGTATTAGGGATGGATTGGTTAGCAACCTACGAAGCGAATATCGTGTGCCGAAAGAAGATGATTAGGCTGACGGCGGCTGACGGAAGTCCGGTGACAATATATGGCGATTGAGTTATGATGATTCCGAAGGTGATCTCGATGGCGGTGGCGGGAAAGTGTATGAGGCGCGGATGTAGCGCCTACTTATGTTATGTAAAGAATGTAGAGACGACAACACCACAACTATCCGATATACCAGTTGTGCGTGACTTTTCAGATGAGTTTCCCGAGGACTTATCGGGATTGCCACCTGACCGAGAGATCGAATTCCAGATCGACCTAATACCGGGTGCCCAACCTGTCGCAAAGGCACCGTATCGCTTGGCTCCGACGGAAATGAAAGAGTTGATGGAGCAACTGCAAGAACTGCTAGATAAGGGGTTCATTAGACCGAGTATCTCACCTTGGGGTGCTCCGGTTCTGTTCGTAAAGAAGAAGGATGGTAGTATGAGAATGTGCATTGACTACCGCGAGCTGAATAAGTTGACGGTGAAGAACAGATACCCCTTGCCGAGAATCGATGACTTGTTTGACCAACTTCAAGGCGCTAGCTGGTTTTCACGAATAGATCTTCGATCGGGCTACCATCAACTGAAGGTGAAGGAGCAGGATATCCCTAAAAAAGCCTTTCGAACGCGCTATGGTCACTACGAGTTTCTTGTCATGTCTTTTGGTTTTACCAATGCGCCGGCTGCTTTTATGGATTTGATGAATTGAGTGTGTCGGCCAATGTTGGATAAATCAGTAATTGTGTTTATCGATGATATACTGATTTATTCCAGGAGCGAAGAAGAGCATGCCAGTCACATTCGGGAGGTGTTGGAGACCTTGAGGAAGGAGAAACTGTATGCTAAGTTCTCCAAGTGTGCTTTCTGGTTACGCGAGGTGCAATTTCTGGGTCACGTGGTAAATGCTCAGGGAATAATGGTGGACCCAGCAAAGGTTGAGGCCGTGATGCAATGGAAGTCACCAAAGACGCCATTCGAGATTCGCAGCTTCTTGGGATTGGCGGGCTACTATAGAAGATTTATTCAAGACTTCTCCAAGATAGCCTCGCCTTTGACAAAATTGACTCGCAAGGACGTAAAATTCATGTGGGGTCGAGAACAGGAGGATGCCTTTGAGGACTTGAAGTCGAGACTGACATAAGCTCCTGTCTTGACATTGCCCGAGGGAAATGAAGACTTAGTGGTCTATTCGGATGCATCTTATTCTGGGTTAGGTTGCGTATTGATGCAACGCGGAAGAGTAATAGCCTATGCATCCCGACAACTAAAGACCCACGAAGTCAACTATCCCACACACGATATAGAACTAGCCGCGATGGTTTTCGCGTTGAAGATTAGGCGGCACTATCTATACGGGACGAAGTGCACCATCTTCACGGACCACAAAAGCTTGAAGTACTTCTTCGAGCAGAAAGATCTGAACATGAGGCAAAGGCGATGGTTAGAGCTGATCAAAGACTATGATTGTGAGATCCACTACCATCCGGGCAAAGCCAACGTGGTGGCGGATGCCCTTAGCCGGAAGGAAAGGCCCGAGCCGATTTGGGTAAAGGCTCATCAACTAATTATGACCTCTGATGTGATGACACAGGTTAAGGAGTTCCAAGACGAGGCTTTGAAAGAAGATCGTCTTAACTCCGAAAGGATGAGAGGTCTAGTTACAGAATTGGGTGAGAACACCCATGGTGTTAAGACCCGATTTGGGCGAATGTGGATTCCTCGGTACGGGGATCTACGTGGAAAGATCATGGATGAGGCCCATAAGACTCGATATTCCATTCACCCCGGTGCTACCAAGATGTACCAAGACATGAAGAAAGACTATTGGTGGCCGGGCATGAAGCGTGATGTGGTAGAATATGTAAGTAAGTGCCTGACTTGTCTACAAGTAAAGGCAGAGCACCAGAAACCTTACGGGAAGATCCAACCGTTGGATATACCCGAGTGGAAGTGGGAGCACATCACCATGGATTTCATCACGAAGCTACCACGTACCCCGAAAGGGTATGATGCTACATGGGTGATAGTCGATCGATCGACGAAGAGTGCCCACTTCCTACCGATCCTCGAGACGTATTCATCTGAAAGATTGGCGGATCTATTCATCAAAGAAATCATAGCTCGTCATGGCGTGCCGGTGTCCATCGTGTCTGATCGTGACACCCGTTTTACATCGAAATTTTGGAAGAGATTCTATGATGCGATAGGGACGAGACTACATATCAGCACAGCTTATCACCCTCACACGGACGACCAGTCTGAGAGGACGATCCAGACACTCGAAGACATGCTTCGGGCGTGTGTGATCGATTTTGGAGGAAGTTGGGACGACCACTTGCCATTAGCAGAATTCTCGTACAATAACAGTTATCATGCCAGCATTGGCATGCCACCTTACGAGATGCTGTACGGTAGGAAATGTAGGACGCCCGTATATTGGGGAGACATTGGGCAGAAGGAACTGGGAGGTGTCGAGGTAGTTGAAGCAACGACTGAGAAGTTAGAAAAGATCAAAGCCTTCATGAAGGCGGCAAAGATAGGAAAAAGTCGTATGCGGATAAGAGGCGGAGACCGATAGAGTTCAAGGTTGGTGACCGAGTCATGTTGAAGGTCTAGCCCTGGAAAGGCATTATCCGATTCAGAAAACGAGGTAAGCTAAGCCCGAGATATATAGGACCTTTCCGAATCATTGCACGAGTAGGAGAGGTAGCCTATCGGCTTGAACTGCCAGATGAGTTAAGTGGAATTCATCCCACGTTCCATGTATCTCATCTGAGAAAGTGCTTAGCTGATGAAGATATTATTGTTCCACTGGAGGATATTGAAGTAGACGAACGGCTCAATTACGTGGAGCAACCAGTGGCAATCATTGATCGTAAAGAAAAGAGGTTAAGGAATAAAGTGGTTCCTCTTGTGCGTGTACAGTGGAAACACAGGAAAGGATCCGAGTCTACGTGGGAGACTGAAGAAGAGATGAAACAACATTACCCACACCTATTTGAGGAATAACAGGTTTCGGGGACGAAACCTAAATAAGGGGGGTGGACTTGTAATACCCGGAAAATTTTTCTAAGCGAGTCAAATAATAATAATGGGCTCAGACGAAAACCATTTAATAAATATAAAATGGTTGTGGGCATTAGACCAAGTTAACCCTTCGGGTCACGAGTTTAACGAGTTTGGGGTCGCGGGAACGCCTGGCATATATATAGATGGATCAGCTGAACAACTCTCATTTGCACTCAAACACCCAGTTTTAGAGAGAGAAAGTGTAGAGAGAGAAAGTGTCGAATCGAGGCTTAGTTGGTCAAGGATCGAAGGCTGGTGTTCGTGGGCTCCTAAACAACAAGAATCAAGGTAAGAAACGTAGTATAATTGCTCTATTTGGTAAAAACGCGGGTTTGGGTTTTTGGGGTTTTAAAAGTGGCAAGAATCGCCCAAAAACACACGTTTTAGGTAATAAAACATGTAAGAAGCTTAGATTTAGGTTCCCGGATGATAACCCAAGGGTTCGGGTGGAAAAGATTGGATTTTTGGGTTAAAATGAGCTGAATCGTAAATTTCAGCTCGTTCTGTGAATTTAAGCACTCGTCCAGCGAAATTGCAAGTTTGTCCAGCGAAACTATGAGGACTGTCAGCGAGACTACAGTTTCGCTGCAGCGAAACTACATTTTCGCTAAGGCGAAACTATAGCTTCTATGATAACTTCGCTGATGCCCAGGTTGACCCTTAGACATTACGAAACTAGGGAATTCCAACGAAAGTTGGGCGCTCAGGGTAGCGAATCTGTCCAGCGAAACTGGCAGAATGCTGCCCAGCGAAACTAGCAGCGAAACTACTGATTCGCCTGGCGAAATTATGGGCGAAATTACGGGCGAAATTATGGGCGAAACTGGTAGCAAATTTAGGCAGAAATTAACCCTTTTGAGTGTTAACTTATCTGCAGGCGGTGTAGTGTGACCCACATCTTTAAAGCTTGATTGAGAAGCTGCTTGTCAAGCACAGGTGAGTTCTAGGACCCCTTATTTCCTTGTTTTACACGATTTTGGGGCTGGAACACATATAAACCGTTTATTGAAATATGTATGTATGGCCCATTTGGGTATAATGTTGTGTAGTACGTTTAAGGTATGATTGTGGACTTGGGTGTGTTGTATGAGGTCCTAGCATGAGTCCCCAAGGTTTAGGAGGGACATTTAGGGCTGTTTCACTCAAAATGATGCATAGTTAAGTCCCGGTTTTCGGGAAAGAAACGGAAGTAAGTGCCTGTAGATGACTGATGATGTAGACTATGTATGTATGATGCTATGTATGATGATGTATGTATGATGGGTGTGTGTTCCTTATGATGATGTATGAATATCTTTCCATGGCTTTACGTATTTTGACAACGAATGAACGAAGTATTATGTAACGTAAAGTGAAAGATAATGAAAGAGGATCACGACAATGAATGCATGTATTAATGAATGAACGAATGAGTAAAAAGGATGATGAATACATGCATTAATGAACGAACGAACGAAAGATGTCTTGCAAGCATTGGATAAGGTTAACGGGTCCTTCTTTGTGATTGACCATATGTATGGTACCCCTACCGCTTACCTCTAGTACTGTGGCATACGTTTTGCTGTTCATTTAATGACTTCGGCCCGGTAGCTAATAACGATCGAGGAATAGCATATGGTAGTGGTACAAAAGATGTCCAATGTGCAAGAAAAGATGTAACAAGATCCTGGTCATCCGACGACAGTAATCATCGCTGCGTGCCATGAAGTGGGTAAAGCCTGACAGGATCTAAATAAGAAGTGAAAGATAATGATGTATTAAGAATGAACGTATGAATGAAAAAGATAATAAAGATATTATCTACATGTACGTATGATGTATGATCACGTGTAAAGAAAAGAACGGTTTTAATGAAAACGAAGTATGTTTATTATAAAACTAGAACTCACTCAGCAACGCTGACTTTTTATGTGTTTCCAGTTGGTAGGTAGTGTTGCTGGGGATGGCACGAGGCGGCTACTCAGCTCTTTTGGGATGACATTCTCCTTTTGATAATGCTGCCACGCAATGTGTTGTGGGCCTATGATGCACGCAACACATTATGTTGCATGCCATTAGGAGATTCCTTAGGGTTCCGATGTACGGAGCTACTTAAGGAAATCTCCTTTATGATGAAAAATTTTATATTTATATACTAGAGGTCACTGTATATGACCCTATGATTGTTGAGGATTCACATAAACGGGATTACTTAAGAAATCCTAGGTTTCATATGCTTCAGCAACAATCATAGTAAAAGTTAGGCATTGTAAAGAAGGCTTGTATTTTGTATTTAAATCACGATGTAATGCATTGTAAAAGCTTTTATGATGAAATGAGAATGACCCCTTTTATCAATTCCGCTGCATTATTTTATTAAGTTTATATCAAATATATGTTTTATGTGTGATGACGACCAACTGTGAGGTGCACGGGAGCGGGGTCTTACAACACATATATACATACATACATATATATATACATACATACATATATATACATACATATATATACATATACATATATTCATATATATACATATATACATATATATATACATATATACATATATATACATATATACATATATATATATATATATTTACATATATATACACATATATATACATATATATACATATATATATATATATACATATATATAAACAAACAAACAAACAAACAAACAAACCCAGTATATCCCACTCAAGAGCAGGGTCTGGGAGGGGTAGGTGGTGGCGAGTCTTTCCTCTATCCAGATAGGTAGAGAGACCGCTTCCAAAGAGACCCCCGATGTATACATATATATACACACATATATATACATATATACACATATATACACACATATATATACATATATATACATATATAGAGGATGGATTTGATACAAACCTTATGTTACTAAGTGAGAACAGATCATGGACGTTGATTTTTAGAATCAATGGCTGTTATTAATTACATGTCATCAAAGTTCAATCTATTATTCCCAACTTACTGCTAGGGGTATTTTGGTAATTGTGCTAATTTAATTAAATGGTAACTGCCTGTCATTAATCGTATCCCTTTGAAATAGGAATTTTGGTTAAGTAGAAGAATCTTTGATCAAAATATTATTGAAATCAAAAACTAACATCATATCAAACACAATCGATTACTCTCAAGCCAAAATCGCCATTTTCCCCTTCTTAAAAGTAGGGCTTTTCACAAAATGAAGAACACAAAGGTTAGGTCAAGAATCAGAAACGAAGAAATTGAAGATGCTAGTGACGAAAGCGCCTTCATAGTAACATGTAAGTTACGATTTAGTTGGTAATTAATACTTGTAAGTTGTAATGGGGGTGAACCGATTTACAATATGAACATATATCTTTTACTTCATTGTTTATATTACAGATTGTTAGCACAAAATGCAATTATCATTAACAAAATTGTTATTTGTGCTACTTATGATTAAGGGACAGTATATGATTTACTACAAGATTATTAAAGGTGCTATAATCAAATGTATGTTTTTGTTTTGGGTATGGTAACTAAAAATGACAGTGAAAATTGGTATCGTGCTGTTTCTTGGATGTGTGCTACGTTTATTGTTTGATGGAGGAGAATTGGGATCGTGCTACTTTCAGATTTGTGCTACTTTTATTGTTTGATGGAGGAATTATTGTTTGATGGTCTTTTGCAAAAATATATACATGATGGTTGCTTAGATTTAATAGTGTGCTATTTTGGTATTGTGCTATTTTTTATGAACATAATGCCCTGTCTACATAATACCATCTCTATTAGATCATGTATTTTGAATTTATCTCATTTTTTATTGATTGAGCAAATAATTGTAAGTAGTACCTTGTTTTGAATCAATTTTTTAACAAAACAGATATAATATTGTTAACTAAAAATAGGGTGTGCTAACATCATTGTTGTGCTATTTTTTTTAATTTTTGGTAAATCAGTTGTGCTACTATGATTGTCTATCATATTATGTGACTTCAGTGATGCTACTATGATTGGTTATGTTTGTAATGCTTCTCCTAAATATTGTTATTACTTTGTGCTGTCTGTTTTGAAATAAAGTAGTACTCTGTTTCTATAAATACCATCTTTAGTTGATCATGTATTTGTTAATTGAACTAATATGATTGAGTTGTACTACTTTGTTGTTAATCATAATCTTTTACAAAACATATATAGTGTTGTTACCTAAAAATAGGGAGTGTGCTATTTTTTAATTGTGCTATTTTTTTGATCAAGATCATTTGTGCTATTAGTGTTATTACTTTGTACTACTTTGGTTAAACTTATTACATATATTTGTTCTAGCAAACAGAAGGAGTTAACGAATAGCCGTACGTTATCTCAGCAAGTACATTAAAGATGAATCAACACCGATTGTATTAGACAATGATGATGCTGGTGTGATTGAGCAAGATACTAGACAAAAGATAATGAAACCAACAGTTCAACATAATGATACATGTATGAAAACTAAATAGTAATTTATCATGTAGATTTAAATATTTAATGCTATTAATATTTATAGAGCTCTCAGCTATAACTTACAATATTTATAACAGGTGCTAAGGTTGATTCGAATGTAACAAGTAAAAGTTCTCAAGTGTGTCAATTTTTTCAAAAGTTTTTTTACCCTCTTTAGAACAGACAAAGTATTTTAGTGTCACACACTCATTCCTTACTTTTTCAGTGTTTTTTCTACTTAAAAAACCACCACTTCTTGCATAATCCTCGTAAAAAGAGTATGCATCATAAGTAGAATTGAATTTTATTCCCAATCGTTGTCTAACCGACATAGGAACATCAGGAGTGTAGAATTTTCTTCCAGTACGTAGGGATGTTCGAACAATACCAACACCATAGTTTTCATCAACAAAATCTATCAAAACATTTAGTGAAAATAAAATTAGTTAACAATACAAAAGAATTTTCAAAATAAACAAGTTATGTA
Source organism: Flaveria linearis (assembly GCA_024085815.1). NCBI lineage: Eukaryota > Viridiplantae > Streptophyta > Magnoliopsida > Asterales > Asteraceae > Flaveria > Flaveria linearis. Next base: position 70,700,793 of record CM044010.1, on the reverse strand, counting down.
AAAACTTTGACTGTTGATAGCATCTTCCTAAACATATATCAACTGTATTGTTACCTGAAAAAAATGGTGTAAACAGTTAATTAAATTACAGTTAGCACCGAATAACTAAACCATATCATAGCACAAAATAGAATATTTGTGACACTAAATATATATACATATATATATAGGATCAGGATCATTACAGATACAATTTTTATTTTCAGAACCAAAAGAACCATTGATTTACAATGTAAATGACAAATCATTGATTTATATATATTTAAGTTAAGGCTGATGATATTTAGTTGTTTTACATACATATATGATATACTCATACGCAAAACAGCTCAAGTATTATTAGACTTAAGTTACATTTATGTAAATCAATAGTTCTTTGGTTCTGAAAATAAAACATTGTTATGTAATGATCCTAACCCTATATATATGTATGTATGTATGTAGATATATATATATATATAAATATATATATATATATATATATATATATATATAGATATATATATACATACATATATATACATATATACATATATATATATACATATATATATATATACACATACATACATACATATATATATATATGTATATATATATACATACATACATACATACATACATACATACATACATACATACATACATACATACATACATACATACATACATACATACATACATACATACATACATACATACATACATACATACATACATACATATATATATGTATATATATACATAGGGTAAGGTTCTTTTGCTAACCCTTGTTTATTGCGATAACCCGTTAACCCTACTGTAGCGAACACTTACACCACTGTAACTAACATTTACATCGCGTTACACCACTGATGTAACGATTTTCCCTCCATTTTTAAAAAACTCCATCATTTTTTATAATGTTTTTAACTTTTTTATATGACGTTATTTTTTAAACAATTACACCATTAAATAGATCGTTTTAATATCTTTAATTTGTATAGTCTTGCTATATTTTTAAAAAAAGAATTTTAACGTTCGTTTTGGACCACTAGTTTTACCACAGTAACTCTAAGTTACAGTGGTGACGTGGCTTGCTGTGGACCACTAGTTGGGTTAATGTGTTATCGCAATAAACAAGGGTTAACATTTGATCCTTTCCCTATATACATATACATACATACAATACATATATATATATATATACATATACATATATATATACATACATATATATATATACACATATATACATATACATATATATACATACATATATATACACATATATATACATACATACATACATACTTACATACATACATACATATATATATATATACACACACACACATATATATATATATACATATATATAGATAGGGAAGGGATCAAATGTTAACACTTGTTTATTGCGATAACCCATTAACCCAACTAGTGGTCCATAGCAAGCCACGTCACCATTGTAATTTAGAGTTACAGTGGTAAAACTAGTGGTCCAAAACAAAAGTTAAAAAAATTAAAAAAAATATAGCAAGACTATACTCAAATTAAAAATATTAAAAAGATCTATTTAATGATGTAATTTGTTTAAAAAAATAACATTATACAAAAAGTTAAAAAAGTTCTAAAAAAGGGTGGAATTTTTTAAAAATGGAGGGAAAATTTAAAAATTGAGGAAAAATCGTTACATCGGTGGTGTAATGCGGTGTAAAAGTTAGTTACACTGGTATAAGTGTTCGCTACATTAGAGTTAACGGGTTATCACAATAAACAAGGGTTAACAAAGGAACCTTACCCTATATAAGTATATATACATATATATATGTATGTATGTACATATATATATAACTTAGAGTTACAGTGGTAAAACTAGTGGTCCAAAACAAATGTTAATTTTTTTTTAAAAAAAATATAGCAAAACCATACTCAAATTAAAGATATTAAAATGATCTATTTAATGATGTAACTTGTTTAAAAAATAACATTATATAAAAAAGTTAAAAAGGTTTTAAAAAGGGGTGGGGTTTTTTAAAAATGGAGGAAAAATTTGAAAAGTGAGGAAAAATCGTTACATCAGTGGTGTAACGCGATGTAAAAGTTAGTTACACTGGTGTAAGTGTTCGCTACATTAGAGTTAACGGGTTATCGCAATAAACAAGGGTTAACAAAGGAACCTTGCCCTATATATATATATATATATATATATATATATATATATATATATATAGATATAGATATATGAATTAAAAGTAGCACAGTGTGAATGACTATTTATAAATATATAGCACTAAACATGTTCTCATGAAAAGTAACACTAAACCTGTTTTCATAAAAGTAGCACAAACACATAACTAATAACATCAGAAATAAACCCACTCCTTGCATAGGTGTTAATCTATTGATAAACGTAAAAGTTATAAACGAAAATGGATCTAAAACCGCTTGTTCATAAACAGAATTATATGATATTAAAAGAAAAAATTGAATTAAAACCCATTTCATTAACAAAATGTGATAGAAACAATGATTAATAACATCTTACCTTGAATGGCGCTATTATGATCGTGAAAGTCTTCGATCGCAGATTGTTGTAAACATCGAACCACATTAGATGATTCCATTCGCAGAGAAAAAAGATGAAATTTCGAAATGATGAGAATAAAAAAACATAAATCTTTCGTTTATTTTAGAAGATTTAATTGATATAGATAATTAAATATAAATTTAAAACTTGCTTAAAACAAGGGATGTTAATAATAAACTTTAATAAAATAACCTATCTACCCATGTATCCTTGTCATCAAAATATACACGTGTCATTAATTTATTGGTTCTCATTGTTTTTACAATAAAACTAGTATGTATAGGATTCTACTCCTACAAATATATATACATACATATATAAATATATATGTACATATATATATATACATATATATACAAATATATACATATGTATATATATACAAATATATACATATGTATATATATATACAATATATACATATGTATATATATATATACATATGTATATATATATATACAAATATATACATATGTACATATATATATACATATATATATATACAAATATATACATATGTATATGTATATATATATATACAAATATATACATATGTATATATATATACAAATATATACATATGTATATATATATATACATATGTATATATATATATACAAATATATATATATATATATATTCAAATATATACATATGTACATATATATATATACATATATATACAAATATATACATATGTATATATATACAAATATATACATATGTATATATATATACATATGTATATATATATACAAATATATACATATGTACATATATATATATATACATATATATACAAATATATACATATGTATATGTATATATATATATACACATATACATATATACATACATATATACATAGATACATACATATATACATACATACCTAAATAAATACCTACGCACGTACGTACCACGTACGTACCCGCGTCCGTACCCGCGTACGAACCCGCGTACGAACCCGCGTACGTACCCGCGTACGTACCCGCGTACGTACCCACGTACGTACCCGCGTACGTACCCGCGTACGTTCCCGCGTACCTACCTGCGTACCTACCCGCTTACCTACCCGCGTACGTACCCACATACGTACCCGCGTACCTACCCACGTACATACATACGTAGATACACACGTAGATACACACGTACATACACACGTACATACACACGTACATACACACACACATATATATACATATACATATATATATATATAAATATATATATATATATATATATATATATAAATATATATATATATATACATACATATATAGGGTTAGGATCTTTTCAGAATTCTTAAAGATCACGAGAACTGTAAGAACTCATCCTAGCCATTGATTGATATAGTTTTTATTTTTTAATTAATTAATTATTAAAGGGTATTAAGATAATTTTATATTTATTTATTAGTTGTTTCCCTTTTTTGACTCCTTTAATTAAGGTAACTTTTAAATGAATATTGACTAGATTATAATCTCAAACAGTTCGATATTCATCTTCATTGAATCATCACCTTCAAACCCAAATTAATTACGAACTCAAAGAATTTGGTCTTCATCTTCATCGAATCATCACCTTCATACCAAAATTGTTTGACCAGGTTATGATCGCATCAAATTCTCACCTTCTAACAAAAACCGGTTGAAATCGGTTGCTGATTATCATCTTTTAAACAAAATTGAAGCCATTTTAATTGAAGATCATATCAACAGAGAAATAAGGATATCCATTTCATTTGATTAAGATGATTTTAATTTCCTTTCAAGCACATGGTAATGTGTAACTCATACAATCAATTCCTAACATTAATGGTTTTCAATTGTGTTTGTTTTTCCATGATTTTGTCCGGAAAGTCTAGCAGAACTAAAGATTTTGTCCCGGAAAAAATATATTTTTAGTAGTTTTTTATACTTGTTGATATAACGAATATACATATGTGTAAACTGAGTAACATTCAATCATAGAATCTGATGCATATATATAAGTGCCTAGTAATTTATTTATTTTCCAAAATCATATTTATTTAATAGTTCTAGTACTAAAGTTTCACATCCACATAAATTATGTAAATTATTCACTTTTTATGAGGGTTAACTTTGTTAATTTGATCATTATATTAAACATTATTGTAAGTGAACTATGGTACTTTCATAATCTGTTGTCTTTTAGTTAGAGGGATGCACTCTTTTCTTTTATTTTTTATAATCTTTTATGTGATTCATTCAGAGGGGTGCACTCTTTTCTTTTATTTTTTATAATTTTTATGTGATTCATTTATTACTTGACAACCTACTTCGTATGCTAATAGACCACGAATATCCATAACGAAGTTAAAGTTAACAATTTTGTTATTTTGGTATAGTGATATTTGTGATTTGATCCCTTTAACTTTAACATGATCTATATTTATCAAGTTACTTAAAAATATACCTATAAATATTGTTGTAACATTCATGAGCAAAAGTAAACTGTAAAAAACTTCTCATATGGTGGTCAATTGTACACACAGTATACTTAAATGTACCTATAAATATTATTACAAAATTAAAATCACCAACTAACAAAGTTACCATTATCCACTAAACTATGACAAATACTTACATGGTAAATAAATATGTAACCTATTAATCAAACTTTCAATATCAAATAATTTACCTATATAAAAATCACTTTGCAACAATATTTTTAACATCCAATGACTTGCATATATGTAAATCACCTGGAAACAAAAATATTAATATCCAATACTATAATTCTAAACAAACCTCTAATGACCAATCAAGTCATACAACCAAAATATCATAATAATTGTTTAAATTTATACATCATGCACATTGTGTCTAGCTTCATTCCATCTCGTGCTCAATCTATAAATCATAAATTTCTTGCATCTTCTTGTTTTCATATGTGTATGTGCACATCACTTGATTCTTTTTGGACCGAAGAATTTAGTATGTCACTTTCTTTTTAAAACACTCTTATTCTTCAACATTCTCTTCACATTATAATTTCTAGGCTATTTCACTTTCTTTTTAAAACACTCTTATTCTTCAACATTCTCTTCACATTATAATTTCTAGGCTATTCTTTGTAAACATCGACAATACATTTATCGAACCTCTTTCCTCCGTCATCATCCACTCAAAAACAGTCTTCATTTTTTATATTGTACTCTACATAAGATATGAAAACATCATCAAAACACAATCATATATTTGTTAAAAATTTGTCTAAAACATTTTAGGCTATGTCGATATGATATACAATTTACATATTTACAATATTAAACAATGTACATACGTGTAAATCTATTTAACAAATTTGGAGTTTAAAAGTTTAGCCTCTGAGTTTAAAGTTTTTCTATTTACGTAAAGATGGTATGTAGATTACCTTTGTCAACTCATACACGAAATCTGGGGTTTTTTGCACCATCATCGAGTCAATCCGGTCTTCATCTTTGAAATTGTACTCTACAACTACGTACGGGTAAAAATATTATTACCTTTTAATTTGCAATACGCCAGGCAACATATATTAAATTATTGGACCAAAAGAACCAATGAGCCAGATCAGAAAAACCTTTAAGTCCGACAAGACATCACAACAACTGCTGAAGGCCTCATCAGCTGTTTGACAAAGACTGAAGACTTCATCAGCTAAAGACTAAAGTACTGAAGATCATCAACTGAAGACTAAAGTGCTGAAGACTAAAGTGCTGAAGCCTTCATCAGCTAAAGACTAAAGTACTGAAGACCATCAGCTGAAGTACAAAGACTGAAGATAAAGACTGAAGACATTAGCTGATGACAACAACTGAAGACATCAGCTGATGACAACAACTGAAGATCAAGTCTGAAGTCAAGTACTGAAGCCTTCAGAGTTTGTCACAACAGCTAAAGAAGTATTCTTCAGTTGTTATGATGGTCTCCTTTCAGTCTTTTCTTTTCAGTAGTTTCTTATCTGTTTCAGTAGTTTGTAAACGTCTGAAGAGCATGTTCTTCAGACGTTGTAGTTTCAGTAGTTTCTTATCAGTAGTTGTAGTGATAGTTTAACACTTGTCTTTTGTAAGAAGATGTCAACTGTTTTACATCTTCAGTAGTTGTATTTATTTCAGTAGTTTGTTGTAATAACAGTTAGATGTCACTGTCAAGTGACATCAGCTGACGTTATCTTTCCCTATAAAAGAAAACATGACCTAATTGTAAAAGTGTCACACCCTCGCTTAGAGCGGAAACACGAGGATGCGACGGACGGGATCGTCATAACACTTGGTATAAATACAGAGACATAATACATGCAAACTCCTCGTGTCATCACGTCGCCCGACACAATGGTGACTTGTGTCGTGGTTAGTCAGTTCCACGACTATCATAGTCTTATTAAATCCAAATTACACAGAGTTTCACAAATGAAAACAAATGATATACATTACTAATGCAAAACTATTAAAATCCTGAGGGTCTCTGCTAAGGCATCTGCTCTAGCTATCCTCTTTGATTATGTTCACCTGAAAAGATATGCTCAAAAATGTCAACACATAATGTTGGTGAGTTCCGCAGGTTTAAATTTAAAACATGTACTTGATGCTGTATAGAATTTGATATGGAATCATACTGCAAGCACAAACCACATAACATGTGTTTAAAGACAACCAAACCTACTAACGTTATGCATATAAATTAGACGGAATATATTCACCCTTGGCCTGATTGCTGGAAGCTATGTTGGTAACTTGCAAGTTAACCAATCGTCGAAGGGTGGGGGTGTCAACCCAGTAGTACTACCAATACCTAACCGTTGGTTCCCAAACCCGGGAATTAATGGTTGTAAGAATCATAGATTAACACCATGTATGCATGCAAAACAGTATCACATTGATTCCAAGTATAGAATATAGAATGTACAGCATTAAAAACGGGTGACCATACTTTTCCCCCATTGATTGAAAACATTGAAAACCTGTATAAGCATAAAAAGGGGCCATGAAACTCACCTTGAATTGATGTAATGCACAAAGACTTCACAGAATAAGACAATGCACGATCAAATACGATCAATACCTAATATTAATTATAATTGAGTCTTTAAAATGTATTCAACATGAATAGGTACATTTGATCGGATTCGGGTCAGTTCGGTTTGACATTTACGATTTGATTTATGCATTTAAGTTTAATCATAAACTTAGTGATTTATATATTAGGTTTAATTAATTCAAAATATATTTTGGTAAGAAATAACTTATAATTTACATTCGTAAATCATTTGTGAAATTATATTATGTGTAATTTCCTATAATTTTTGTGATTATTTCGTAATTAAACACGATTTAGAGTTCATTTTTATAAAAATTAATTATTTATATTATTTATAAATAATATTTTGTAAAGATTTTTAAGGTTTTTAAATTAAATAAATTTACAGAAAATAATTTTGTGAGTTTTAAAATAAAGGAAGTTTATAAAATTTATTTTATAATTTTTAGAAATTTTTGTATAATTTTTAGAAGCCTAAAAAGCTTTAAAAAAAATAATTGCAGGTGCCCGGGTTCGAACCCGGGACCTCCTGTTGGACATGAATCGCAGGAACCAGTGAACCAAAGGCCGTGGCCGCGACAATATTGGATTCCAAATTGTTTTAAGCAGACTAAACCCCTTTTCCCCAATTCGACCGAAACCCTAATTTGAATTCAATCAAATTGAACTCGAATTCGATACTGTTAATGTATAATTTCATGGGGCTTTTGTTCCCCATGATAAAACGGGTAGAATGATGGGTTTAGTTACCTATTTTGTTTCGAATTGATGCTAAGAACAATGAAGAACAAGCCGCGGTATAAGTTGAAATCGAGTGTTGATCAAACACTGATGAATATCCAATTAACTGCACAGGAAGCATCGAATGGTGCTAAGGATTGAAAGCCCTTTGTTAATTGTGGGTTATAAGGCTCGGAGGGTGGTGGTTGATTGAGTTGCAGGTCGAAACAGAGGTGGTGATCGAATTGGTTTAATTTTGTGTGTTATGATGAAATGGAAGGTTACATTCGATTTACAGACTGTTAAAGTTCGAGTTGATTGAGTCAATTTGGTTAAAGTGGTGTTTTAGTGGTCGATTTAGCCGTTGAACGGTCGAATGATAAAGTGGATTCTATTCTAACCGTTGTTTGACCGATTAAACGCGTTTTAGCAGTGCTTGGGGTTCGAATCTTGTTTACAAAACGACTCTATGTAATTTTAGCTATTAAAATCGAGTTTTAATCGGTTTTGGTGGTCGCCGGAGTGTTGCCGGACTCCGGCCGGAATAGTGCTGGCCGGAAACACGGGGGCCGGGGTTGGGTTTTGAAAAAAAATTACACAAATGGTCCCTCGGGTTTAGGTTATTGTTAATTTATGTTATTAAACTTCTTTTGAAGTTTTAAAAATGACAAAATACCCCCCTGAACTTATTTATTTTTATTACTTGTTATTATTATTATTGTTATTTCTAATATTGTTATTATTATTATTATTATTATTATTTTTATTATTTTTATTATTATGATTATTATTATTATTATTATTATTATTATTATTATGATTATTTTTGTTATTATTATTATTATTATTATTATTATTACTAATACGAACGTTTATACGATAAATTCAACTAAAACGATATATATATATATATATAATAATAATAATAATAATAAATACACAAGGATATTTGATACACACGGAACAAGTACACGATGATAATTCGTTTAACACGATAAATAGACTATGAACATATGTGAGGGCCGTCAATACACACACGGTGAGTTCACGAGCTTAATGCTGATTGACGGTCTATTGGTGAGAGATGCTACATACCATCACATTCACCACATGATCTTCAACAAGAAGAATCTTAGGTTTCCTTTCTGATTTGGGAATATCTTGAATGTTTCTGAAACTTTGTTCATTAAATCCATCTGTATCATCTGAACTGTCACACTAATGTGACAGTATCCCACCATGTTCTTTGTTTGATTTTGTGAGGTGTCACAGTATCCCCTAGTTGAGGGAATTTCATCCCGAAATTCAACTGGTGCTAGGTCCAAGAGTGTCATCCTCGAACAGACGAGGATATTTGAGCCTCATCTGATCCTCTCGTTCCCATGTAAACTCTGGACCTCGTTTGGAATTCCATCTTACACGAATAATAGGTATCTTGCTGCGTCTCAACCTCTTGACCTTTCGGTCCATGACTTCAATAGGTTCTTCCACGAAATGGAGATTCTGATCAATCTTGATGTCCTTAATAGGCACGTGAAGTGATTCGTCAGCTAAACACTTCTTGAGATTCGATACATGGAAAGTATCAGGCACACTGCCAAGCTCTTGTGGCAACCTTAATCGATATGCCACCGGATTGATCCTCTCGGTGATCTCAAATGGTCCAATATATCTCGGGGCTAACTTCCCCTTTTTTCCAAACTGAACAATCCCTTTCCAAGGTGAGACTTTAAGTAACACTCGATCCCCAATGTTAAACTCTAACGGCTTCTGACGGTTGTCGGCATAGCTCTTTTGGTAATCTCTAGCCGCTTTAAGCCTGTCTTTGATTAGAAAGATCTTATAAGTTGTTTCTTGTATGATTTTGGGTCCTGTTAGCTGACTCTCGCCAATCTCGGCCCAACATACAGGTGATCTATATTTTCGGCCATACAACGCTTTGAATGGCGCACACCCAATACTAGTATGGTAGCTGTTATTGTAGGAAAACTCAATCAACTGTAGATGAGTATCCCAACTGCCACCAAAATCAATGACACATGCACGTAGCATGTCCTCAAGCGTCTGTATCGTGCGTTCACTTTGGCCGTCTATCTAGGGGTGATAGGCTGTACTCATATCCAGTCGAGTACCCATCGCTTTCTACAACGTCTGCCAAAAGCGTGAGGTAAATCGACTGTCTCGATCGGATATGATTGACACCGGCACTCGGTGCCGTGTCACGGCCTCTCTGATGTACATTCTTGCCAACTTATCCATTTTATAGTCTTCTCGGATTGGCAAGAAGTGAGCAGATTTTGTTAGTCGATCCACTATGACCCATATCAAGTCGTGCCCGCTTGGCGTTCTTGGGAGTTTGGTAATGAAATCCATGGTGATGTTCTCCCATTTCCACTCGGGAATTTCGGGTTGTTGCAATAATCCCGATGGCTTCTGATGTTCAGCTTTAACCTTGGAACACGTCAAGCATTTGCTCACATATAGAGCAATGTCTTTCTTCATACCCGGCCACCAGTACAGATCCTTCAGATCGTGGTACATCTTGTCTGCACCGGGATGAATAGAATATCGAGTCTTGTGTACTTCATCCAAGACTAAGGTACATACACCTCCCCATTTGGGAACCCATATGCGATCAATGAAATAATGTATGCCGTCATCCTTGCGATTCATTTGTTTATCCAACCCTCGGAATTCTTCTCCCGCAAGGTTTTCTTCTTTTAGAGCCTCACTTTGCGCACTTTGAATTTGAGCTTTCAAATTTGTTTTAATAGTCAATCCCAAAGCTCTAACACGTAATGGTTTTACGCGTTCTTTTCGACTGAGGGCATCAGCCACCACATTTGCTTTCCCCGGATGATACCGGATTTCGCAATCGTAGTCATTAAGTAGTTCTACCCAACGTCGTTGTCGCATGTTGAGCTCTTTCTGATTCAGGATGTGTTGAAGGCTCTTATGATCGGTATAGATGATGCATTTGGTTCCATACAGATAGTGCCTCCATATCTTAAGTGCAAAAACTACAGCGCCCAACTCCAAATCATGAGTTGTGTAGTTCTTTTCGTGCACCTTCAGTTGTCGTGAGGCGTATGCAATCACCTTGTCTCTTTGCATTAACACACATCCTAATCCTTGATGCGAAGCATCGCAATACACCACGAAGTCGTCATTTCAGTCAGGAAGGGACAGTATTGGAGCATTGCACAATTTTTTCTTTAACGTTTGGAAAGCTTGTTCTTGTGCATGTCCCCAATCAAACTTCTTATCCTTCTGGGTTAGCATGGTCAACGGTTGTGCGATTTTTGAAAAATTCGCAATAAACCGTCGATAATATCCGGCCAATCCTAAGAATTGTCGGATTTCTGATGGTGTTTGGGGTGTATCCCATTTCTTCACCGCTTCAATCTTGTTGGGGTCTACATGGATTCCATCTTTATTAACCACATCGCCCAAAAACTTCACTTCTTTAAGCCAGAATTCACACTTCGAGAATTTGGCGAAAAGCTTCTCTTCCCGCAACAATTCTAGAATTGCTCGAAGGTGTTTCTCGTGGTCCTCTTTCGAACGGGAATAGATAAGTATATCGTCTATGAACACGATTACAAACTTATCTAAGTATGGTTTCCACACTCGATTCATCAAATCTATGAACACAGCTGGTGCATTAGTCACCCCGAACGGCATGACTAAGAACTCATAGTGTTCGTAACGAGTCCTGAATGCTGTTTTCGGTATGTCATCCTCAAAAACTCTCAGTTGATGATATCCAGAACGAAGATCAATCTTTGGGAAATACGAAGCTCCTTGTAATTGATCAAACAAGTCATCAATTCTGGGAAGAGGGTATCGATTTTTCACAGTCAACTTGTTCAACTCGCGATAGTCGATACACATACGAAATGACCCGTCTTTCTTCTTGACAAATAGAACCGGTACTCCCCATGGTGAATGACTCGACCGAATGAATCCCTTCTCCAACAGCTCTTGTAGTTGGCTGGATAATTCTTGCATCTCCGATGGTGCTAATCGATATGGTGCCTTTGCTACCGGCGTAGCTCCAGGAACCAATTCGATACGAAATTCCACCTTTCGTAGAGGAGGTAAACCTGACAAATCATCAGGAAATACTTCCGGGTAATCTCGCACCACAGGAATATCTGCCAACTTGATGCCTTCTTCCTTCTTTTCTACAACATGAGCCAGGAGTGCGTAGCACTGGTTTCGTAGACATCGACGCGTCTTCATGCAGGAAATAAGTTTCAGAGTTCTTCCTGGTCGTTCTCCTTGAATTTTGAGTACCTCCCCATTAGGCATGGGGATTCGTACTACTTTCTCCCGACAAACGATCTCGGCTCCGTGCTTCGACAACCAATCCTTCCCACGATTACATCAAAGCTCCCTAACTCAAAAGGTATTAAATCTATGTTGAAGGCATGGTCTTCTAATATTATGGAGCATTGTCTAATGATCTTATCTGCTTGTTCAAATCTACCGTTAGCCATTTCTACGGAAAAGCTAGTTTCTAGCCTACTCGGTTTCAAGTCAAGCATGTGTGCAAAATCAGAAGATATGAAGCTATTGTCTGCTCCCGTATCAAACAATATAGAAGCGAAGTGATCATTGAGAAGATACGTACCCGTGACGACATTGGGATCCTGACGGGCATCATTGTCTCCAATGACGAAGGCACGTCCTCTTGCAGCATTTCCTTGATTTCCCTGGGCCGGATTACCAGCTATAGCCAGCAATTGCTGCTGGTTATTGCTTTGTTGACCGGGTGCTCTGTTTAGTCGGGGGCACTTGTTTCGGAAGTGATCGAGACCTCCGCATTCATAGCATGCCCTGGCATTCCCGGCGGGGTTAACCGCAGTGATGGGCGCTACCAGGTTTGGCGCAATCCTACAATCCTTCGCCCAGTGACCCAAGCGCCTACAGTTTGTACATTCCCGACACGGCCTTGCTGGGGAATGGTGCCAATTACACTTGTTGCACTTGGGGTGCGGTCCCGTGTAATCCTTCTTTTCTTGGGTTACAACCCAAAACTTCGGGCTGTTTTAGCCTTCTTATCGGATCTTCCAGCGTTAGACCCGAACTCCTTTCTCTTCTTGGTTCCTTTCCCCAGTAATCCGGTTCTCACCATTTCGTCAGTAAGAGCGCCAGCCTTCAAAATTGCGCTATGGATTGTAGGAGGAGCAGCTGCTGTTACCAGTGCTCGGATTTGAGGCGCGAGTCCCCAAATACATCTCTCGATCCTCTTGGATTCTGGTGTGACTAAATGCGGAACCAATCTTGCCAATTCATGAAATCGATCGGTGTACGCTGCGTGTCCAGCTCCCACCATTGCGTGATTCCAGAATTCTTGTTCGAGTTTCTGCATTTCATTGAGAGGACAGTATTCCTCAGAAATCAATGCCTTAAATTCATCCCAGGTCATCTGCATTGCAGACTCCCTTCCTCTAGCTTGAACCTGGGTGTTCCACCAGGTTAATGCCTTGCCTTGCAGTGAGCAGGTGGCATATTTGATCCGTTGACTATCAAGGCATTCATTAATGTCGATTACTGCCTCCATCTTCTCGATCCATCTGGTCAAGGCTATCGCTCCGCCTTTCCCATCGAATTCGTGGGGTTTGCAAGCCACAAATTCTTTATATGTGCATCCCCGTTTGGTATGGTTGATACCAGTTTCGTTTCCATTTGTTCTACCCATGTCAGTGTCATCTACTACACCTTGGTTATGTTGGCCATTGGTGTTGTGATCCCCGTGGAGAGGATGATTCAGCAGAGCGTCGCTTACTTAGGTTACGATGGTTGGTACCAATGCAGCTAGCTGCTGAGCAATCATAGCAACTATATCAGGATTGCCAGTTTCCTGATTATTGTCGGCTGGAGCACCACCAGTTCTTGATGGTCTACCCCTTCTCCTGTTTTGTGGGGCTTCAGCTTCTTGGTTGGTTTTGCGTGTGACTCGTTTAGGCGCCATCTTCTAACTACAGGAAGATGGAAACTTTAGTCACCGCATGATTTCGCTTATCCAATTTCTATAACCTATGCTTCGGTCCATTAAGATCATTATGTAGCCCAGATTAAGCACAATCTTAGTATACCAGTGATGCTTATATATAGGGTTCCCCGCAGCGTTCCCACCACATCCACGATATACCTTGAATAATACTTAAACTAGTTACATAACATCTTAATTTTCCTTGGCACCTACTAAAAGAATAACGTTTTGTATAGGTAGAGAGTATCATTACTCCTCTACATTCATGTAATCCACTTTCATTCTAAGCATTAACCAGTAGTTACTGAAATGCTAAGTGGAGGAATGTCTCATAAGGTCAATATGATTGGAATACCATGAAGGCTCTAAGTAGGACAGGACTTGAGTAAATGTTGATAATGTTTGATTGCCTTCAACAAGGACTTATAATGTTTGATTGCCTTCAACAAGGACTTATAATGTTTGATTGCCTTCAACAAGGACTTATAATGTTTGATTGCCTTCAACAAGGACTTATAATGTTTGATTGCCTTCAACAAGGACTTACTAGAATTATGACCCTAACACCCTAGGGTATAGAATAGAAATGTGTGATACTCATGATCGTTACCTCATGGTAAGATTAACCAGACTTCTCATGCATGGTGAATTGCAATTACGTGTGCACCCGTAATGGCAATTTACCTTGCATGATCACCTTTAGCTTCACTTACTCCAAGTTAACATCATAGTATTATTTAGATTCATCAAGCACAAATAATGTAATGTCCTTATGTCCATGAGCTAGTATTCCAATAATAGCATGTAATAGCAAGTAAGCATATAAGCACATTATGTCTAATGATAACTGCATATCCGTCATACTTTCAGGATTTCAGTCATAACCATGATAGGGTCGGATTCAATATCCGAGATCGACGCTACGCGTGATCACCGAAGTTCCCTAATAATATGAGGTTGTACGCATACAAGCGTAAAGTTCTAGTATCAAAGTATCCCATGGAGAAAGGCTAAGAGTAATAATTTCATTCTCGGGATGTTCAGATAACACGTGTATATGTATAAAATCAAGTATGTAGGAACATACTTGTTAAATTCATAGATTTAATATACTTGACCTATTTGTCTTATAGACTTGTGTATTGACCATAGTTTATCACTCATCCCAGAAATCCCCAGGTAGCGTAACGGGTCTTGCAATGAGATTTATACGAATACGCTTGCCTTAGCCCGTAGGCCTTTTTGCCAGGAAATCCAGGATACAGGTGTCTATGTGTCACACAAATCATGAAGAACATTTAGGTAAAATCAAATGCACACAGTCCCTAGCATGCATTCTATATGAAGGTTCTTAGGTTATAGTCTAGGTCGAATTCTCCACCTAATTCTCTATAACCAAGACTTTGATACCAATCTGTCACACCCTCGCTAAGAGCGGAAACACGAGGATGCGACGGACGTGATCGTCATAACACTTGGTATAAATACAGAGACATAATACATGCAAACTCCTTGTGTCATCACGTCGCCCGGCATAATGGTGACTTGTGTCGTGGTTTACACAGAGTTTCACAAATGAAAACAAATGATATACATTACTAATGCAAAACTATTAAAATCCTGAGGGTCTCTGCTAAGGCATCTGCTCTAGCTATCCTCTTTGATTATGTTCACCTGAAAAGATATGCTCAAAAATGTCAACACATAATGTTGGTGAGTTCCACAGGTTTAAATTTAAAACATGTACTTGATGCTGTATAGAATTTGATATGGAATCATATTGCAAGCACAAACCACATAACATGTGTTTAAAGACAACCAAACCTACTGACGTTATGCATATAAATTAGACGGAATATATTCACCCTTGGCCTGATTGCTGGCAGCTGTGTTGGCAACTCGCAAGTTAACCAATCGTCGAAGGGTGGGGGTGTCAACCCAGTAGTACTATCAATACCTAACTGTTGGTTCCCAAACCCGGGAATTAATGGTTGTAAGAATCATAGATTAACACCATGTATGCATGTAAAACAGTATCACATTGATTCCAAGTATAGAATATAGAATGTACAGCATTAAAAACGGGTGACCATACTTTTCCCCCATTGATTGAAAACATTGAAAACCTGTATAAGCATAAAAAGGGGCCACGAAACTCACCTTGAATTGATGTAATGCACAAAGACTTCACAGAATAAGACAATGCACGATCAAATACGACCAATACCTAATATTAATTATAATTGAGTCTTTAACATGTATTCAACATGAATAGGTACATTTGATCGGATTCGGGTCAGTTCGGTTTGACATTTACGATTTGATTTATGCATTTAAGTTTAATCATAAACTTAGTGATTTATATATTAGGTTTAATTAATTCAAAATATATTTTGGTAAGAAATAACTTATAATTTACATTCGTAAATCATTTGTGAAATTATATTATGTGTAATTTCCTATATTTTTGTGATTATTTCGTAATTAAACACGATTTAGAGTTCATTTTTATAAAAATTAATTATTTATATTATTTATAAATAATATTTTGTAAAGATTTTTAAGGTTTTTAAATTAAATAAATTTACAGAAAATAATTTTATGAGTTTTAAAATAAAGGAAGTTTATAAAATTTATTTTATAATTTTTAGAAATTTTTGTATAATTTTTAGGAGCCTAAAAAGCTTTAAAAAAAATAATTGCAGGTGCCCGGGTTCGAACCCGGGACCTCCTGTTGGACATGAATCGCAGGAGCCAGTGAACCAAAGGCCGTGGCCGCGACAATATTGGATTCCAAATTGTTTTAAGCAGACTAAACCCCTTTTCCCCAATTCGACCGAAACCCTAATTTGAATTCAATCAAATTGAACTCGAATTCGATACTGTTAATGTATAATTTCATGGGGCTTTTGTTCCTTATGATAAAACGGGTAGAATGATGGGTTTAATTACCTATTTTGTTTCGAATGATGCTAAGAACAATGAAGAACAAGCCGCGGTATAAGTTGAAATCGAGTGTTGATCAAACACTGATGAATATCCAATTAACTGCACAGGAAGCTTCGAATGGTGCTAAGGATTGAAAGCCCTTTGTTAATTGTGGGTTATAAGGCTCGGAGGGTGGTGGTTGATTGAGTTGCAGGTCGAAACAGAGGTGGTGATCAATTGGTTTGATTTTGTGTGTTCTGATGAAATGGAAGGTTACATTCGATTTACAGACTGTTAAAGTTCGAGTTGATTGAGTCAATTTGGTTAAAGTGGTGTTTTAGTGGTCGATTTAGCCGTTGAACGGTCGAATGATAAAGTGGATTCTCTTCTAACCGTTGTTTGACCGATTAAACGCGTTTTAGCAGTGCTTCGGGTTCGAATCTTGTTTACAAAACGATTCTATGTAATTTAAGCTATTAAAATCGAGTTTTTAATCGGTTTTGGTGGTCGCCGGAGTGTTGCGGACTCCGGCCGGAATAGTGCTGGCCGGAAACACGGGGGGCGGGGTTGGGTTTTAAAAAAAATTACACAAATGGTCCCTCAGGTTTAGGTTATTGTTAATTTATGTTATTAAACTTCTTTTGAAGTTTTAAAAATGACAAAATACCCCCCTGAAGTTATTTATTTTTATTACTTGTTATTATTATTATTGTTATTTCTAATATGTTATTAGTATTATTATTATATTATTTATTATTATTATTATTATTATTATTATTATTATTTTTATTATTATTATTATTATTATTATTATTATTATTATATTGATTTTTGTTATTATTTATTATTATTATTATTATTATTATTATTACTAATACGAATGTTTATACGATAAATTCAACTAAAACGATATATATATATATATATATATATATATATATATATATATATATATATATATATATATAAAAATAAATACACAAGGATATTTGATACACACGGAACAAGTACACGATGATAATTGTTTAACACGATAAATAGACTATGAACATATGTGAGGGCCGTCAATACACACACGATGAGTTCACGAGCTTAATGCTGATTGACGGTATATTGGTGACAGATGCTACATACCATCACATTCACCACATGATCTTCAACAAGAAGAATCTTAGGTTTCCTTTCTGATTTGGAAATATCTTGAATGTTTCTGAAACTTTGTTCATTAAATCCATCTGTATCATCTGAACTGTCACACTAATGTGACAGTATCCCACCATGTTCTTTGCTTGATTTTGTGAGGTGTCAGAAAAAGGCCGAAGCTTGTGTTGAATGAAATACATCTTTTGTGCAGAAACTCTCTCTTATTCTATAACCGTACTGTTACATTGATATATCTCTTGTGTTCTTGCTATAATTTGTTCTAATTCATGTTCTAATTCCGCTGCAAATCTAATCTAATTGATCAAACTAGATGCTGAGATCCTTTCAAATGGTATCAGAGCTGGTTAATCATTGATTGATTTAACAATTGATCATTGAAACTGCTCTTTTGACATCTACGTTTGATCGAATTAGCAAATTTGCAAGAATCGGTTATAGAGATTGAGTTTCTGCTACTTCTGGTTATTCAATTTGAGGTTTACATGGTTTTGAGCTAGATTTTCTGAAATTACTTTGAATTAGTTTGAATTTGTTCAATGGCGACACCAACAAATGATCCTCACAATACTGGCTCCTCAACAAAGCCTCCGATGCTTGTTAGGAGTGAGTATAACATATGGAAACGACGTATGCTCCATCATCTGTCTATCAACAACGCTGGTTGTTGGAAATCGGTGGTGCATGGACCATACAAGCCTATGGTGAGTCTCCCTGAATCAAATGAGAGGGTTCCAAAGAAACTTGATCAATATTCGGAAGAAGATCTAAAGCTGTTTGGGATTGATGCTAAAACCCATGGAATTCTTGCCATGGCACTACCTAATGAAATCTATTCAAGGCTCATGCATCATAAAACTGCTCATGATCTCTGGGTTGCTCTGAAGGAACCATTCGGAGGAACTGATGAGGTCTTAACAAACACTAGGGAAATCCACTCCCAACAATATGAGACATTCTCTCATAGGAAGGGTGAGACTCTGACTCAACAGTTTGAGCGATTCTCATGTTTGATTTCTGAGCTGAAAATGGTTAAACAAGAGTATTCAAACAGCCAGATGAACAACCGATTCCTCAGATCCCTGGCGGAGAGATGGGACACTTACACTATTGTCCTACGCTCCAGTGCAAATCTGGATACTCTATCTCTCACCCAACTTCATGAGAAACTGCTTACATTTGAAAGAGAGATAGAACAGAAAAGGAAGTTGTCCTCATCTGGTAAGCTCACTAATGACTTTGTATCAGGCAATACTGCACTGATAGGTCAAGAGTCAGAATATGCTGCATCAGAGAGTGCCTATGATGAGCATATTGATTTTTCTACCAATATAGAACATGCTTTTGTTGGTGTTGATGGTAGTTCAGGTGGTAGCAGTGATAACTTATACTTTTTGATGGAAGATCTGAAGGGCATTCCAGATGATGATCTAGAAGAGATGGATATTTTGAGCCAAATGGCAATGATCAATATCCGATCTCAAAAGTTCTACAAAAGAACTGGCAGGAAATTTCCTGGTCTCTCTGGCAAAACCAAAGTTGGTTTTGACAAGAGCAAGTTGAGGTGTCACAAATGCCATAGGCTTGGACACTTTGCTAGAGAGTGTAGATTATCTGGATCTAACTCATCTGCACCCTTTGTGACCTTCCCAAGCAATAGCTCATAGAACAAAGGGCAACATTCCACCAGTTCTGGTCATCCATCACAAGCTCAGTCATCACCTGCATATTTTGTCCCTCAAGGTCATATGCCATATCCTTACCCCTGTTTCTACATGCCACAGACCAGTCAAGTTCAAGCACCCATTGCTCAACAACCACATGCTCTTCCTGAGCCTCAACCATCTCAATCTCATCAACAATCTCAACCTCAACAACACAGCTTTTTCACCCCAGGAGTTGTTGACTGGAGCAGTTTACCAGATGATATGTCTGGTCATGAACAACTGTTTCCTGGTGCTGGTCAACATGGAAGTGAAAATCCTTTTGGAAACCTTGCTCTCATGGCCCTGGAGTCTGCTGATAGCTCATCCTCTAATGCCTCCTCATCATAGGTATCACAGGTATCTTCAGAGGCCAAAGCCAAGTTATATTCTGAATCATGCATAGCCACATTTGCATCTATTAGAGAAGTAAATGTAGCTTTAATTAACAAAACCTTGAGCTAGAGCAAATAATTTCCAAAAGAAAAGCTAAATTTGAGTCTATGCTTAATGATAAGAATGATGAGATTTATAAACTAAAATGCCAAATCACAGATGATAAGGCTAGGGAAGAGGTACTTCTAGAGAAGTACAGAGACCTCAAGGAAACACTTGCAGCTACCCAGGTAGAGTGTGATCGCTGGGTACAATCCTGCAAGGGTTTTGAAATGCTTCTCAGCAAGCAATCAGCTTCCAATGTGAAGTTTGGCATTGGTTATAATCACACTGCTCCTCCTACAGATTTTACTCCCAGAGCAGAAGTAGAATCTGAAGGAGAAAGCAATAACCAATCCTTCTCATCATGTGATTTACTCTCTGATAAAGCACCATCAGAGGTTGAAGTCAGCATTAATTCCTCACAAAACCAATCAGCTGAAGCTGAAACAGCTGATGGTTCAAATGCTGACACTCACATGATCAAAAGGTTGATCACTTCAGGTGTTATCTCACTAAGTACTGAAAGTACTGAAGAGCAAGTTATAACACCTGAAGAACAAACCCAATCTACTGCAAGTACTGAAGAGAAGAAAACTGCAAGTAGAAAGGGCTGGAAAACTACTCAAGAAGATATTAGAAAAGCAAGTACTGAAAGGAAGAAAACTGCAAGTACTGATAGAAAACTGCTGAAGAACAAGTCTTCAGTAGTTTCATCTTCTTTAGCAGATGATCAACTAAAGATGAAGAAAAAGCCATGTGAAATACGTGGCTTATTCAATCATCTTACCGATGATTGCTGGTATAAAAGGGCTCCAAACTCAACCAAAATAAGAACATTAAAAAGAAAATGAACAAAATGAAAATGAGTTTGAGACCAAGTTTCTACCAACAACATCAAAACCTGTAACCCCAAAGTCCAAAAAGAAATCCAAAAAGGAAGGGGTTAATCAGGCAACAGCTGATGTTGCTCAAAGGAAGTCGGTACAACATAGGAATCCATCAAACTCAAGTACTAATGTGTCTGATGAGCTGAAGGCTTTATCACAAAATCAGAGACAACTTGTTATGATGGTTCAACATCTAATGGGGAGAGTCAACCAATTAGATGCTCCTGTGCTGAAACCACAGAAAAGGAAATCCAAGCCAAAGGAATCCTCTTCTACACCATCTCCATCACCTCAGGCTATTACTCATAACAAACCAGTTAGTATGAAATCTGTTGATGAGAACAGACCCAAAACCAAAAAGGTTTGGGTCTCAAAAACTAACTAATTTGTTATGATGAATGCAGGGTTCTTCAGCATGCCAAAGAAGCATCTGGTATGTAGACAGTGGAGGATCCATGCATATGGCAGGGAGCAGCTCTCTTCTTAATGACTACTCTCAAGGAAAGAAGGGATTTGTCTCTTTTGGCAATGATGCTAAAGGTTACATCATCAGAAAAGGCTTTGTTTCCAATGGGGAAATAAGGTTTGATGATGTTAACCATGTGGGGAATCTCAAGTACAACCTCTTGAGTGTCAGTCAAATGTGTGATAAAGGCCATGTTGCTCTTTTCACCAGTTAGAACTGTAGGATTCTATCATCCAAAGTTCTGAGTTTGATTGACAAGGTGTTGGATGATATACTCTACTGAAGGCCAACGGGACAAGTGCCTTAGATCTTTCCAAGAAAATAGATCTAAAAGGCCATCCTTGCCTATTCTCTAAGGCTTCTCCTCAAGAATCTACTCTATGGCATAGAAGGCTGGGTCATGTGAATCTCAAAAACATGAACCAGCTGATACACCATGGTTTAGTAAGAGGGTTGCCTATGAACGAGTTCAAATGTAAAGACAACTGCACTGCTTGTTTAAAGGGGAAGCAACACAAAGTCTCATTCCCTCTAATAGAAGAGCCAAACTCCAATGCCTGCTTGCAATTATTGCATATGGATCTTTTTGGTCCTGTCAGAGTGATGAGCATGGCAAAGAAGAAATACTGTTTGGTAATTGTGGATGATTACTCCAGATTTGTATGGACTTTCTTCTTGCATTCCAAAGATGAAGCTGCAAAAGCTATTATGAACTTTGTGTTATATGTGGAGAAGCAGTATTTCCTTCCAGTCAAGTGTGTGAGGAGTGATAATGGTACAGAATTTAGAAATCACACACTTGATGACTTCTACCTGTCAAAGGGAATCAAGAGGCAGTTCAGCATTCCAAGAACTCCTGAACAAAATAGGGTGGTGGAGAGAAAGAACAGGACCCTTATTGAAGCTCAAGGTCAATGTTGGCTGATTCAGGTTTGCCACTGACCTTTTGGGCTGAAGCTGTCAACACAGCTTGCTATTTGCACAATAGAGTATTAGTGAATCAAAGGTTGATGAAGACTCCTTATGAAGTGCTACATCATTTGGCCCTTTGATTTCATTTTTAGAGCATTTGGGTGTCCCTGTTACATTCTCAACACAAGAAATCCACTCCAGAAGTTTGAATCAAAGGTGGATGCAGGGTATTTTGTTGGTTATTCATCTACTTGCAAAGCATACAGAGTTTTCAACTGCATAACAAAAGTAGTTGAAGAAACTTTGCATGTGAAGTTTAATGAATCTCCAAAGGACAAGATTCCACAAAATCCTGTGGAGTTATTTGATCTGGACATACTGCAATATGCTCCTTATCAGCCTCCAGCTGTTGTTCCTGTCAACAGTTCTCCACCTGATGGTACTGATGATGATGTAGACAGTACTCACCTTTTCAGGTTTAGTGACCAACTGCCTGAGTCATCTAAACCTGATGCTCCTGTGGCTTCAGCAGCTCCATCCACAACAAATGCTGATGAGATTTCTGAATCTTCTACTTCATTTGAGTTGCCATCTCCAACATGGTTTCAAGAATCTTCATCAACATCTGTCGCTGCTGAAGGTTCTACAAACACTTGCACAGATCTCATTGTTTATCAAGAGCTAAAAAATCACCCAATGTCTCAAATTATTGGTGAAATCAATGCTGGAGTTTCAACCAGAAGTCAATTATCCAATTTCTGCTTCTATGCTCTCTTCATCAGTCAGCAAGAGCCAAAGAACTACCATGTTGCATTAAGAGACAATGGATGGGTTGAAGCCATGCAGCTTGAGCTTCTTCAGTTCAAAAAGCAGCAAGTGTGGGAGCTAGTTCCTTTACCCCAAAGTAAGTGTGCAATAGGCACTAAATGGGTGTTAGGAATAAAACATATGAAAAGGGCCAAATTATTAAGAACAAAGCCAGGCTGGTTGTACATGGGTTTACACAAGAAGGTATTGATTATGATGAAACCTTTGCCCCTGTAGCCAGACTGGAGGCAATTAGATTGTTCTTAGCCTATGCTGCCTTTCACAATCTTAAAGTTTTTCAAATGGATGTCAAAAGTGCCTTTTATATGGTAAAATAAAAGAAGAGGTTTATGTGTGTCAACCGCCAGGTTTTGAGGATAATAAACATCCTGACTGGGTGTATAAGCTTGATAAGGCTCTTTATGGGTTGAAACAAGCTCTTAGAGCCTGGTATGAAACATTATCAAATTTTCTTCTACAAAATAATTTCACTAGAGGCTCCATTGATAAAAATTTATTCATAAAGAAAGTGCGACAACATAAGCTACTTGTTCAAATTTATGTTGATGATATTATTTTTGCATCCTCTGATCCAGAGTTGTGTGATGAATTCACAAAGCTAATACAGCAAAAGTTTGAAATGAGTGCCATGGGAGAATTATAGTTCTTTCTGGGTTTGCAAATCAAACAAAGGGCTGATGGAACCTTCATTCATCAGTCCAAATATACAAAAGATCTTTTGAATAAGTTTGATTTACAAAACTGTAAGCCCTGTTCTACTCCCATGAGCAGCACCAGACAACTGGATGTTGATCAGAAAGGTAAAGCATGAAACCCTTTACAGATGTATGATTGGGTCCTTGATGTACCTTACAGCTTCTAGACCAGACATTATGTTTGCCACTTGTGTCTGTGCTAGATTTCAGGTTGCACCTAAAGAATCCCATTTGATTGCAGTCAAAATGATCTTTAGATATTTGCAAGGTACTCAATCACTAGGACTTTGGTATTCCACTGGGCATTCTAGCAAATTAGTTGCTTTCTCTGATAGTGACTATGCAGGGTGCAAAGTGACCAGAAAATCAACTTCTGGAGGATGCCAATTCCTAGGCAATTGTTTAGTTTCTTGGCAGAGTAAGAAACAAACATCAATTGCTACATCTACTGCTGAAGCAGAGTACGTTGTTGCTGTAAGTTGTACATCCCAGGTACTCTGGCTTCAGAATCAATTATTGGATTATGGCATTATAGAGACTAAGACTCCATTACTAATGGATAGTGCTTCAGCTCTTTGTATTGTTAAGAATCCAGTCCAGCATTCTAGGACCAAACATATTGAGATCAGACATCATTTTATTAGGGATTGCTATGAAAATGGTCTGATTGATTCAAAGTTTGTTCCTAGTGCTGATGAGCTTGCAGATATATTTACTAAGCCTTTAGATAGTGCCACTTTTCAAAATCTGGTGCTAAGGTTGGTATGCTGCAGCTGGAATAAATTGACTAATACTAGTGTTGATCAGACAAGTACTGATGAGCATTAGTATACAAAAGTCAAAAATAAGTACTGATGAGTTATTTAGTCTTCAGCATTTTTCATAACTACTGAAGACTAAAATACTTCAAAGTACTGAAGTGCATTATTTGTTAAAAACAACTGATGTAGTTACAACTACTGATGTGGTTATAACTACTGATGCCTATTTCAACAAATAAGTACTGAAGAATAAATTTTGTTCACAAGTACTGATGTGTAATTTTATACATAAGTACTGAAGACAATATTTGTTCACAAGCTCTGAAGAATAATTTATTTCATCAGATCTTATGAACATCTGTTCATAAGAGCTGAAGAATAAATATTCACAAGAGATGAAGGCCAATGAAACATCTGAAAATCAGACAAAGTCTGATGAGTAAATGTTGAGGTCAGAATGAAACAACTGAATTGATGACAACAGCTGATGAGTAAATTTACTCTTCAGCTGATTCCAACATCTACTATTTCATTTCAAAACAGCTGAAGGACAAAACCATATTGTTAGTAGTTTCAACTACTGATGACTAACACCAAGTCCTCAGTTGTTTACAACAACTGAAGCAAAAACCATGTCTTCAGTAGTTTACAACTACTGATGACTAACACCAAGTCTTCAGTTGTTTACAACGTCTGAAGATAAAAACTATATCTTCAGTAGTTATCAACTACTGATGATTAACAACAAGTCTTCAGTCATTTACAACATCTGAAGGACAAAACCATGGTCTCAGCTTTTCTAATACCAAGTACTCAGATGGTGACCATGCAGCTCAAACCAAGACACAACTGTGTTGCTGTTTCATAACCATTATAAATACCTAACCCTAACTTCAGAGTTTTTAATTCTCTCATAACCTAACATTCAAAAACTCTGAAACCTCACTACTCACATTAATGGTGACCATGCAGCTCAAACCAAGACACAACTGTGTTGCCTATCTTACCAAATCACCCTTTTGGACCAAGTTTGATAATGCCATAGATCTCATGGTCGATTCCCAATACAAAACGGCCTTTCTTCTTAATCCGACCATATATGCCGACTCCCTACACCAGTTCTGGACGAACGTCACCCTCACTGGAGAGAATGACACCGAGGTCTCTCTCCAGTCGATCGTCAACAACCATAAGGTGGTCATCACTCCGGCAATCATTCGGCAAACCCTAAAATTAAATGATGCCACCTTCCCCACTGGATATCCAAAGGGCACAACTGATCTATCCTTTGCCCACTATGGATACAAGGGTGATCTACATGCTTCTACCATCCTCAAGAAGCATTTCTATGACGCTGAACGCCTTATATTTCACATGGTGAATGTCTGCTTAGCCCCTAAGACTTCTTCTTGGGATCAAATGTCATCTAGGTGGCAGCAGGTATTATTTTCTATCCTTGAGCAACAAAGCTTAAATTTTTCTGAAATAATATTTTTATAACTTAAAGATATGGCCCTAAAACCTCTTGCTAACCGATGGATATTATATCCACGATTCATTATGGCCATCATTGAGAACCAGCTGAATGCTGAGGGACTTGTTGGCCATGGAGTCCCTGCTATGGCTGTACTGTCTGAAGTATACTCCAGGCACAACTCTGACCAAACACTAAAACAAGCTACCAAGCTGCGAAAACCCAAGCAGCTGGAACCCACAGCCTCCACCTCCAAATCCAAAGTCCCTACCAAACCCAAAACCAAAAAGCCCAAAAAGGCTACTCAGGGAGATGAGTCCCCTGAGGATGCCCCTGCAACACAAACGCAGGAAGTAGCTACTGGTCTTAATCCCCCAGTAGTTACAAGGACTCCACCAGCCACAACCGCTCAGGCATCTTCTTAACAGGATCCTGATGGAACCATTTCCGGGGTACCCACACATCTGGAACCTTTCTCACTTGAGGAGGTTGCCATTAAAAAGCACCAGTCTCCCCAGGTGCAAACTGCTTCAACCCCATCTCCCACTGCAACCGCCCCTCAAAGTCCAACATTCATCATTGCAGAAGTGCTGACTCATCTTAACACTCCACCCTCTCCCCAGGCACCTATCACAACTTGGAAAACCCCAACCAATGGGAGGGAAAATACAAGTGTTGATGAGATCCCACAACACAGGGATTACAATGTTCTATCTCCCAGTGTGGAAGAGGAGATAAGAATATCTCGTGAGGCTGCCACTTCCCCTGCTTCAGCAAATGAACAGGATGAAGCTGGTAACATATCTAAGTCCTCACCAGAGGCAACTGCCGATGAAGGATCTTCTCCTGAGGCAGGAAGTCCCCAGTACCAAGAACAAGGGGCACATGTGATAACTGAGCCACACTCAGCACATGTACATCCTGATACTATCAGGAGGTCAGGTGATTCAGCTAACACTGATGATGACCTGGGCTTCTTTTATGATGTTCTAGCCCAGAACACAATTCTTGAGGAAGAGGTAAGTAGATTAAAAGAGCTACTTACCAAATTCTCTCAAGAATCAAGTCCATCTGCCACCATAAACCTACAGATGGCACCTCCATCTGAAGCTCTCCTCCCACACACAGAGCCACTCCTAAAATCTCGGCCACCAGCCTCTGCTTCTGGCACCATTGCTCAGGGACAGAACCCCTCTGAGCAAATGGTTGCTATCTTTCAATTTTCCCTGCCTCTCATCACACCCATCATCACTGACATTGTGATTAAAACCCTTGATGAGAGGCTTCCCTCTACTATACAACCACTGGTGGATGCTGTTGTGACTAAGAAGCTTTCTGAAAGTCAAACCCCTGCAACCAATGCAACAAAAAGGGGGAGACTTAGTCAGTGAAAGCAATCAAGAGGAAGAGGATTGAGGAGGAGAAAGAGAAAGAAGTAGAAAAGGAGGTGACTACTGAGAGGGAGATGGTAGTGGAGACAGAGAAAGAGAAGGAGAGGGAGAAGGGAACTGACATGGAGAAAGTGACTGAAAGTGAAAAAGACTTTCATGTCACATACAAAAAGAAGAAGGGAGAAAAGAAGGAGACTGAGAAAAAGTTGGATAAGATGATTAGGGAAGCTGTGCCCAACATAGCCGATCAATGGATAACATCATTGATCAATTGTTTAGGCAAGGCTTTGATACTGCTCAACTTGACTCAGAGATCCAGAAGTTAGAGGTTCAAGAGATAGAAAACTGATGGACTGGCTATAGCACTGAAGAAAATGAGAGACTTGAAACTATGGCCAGGTTCACTTCGAAGTATCTAGGGAGATTAGTCCTGGAGATCAAGTCATGGCCCAGGGACAACATCTTGGCAATAACCACCAAGATCTGTTCGTCTGAGGTATTTACAAAGGGGCTGGTCATAGAAGCCCTAAGTGAAGCTGGTGCTGGGAACAGGACTGCTCTAGCCAAGCAAACCAAAGCCTCACTCACATCCAAACTGCTAGAACAGCCTGCCAAAATTCCCACACCAAAACAACCCACATCATAACCCACTAAACCAACTCCCTCACCCACAAAACCAATAGCTGATGATGCACCCCTGAAGAGGAAGAGAAGGGTGTTGAGGCTAGAAGAAGAAGAAGAGATGATGATATGGAAGAAGATAGGCTGCCTATCTCAGCTATCCTATCATTGCCTAAGGCCAAAAGTCTCCCTCCAACAATTACTCCTGAGCTCCAAAGGCAGACTGTGAAAGTGAAGCTAGAAGAAGAAGAGCTTCACAAACACCATTATGAGGAATTGTTGAGGAGGGTAGACAAAGCATATGCAGCTTCCTCATCAATCATAAACAAGAGGAAGCAAGCTCAGAGACTATACACTCTTAAGCATACATTCCAATATCAAAAAGAGAGAGTGAGGATTTGGCCTGATCCCAGGGTGTCTCATAGGATTCAAAAGAAAAACATTCCTCAAAGATACAATGGGCAAGTGAAAAAGATTATAGATGCAGTGATCACACTTGCCATTGTAGTATCACCCTGGGAGATCCTTGAAGATTTCAAGAAGGCCTATACATCCAATATGCCCCCACAAAAGATGCTGCAAAATAGAATGGTGAAAAAGGGGCTGGTGTATAAGAGGCTTGAGGAAATCAGGAAGGATGAGCTCCACTTACTACTTGAGGGTAATCACCCTGTCGAATTTGCATATAGAGAGATAACAACAGTGGAGCTCAAGAATGGAAAGCAGGTCAAATTCCTTTCTGAGTTTTATGGGCCTGAAGGATTCTTTGAGGGAGAGACAGAAGAGCTCACCATGGAGGAACAGATAGTATTTTTAAAAGCCTACACAAGAGAATCATATAGGCTCATAGTTGGGAAGTAGGTCTCATGGATGGGGTAATAGCTCTGTGTCCAGTTCCCCAAGACAGAGTTCCCATCCATCCTTTTCCAATCAGATCTTTGAGACCTCTTCCCAGGCCTATGCTGATATGGGTCATTTCTGAGCTGATCCAGAAGAAAAAGACCAATCTTTCTGCCTCAATAAGTGGGACATTCAATAAGCTTAAAGGTTTTGGCTTAATGGTTCAGGGGAGTTTGTTGGACCAAAAGAACCAATGAGCCAGATCAGAAAAACCTTTAAGTCCCACAAGACATCACAACAACTGCTGAAGGCCTCATCAGCTGTTTGACAAAGACTAAAGACTTCATCAGCTGAAGACTAAAGTACTGAAGATCATCAACTGAAGACTAAAGTGCTGAAGACTAAAGTGCTGAAGACTAAAGTACTGAAGACTTCGTCCGCTAAAGACTAAAGTACTGAAGACCATCAGCTGAAGTACAAAGACTGAAGACAAAGACTGAAGACATCAGCTGATGACAATAATTGAAGACATTAGCTGATGACAACAACTGAAGATCAAGTCTGAAGTCAAGTACTGAAGCCTTCAGAGTTTGTCACAACAGCTGAAGAAGTATTCTTCAGTTGTTGTGATGGTTTCCTTTCAGTCTTTTCTTTTCAGTAGTTTCTTATCTGTTTCAGTAGTTTGTAAACGTCTGAAGAGCATGTTCTTCAGACGTTGTAGTTTCAGTAGTTTCTTATCAGTAGTTGTAGTGATAGTTTAACACTTGTCTTTTGTAAGAAGATGTCAGCTGTTTGACATCTTCAGTAGTTGTATTTCTTTCAGTAGTTTGTTGTAATAACAGTTAGATGTCACTGTCAAGTGACATCAGCTGACGTTATCTTTCCCTATAAAAGGAAAGATGACCTAATTGTAAAAGTGCCGAAGCTTGTGTTGAATGAAATACATCTTTTGTGCAGAAACTCTCTCTTATTCTGTAACCGTACTGTTACATTGATATATCTCTTGTGTTCTTGCTATAATTTTTTGTAATTCGTGTTCTAATTCCGCTGCAAATCTAATCTAATTGATCAAACTAGATGCTGAGATCCTTTCATAAATTTACGTATATGTAAACAAAATTTATAAATAATCAAATATATATATTATTTTTACACATACGTAAAATTATTATTAAATCAATACATGCATAACATACAACTTAGTACACATCCTGAAGTTGAAAATTAAAAACTAGTGTGAGGTTCCTCACTCTTCTTTTCGTCTTAGGGACGAGACAACTGTATCTAGTCATAATATCCATTACATAGGTCAACATACATTGAATTTACATATATGTAAACATATTTCAGTAATTACGTATAAATACAGTTAACTACTACTACTAATACAGTTAATCTAATATTCTTTGCATTATTTTTTTAACAACATAATATATACATTACAAAAATTTTCAGTTATTAGCTAACAAAAATTTTAAAATACATATAAGTAAAAATCTTTATAATTATATCTTTATTCCCGGCCATCACACACATTTGATGAATAATCATCTCTCTCATCAAAATTATCATAGTTTTCTCAATTCTAACTTGAGTTAGTATAGTACCAGTTACTTTCGTTGTGTAGTCCCTCACATCACCAAGACCAAATCCTCCATTTTTATTTCCAACTTCTCTCGTAACTTCAAGTTTCTAAACATCCACCGCCTCAAAAGGACCAACACTTGTTCCTCTTTAATACCATCACACCTTGTACTATTAATATACGACGGCTGTAATAAATCAAATATATGTAATTGTTTTAGTTTAAAAATATACATTTACTTGTATATTAAATAAACAAAAAAAGATGGCTACATACCTACAAGATAATTAGTGCACAACATAGAAAACAATAACGATAACCATGAGAAGAATAATTAAAAATTTTTGGAAAATCATAGAATTAAAATTTCTATGGTTAACATAGATAGATACACTACAATAAAAATCAGTATATGTAAGGCCCCGTTCCCGGGGCGCTCACAGCTGGTCAATCATTGCATAAAAACATATATTTTCATTTATCTTTCGTAAACATTTCAGCGGAAGCATTCAAAAGAGACATCTCATTTCATCATAAAAGCTTTTGCAAAGTAATACATTGTTAATCAATTACAAAATACATTGTTGCATTACATCACAAAAAAACATTATATAAATGGATGTCATCCAAAAAGAGCTGATTAGCCACCCCGTGCCATCCTCAGCAATCATTACCTGCCAACCTGAAATACATAAAAGTCAGCGTTGCTAAGTGAGTTCTTGTTTTGTAATAAAACATACTTTTCTTTCGTAAAAACGTTCATTACTTTCATGCGATCATACATCTTACGTACACATAGATAATATTATTATTATCTTCATCATTCATTCATCTTTACATTCGTTCTTACGAGTCTGTTGCGACAACAGGGCCGCTCACCTCAATAGCGATCTCTCACGATCGTATGCTAGCCGAGTCTGTTGCAACAACATGGTTGCTCACCTCAGTGGCGATCTCACAATTGCCTGCTAACCGAGTCTGTTGCAACACAAAGTTGCTCACCTCATTATCTGCTTGCAAGCCTTTCCTTTGTTCGTTCATTAGTCATTAATGCATGCATTCATCATCATGTTCCTCTTTCATTATCTTTCACTTTATGTTACATAATACTTTCATTAAATTTATTGATCATAACACGTAAAGCCACGGAAAGATAAACACGTATCGAAACAAGGAACATCGACATTTACCAATCATCAGTCATCACCATCAATCATGGAAACTTCATACTTAACATAACATACATCATGCATAACATGCAACACTATCATCATCGTGCCCAACGTACTTCTAAAGCCTCGGCGGCCATCTTACATGTACTTACGGGGACTACCACATCATTACTTATCCCTGCTCTTTTCCCCGAAAGTCAGTAATTAAACTATGCCTCTCCTCGTACACAACAGCCCTATTTGGGCGATTGGGCACCCTTCAGTCGTATGGCCTCCATGAGACTGAACACCATGCGATTGGGCCTATGCGGATGAACCTATACGAATGAACACCCAATCATGCGAATGGACTCTCAATCGTGCGAATGGATACCAGGCAATGGAATTGGACACCTATGCGACTGAGCTCCTATGCGACTGGACTCCCAGTCGTGCGATTAAACCCCGTCATGCGATTGAACCTCAGTCGTCCCTCAGTCGCCTAGCCCTAACTGGGCGCAGACTGCAGTTCATCCTGAACTGCAGTCGTGGTTTCAACCTCCAAACCCCTTCCAAACTCATTCTAAGCCCAATTCAACCCTCCTAAACCTTAGGGAAAATACTATGATACCATTCAAGCACACACAAGCTCAAAATCGCACTCTAAACACACTATACACAATCACACCCAAATGGGTCAAACACACACATTTTCAAAAACGGGTTCTATGTGTTCCAGCCCCAAAATCGGTTGAAAACAAGTAAAATAGGGGTCCTAGAACTCACACAAACAAGAAGAAGATGATGAGCTTCGTTTGGACTAGCTACACGATGAATTTCAAGCCCGAATCACCACTTTTCTCTTCTTTTTCTCTTCTTTCTCTCTTCTTTCTCTTTTCTCTTCTCTCTATAGCTGAAAATGAGTGTGGGGAGGGGGAAATGGGCTGCCCTCTCCCTTGATTTGTCCCCATTTGCCAACTTTCGTGCGTTGGTGGGTTTGGTTCCCGACTTTGGACTTTATTTTTTTTTCTTTCTTCGTCGGCTTTAAAAGGAAATATCCGGGTGTTACAAGTCTACCCACCTTATATAGGTTTCGTCCCCGAAACCTGTCATTCCTCGAACAAGCGTGGGTAATGCTGTCTCATTTCTTCTTCGGTAGCTCCAAGTCATGAGTAGGATAGTTAACCTCATGAACCTTTAACTGTCGGGATGCATAGGCTATAACCTTTCCTCTCTGCATTAACACGCACCCCAATCCTGATTAGGAAGCATCAGAATAATCCACCAGATCTTCACTTCCCTCGGGTAATGACAGAACAGGAGCTTGAGTCAATCTCATCTTCAGTTTTTCGAACGCCTTCTCTTGAGCTTGACCCCATACAAACTTTACATCTTTACAGGTCAACTTGGTTAGTGGAGAAGTGATCTTAGAGAAGGCTTGAATGAATCTTCTATAATAGCCCGCTAAACCCAAGAAACTACGGATCCCGGATGGCGTCTTTGGAGACTTCCATTGCATCACCACTTCCACCTTTGCCGGATCCACCATAATCCCCTCCGGATTCACCATGTGACCCAAGAATTGGACTTCGCGCAACCAGAACACGCACTTGGAGAACTTGGCATACAGTTTCTCCCTTCTTAACGTCTCCAACACCTCTCGAATGTGACCGCCATGCTCTATCTCACTCTTTGAATAAATCAGGATATCATCAATAAACACAATCACTAATTTATCCAACATCGGCCGACACACTCGGTTCATCAGATCCATAAAAGAAGCTGGCACATTGGTCAAACCAAAAGACATGACGAGAAACTCGTAGTGATCGTAGCGCATGCGAAAGGCTATTTTAGGAATATCCTGCTCTTTCACCTTTAGCTGATGGTAGCCAGATCGAAGGTCGATCCTTGAAAACCTACTGGCACCTTGAAGCTGATCAAATAAATCATCAATCCTCGGTAACGGCTACCGATTCTTCACTGTCAGCTTGTTCAGCTCACGGTAGTCTATACACATCCTCATACTACCATCTTTCTTCTTCACGAATAAGATCGGAGCACCCCAAGGTGAGATACTCGGTCTAATGAACCCCTTATGTAGCAGCTCTTGCAACTGCTCCATCAACTCCTTCATCTGTCGGAGCCAATCGATACGGTGCCTTGGCGACGGGTTGGGCACCTGGTATTAGTCGATCTGAAACTTGATTTCTCGGTCGGGTGGCACTCCTGATAAGTCCTCTGGAAACATGTCTGAAAAGTCACACACCACCGGTACATCAGTCAGTTATGGTGTGGCGTATCCACATCCTTCACATATGCCAAGTAGGCATTACATCCACGCCTCATGCACTTTCCGCCACCGCCATTGAGATCACTTTCGGGATCGTCGTGACCCGATCCCCATAAACAGTTACCGAACTCCCGTCAGGCGCTATTAAACGAATCATCTTCTTTCGACACACTATATTCGCCTCGAAGTCCGCCAGACAGTCCATCCCAAGTACCAAGTCAAAACCACCTAAGGTCATCACAAATGGTCTAACCTGAAATTTATGACCCTCTAGCTCCACATCACAACCCTCTATCATCTCAGAAATCCTGGTAGACTTACCTATGGTAGTCTCTACATCAAAGTGCGTGTCAACACATCTACTACTAACGGGCAGTTTAGCACAGAAAGCAGAAGAAATAAAACTCCTACTGGAACCCGAATCAAATAACACAGAGTCTAAAGTTTGGTTCACTGGAAACGTACTGGACACAACATCAGGGTCCGTCCTAGCCTCCTCCTGTGTCATAGTGAATGCCCTGGCGCTCGCCCTCGGTCCTTCACTTCCTGTCTTCTTCACCCCCGAACCTTCAGCCCTAGGCTTTTTACAATCCTTAGTTATGTGGCCCTCCACGCCACAGTTAAAACACCGGACCGCACAACAGTCCTTGGCTATATGCCCCGGCTTCCCACATCTGAAGCACACATTCAACCCCAGTCTGCACTCCCCATTATGCTCTCTCCCACACTTACTGCACTTCTTCGTGACCACACGGCGGTCATCCATCCATGCCTTCTTATTGCTCGTCGAGGCATTACCCTGACCAAACCTCTTCCCATTCCAGTTCCTATCACCACCACCCTTCCTACTACCTTCAGCCACCACCACTACAGCCCGTTCAACATACAGTCTTCCCGCCAAGTCCACCGCCGACCTAAACGTGCTCGGTCGAGCAGCGATCATGTGCCTGCGGATATCCGCTGGCAAACCCTGAATATACCTCTTGATCTTTCGCGACAGAGGTGTCACCTGATCCGGCACCAGACGTGCCATCTCGTTAAACTTTGTAGTGTACTGTTGGTGTGTCATCGTTCCCGCCTCCAGCTGCAGGAACTCTTTCTTAACTTTATCCATTTCCCGGTGAGGACAAAACTCCTCAATAACCAACCTCTTCAGCTCTGACCATCTCATCCTACTAATAGCCCTGCTGCCCTCAGCTTGGAATATGTTATCCCACCAGCATAGAGCCTAGTCCACGAAAGAATGGGCAGCAAACTTTACTTTCTGATCTTCCGGCACTCGCTGATGTTCAGAACAGCCTCCATTTCTCTCACCCACCGGTGAGCAGCAGCAGCAGTGCCATTTCATCAAAAGTAGGGTGCTTGCACCTTTGAAAAGCTCCGTAGTTACAGCCTCATGCTGCCCCCGGCGCAGGCTCTTCTTCCTCCTCCTCTTCTTCGTCAGAAGGAACCATTTGAGGCTCCGTTTGTTTCCGTCCACCCGAGAACCGGTTCCTCTCCTTACGTTCGCTCTTTCCCAGACAGCCTTTATCACTTCGGTCACCACAGACCGTAAGATCGTCTTCATGACCTAATGCACCTTCTCCATTATAGCCTCCTTTACCGAGGCTCTCAGATTGGCGCTCTCGTCTACACCCTCTGGATGAGGGGTCTCGGGTTCTTCAGGAACCACCTTCTCAACTCTAGGCCTGCCTCTTTTAGGCCGCGATGCAGCAGCAAGCCCACCACGTGAGGCTTTGGATGATCTACCACCGGCCATCCTCTATAACACACTCAAAGATTCAAACACCAACACGGTCATTCAAGGTAATAGCTCAGTTTATGTCAAGTATAGTAAGTCCCTGATTACAGTGGCCAGTTGTGATTAGCCACTTACTTTACTCTTCGTACCCCGAGCATTACCTGTCCTGACTACATCAGTATCTAAACCTATCAGTAACACATAAAACACATAACATGCGCACATAATACCGGTTAGCATTAAGAAAATACCTTATGGCACGCAACTACTCAGTTTGGCATCCATTCCCTTTTCGTCCCATTCTCAGTTTAAGTTAAGTTTTATTTCGAAAATTTACCCATTTCACTTAAACTTTAGCTCTGATACCAACTTGTAAGGCCCCGTTCCCGGGACGCTTACAGTTGGATCCTCATCACTCTTAAATCATATAATTTCATTAACTTAAATAAAACATGCAGTGGAAACTGTGAAATAACTTTTCATTTTACTATAAACGCTTTTGCAAAGTAATACAACACTCATTACAAAATATCGTTTGTTTGCATTACAATACAAAAGCATTAAACAAAATAATGTCATCCCAAAAGAGCTGAGTAGCCGCCTCGTGCCATCCTCAGCAACCTTACCTGCCAATTGAAAACACATAAAGAGTCAGCATTGCCAAGTGAGTTCTAGTTTTATAATAGAAACATACTTTTCTATAGTTAAAACCGTTCTTTACTATCATACGATCATGCATCATACATACACATAGATAATATCATTATTATCTTCTTTTCTCGTTCTTTCATTCATTCATTATCTATCTTTAACTTTCATTCATCCTCTGTCTTTCATTCGTTCATTATCTATCTTTAACTTTCATATTCTTTCATCTTTAACTTTTTCCTTTCCATCACCCATAAACCTTATCTTTATGTATCGTGGTACTGGACCTATTCCTATCATAGACCTTCTATAACGGTGCATCGCACCTCCTGACCACCGTACCTAGGATAAAGTTTAGGGGCACTATCACTATATACAATACCTTTCTATATCGTGGTGCTGGACCTAGGCCTATCATAGATCTTCTATATCAGCGCACCGCACCCTCCTGGCCACAGCACCTAAGGTAGAGTATAAGTGTACCATTGCCGCATGTAATATCCTTCTGTATCATGGTACTGGACCTAGACCTATCATAGACCTTCTATATCGGTGCACCGCACCCTCCTGGTCACAGTACCTAGGATATGCAGCGATGGTTCTATACAATGGTTGATCCCAGTGTCAGGATTTTACCCTCTTCGTAGCACACAGCCACGATTACTGAGGTCGCAAGACAAGGATTCCATTACGAGTCTGTTGCAACAACAAGGTTGCTCACCTCCTGTATTTGCTTGCAAGCCTTTATTACTCTCATTCATTATTAATGCATGCATTCATTCATCATGTTCCTCTTTCATTATCTTTCAATTTACGTTACATAATACTTTCATTACATTCATTAATCATAACACGTAGGGCATCAGTAGGAAGAAGGAAGTCAAAGGCCGATAAAATGCGCCCAGATCTTCATTTACCAATCATCAGTCATCACCACCATACATGGCAACATCATACTTAACATAACATACATCATGCATAACATGCAACACTATCATCATCATGCTCAACATACTTCTAAAGCCTCAACGGCCATCTTATATGTACTTACGGGGACTACCATATCATTACTTACCCCTGCTCTTTTCCTGAAAGTCAGTAATTAAAATATGACTCTCGTACACAACAGCCTTATTTCGGCAATTGGGCACCCTTCAGTAGCATGGCCTCCATGCGACTAAACACCATGCGATTGGACCTATGCAGATGAACTCCCATGCAACTGACCCTCCAATCGTGCGAATGGATCCTCAATCGTGCGATTGGACACTATGCGAATGGACTCCTATGCGACTGAGCTCTCAATCGTGCGATTGAACAGCTATGCGACTGAGCACCTATGCGACTGGACCCTCAGTCGTATGACCTATCATGCGACTGGACCCCCAGTCATGCGATTGAACCTCAGTCGTGCGATTGAACCTCAGTCGTCCCTCAGTCACCTAGCCCTGCTGGGCGCAGACTGCAGTTCATCCCGAACTGCAGTCGTGATTTTCGGCCTTCAAACCCTTCCAAACTCATTCTAAGCCCAAATCAACCATCCTAAACCTTAGGAATGTATACTATGACACCATTCAAGCACACACAAGCCCAAAATCACACTCTAAACACACTATACACAATCACACCCAAATGGGTCAAACACACACATTTTCAAAACAGGTTTCTATGTGTTCCAGCCCCAAAATCGGTTGAAAACGAGTAAAATAGGGGTCCTAGAACTCACACAACCTAGAAGCATATGAAGAGCTTCGTTTGGACTTGCTACACGACAAATTTCGAGCCC